>JAHZTW010000001.1:108403221-108438791 GCA_020283515.1 Alliaria petiolata
GCATAAATCACAAATCGTTTGAGTTACCATAGAGATGTCACCGGCCATGACGACGTATGACTTTGGTGGGAGTTGAAGGGAAATCCATTCACCGTCCTTTGATTTCACCTCTAAACCATTCACATCGTTTTGGTGAAGGATCGATAAGAAGGTCTTGTCTGTGTGCTGAGGAAAAGCTGGCATTGAGATAGACTCTGGTGGAGCCAAATATTTGAGGAATTTGAGTAAGTAAGTCTTTGATCCGCCATGCGAATCATAGTGTTTCTCAACACCATAGTTCTCGAATATCATCCTCACCACTAGTCGGTCCAATTCTGCAACCGCGTTTGAGAAAGCGTACACGGTTTCGCTGCGACAAGCAAAACAAGAATTGTTTCTGCTTCAATATTCAGAGTTAGGGTTTTAAAACTGAGCTACTTTGCTATCTCCGAACAGGACAAACAAAAAAAAAGAAATCAAAATTTGAAGGGAAAATGACCTAAAGCTTTTAACAAAAAAAAGCAACAAAACCGATTCAGTGTAATTGAATAAAAATAACCATTATAAATTTATTTGAATATAATTTTCTTTTAACAAAAAAAAAAGAATATAATTTTCTAACTAAAACCAAACCAATCAAAACCGAAAACAAAAACAAACGAAACCAAAACTTCATCAAATTAACCGAAGTAAACCCAAGTTGAATTGGTTATATTTGATTTCAGGTTTTTATTGAACCGATGAAACCAAAAACCGAAACCAAACTGTAAACCAGAGACGTACCAAAACTGACGGTTTCCTTGAGGCCACATGAGATGAGTGAATCTTTGAGCATCTTCTTTGTTAGTATAGTCAATTCCAAGGCCTTCGTGAAGAGGGATTACAGGCATTTGACCAACGTAGCCATGGTACGGCTTCTCGTTCACGTTCTTCCTCTTTGTCTCCGTCGGGAGATCGAACAGTTCTTCCGCCGCGGCGAACACGGAATCGCCTAGCTGCTGCGTTACTCCGTCGTACACCGCCACGAAACAGCCGAATTCCTCCAAGGCTTCACAGGCTTCTCTGGAAATGGAACGCCACGTCGACGTGTTTGGCTTCAGGTCTTGCTGACTCCTGAGATCAAGAATCGGAACTTTAGAAGAAGACTTCACGATTGATCCCATTTGGATGTTTTGTTTCTGATTTGATCTGATCTTGTGTTTGTCAGCAGGCACTTACTATTTATAGAGATAGTGATATTAACATATAATGCGGTACGGATATTCCCGGTGACTAGTCATAATATCAATATAGCAATGTTTTTGTTTTTACCCTAAAACGAATAATTGAAACCTAAGAAGTAAGATACCTTCAACATTTGTCTTCTAATGAACACACAGAATCCATTTTCTCATCAATTATTTTCTCATCAATTCTGTGTCTTCTAATGAACACACAGAATCCATTTTCTCATCAAATATTCCATCCACAATAGTCTTAGGTTATATATGTACACGGCCCGAAGTTATGCACATGATCCCACATCATTTTTTAAGTTTTCTCTACTATTTTAGAGCCCTAAATTTTAATTTTTTTTATAAAATAGAGTCCAAATTGAATAAATTTTTTGACCATAGCACAGGGCCCAACTAATATTTGAGACGGTAAAATCCATGAAAAGCCCCATCAAAAACTTGGAAAAATAAATAATTGAAATCTAAAATTCCCACCTTAGATTTCTCAAGAAAATATTTGAAACCATGCACAAAGTACTTACATTTTTATTGTTGTTAGAGGATGTTAATGGTACTGCACACACTCGATCTGTGAGGATGTAGTTAGAGTTTTGTTTCAAATAAAATGATGGAGGCAATTTGTCTCCATTCCTTGACAAAAAAAAAAAGTACTTACATTTTTATAAAAAGAGAAGAAATGTTGAAGGGATCTTACGTCTTAGGTACTTAGATTTCTAAAATTACTTAGATTTCTAAAATTCCCACCTTAGATTAGTGGAAAATTAATATTTAAAAAGAGAAGAAATGTCAATGTTAGGTATCACTCTAAATATTTCTCCAACCATTTTTTCTGTCTTTGTTTCCCTCACGTCAGCTTACATTTTTATAATCATTTTCATTAAATAATTTGGAGACAAATCATGACTGTTGGCTCTGATTAGCGTATTTGGAAAAGTGTGGTAAGAATTGTATCCCTATCATGTAACCACTCATGAAGATAATTCCAAAAAAAAAACAATATAAGAAATTATATTATAATCAAAACATGGATGTACAATTTTTTTTGCTATTAAAATAGATCATACACGAGAATAGTAGTACAAGTATGAATTAATTGATTTTTAAAAAACAAACTCTTGATTATTTTCTTTTCCTTAATAATTTTTAATAATTTTTAACAATTAAATGTATGGCTGGTCATTAATTTTCTATATAAAAAACACGAAAAAAGGTTTTAAAAAGACTATAAAATATGGCTGCTGTGTTCATACAATTCAGAGATGCAATAAATAATTATGAAGCCATCAGGCATAACAAACCAAGCTGTTGTCTATCTATGAGTAGATAATGACGAGATCAAGATATCAAAAAGTATACGAAAAAACTTATTTTGAAATACAAAATAGAATAATAAGTCAAAAATAGAGCTCTTGGGACATGGCTTCTCACCGAGTCCCACACGAAAGTTCTCGATTTTAGGTCTCGACTGGTTTCCAAACTCACCGATTTCACTTTTAGAAACTTGTCCTGTTTTGATTTCTCTTTATGTGTTCTTATATAAGCTTTTGAAGACCACTAGGATTCAATGTTAAACAATAATATCATAATTTTGAGGTGTCATTAAAAATTTGTTTCTGACAACACTCGCATTTTTATCTTTGTAATATAAGAAAGAGTGTAATTTCGCATTCTTATTGTTGATATACAACTTCAGAACGGTTGGACTGAAAAGGAAACCTTATAAGTAGAGAACCAGTCAGATAACATTCATATTTATGAAACACACACTTTAACCAATGAGAGAGTATTTAGATTTGTAAAACATTAAGCACGTTGATCATCAATCTTCTGTGTAGTGTATAGATGCTTTTTAGATACCACAAAATGCTTTGAGAGTCGAGTTGGTCTTACGGCCTTCTTGGGTTGCATTGAAGTTTATGAGAGCGAGGTTGTCGAATGGCTTATACATAAGAGGATGTTCATCATCCACAAGCTCCTCAGGAACCGAAATCGTGCCCGTGACATACGAGAAAAAGCCTAAAGTGTATCGAATCTTATCTCCCGCCATTGTCACTCTATGTTCACAAGAGTGTATCCTGTCGTTGCTCCAAACCTAATTATATCCATATGAAATTTTACGTTATAAACTATGCTACAGTTCAATGTAAAAGATTACAAAGGTTCATGGGTTCCTCTCAAAACAATTTAGCTATAACTAATTGAACTTTTTGACCAAATAGATTGCGGATAAAAAAATGAGTTTAGTGGACTCTGTCACCATGAGAAAGTTCATGATAACTTTTATCTTATCCATAAGACCGACATTTTATCATGGATAATAAGTTTTTCTTAGATAATTAAGGTTGTGGGTTCATTTGAAAGAAAAAAAAGGAAAAATATAAAATGTAAAACGTAAATATAAACAAACAATCGAGGCCTAATTAGGTATCGTTAGAGTTACCTTAGAGATATCACCGGCCAGGACGAAGTATGACTTGGGAATGATTTGCGGGGAAGTCCATTCACCGTTCTTTAATTTAACTTGTAAACCATTCACATCATTATGGTGAAGTATCGATAAGAAGGTGCTATCGGTGTGCTGAGGAAGAGCTAGCGTGGTAGTAGACTCCGGCGGAGCTAAGTACCTGAGGAACCTGAGTAGGTAAGTCTTTGATTCGAGGTGCGAACCATAATGTTTTTGCACGCCGTAGTTCTCGAATATCATCCTCACCAATAGTCGGTCCAATTCCGCCACCGCGTTTGAGTAAGTGTGCACGGCGTCGCTGCAAAGTTAAGATCATTCAACAAGAATGGTTCTGCTTAGTAAAAACAGAATTAATTAGGATTCAAAGCAAAGCTGTCTACCAATAATCTATCCATTTTATACCAACTTAGAAACCTAATATCTTTCTCAAAAATTCAAACGAGTTAGATCTATAACCACAAAAAAAAAAATTAATTGTTTTCATCATATAATTTGGGAAATTGCAACTCCAAGAGCGAAGCACAAACGAGCAAAAAAAATTTCATTATAATGTAATTTTGTCTAAATAAATACTAAAAGTTGTGATTTCTTTGAAAAAGAAAAACAAAATTATAACATGTAAACGTAAAAACGCGAAATAATGCAAAAAAAAACAATTGACGCCACAAACTCCGACAATGCAAAAACGATCGTTTCCTTGAGGCCACATGAGCTGAGTGAACCTCTGAGCATCTTCTTTGTTCGTAGCATATTCAATTCCAAGGCCTTCACGAAGAGGGAACCCATGCATATGATTAGTGTAGCCATGGTACGGCTTCTCGATTACATTCTTCTTCTTGGTCTCCGTCGGTAGACCAAACAGTTGCTCAGCCGCAGCTAAAGCTTCTAGCTGCAGCGTTTCTCGACCATAGACCACCATAAAACAGCCGTATTCCTCCAACGCTTCACATACTTCTTTGGAAACCGAACGCCACTTGGGCGAGTTTGGGTCTTGGCTCGTGAGATCAAGAATTGGAACCTTAGAACTCAAGATTGATTCCATTTATGGTTGTTTATTTTTTTTACTCCAAACGGATAATCGAACCAAAGATCGCTTTGAAACTTTGTCTTCAATTAACTTATTGTTATAAAAAAAGATGATGATTATCCATTTCACCGCTTCAATTCACCGACTCAACATTTCTTATTATTTTATTCTCTCGATATAGTACTCTTATCCGTTGTACGATGGGTGTAAGCGTAATAAGAACAAGAATTGTAGTTTTTATAAGAATTCTTAATATATATTAAACAAATAAAAATTATAATAATAATAAATAAGATTTTTAAGAATTTAAAATAAAAATTTTTTTTAAGTTTTTAAAAACTAATTTATTATTATAATAATTTTTATTTGTTTAATATATATTAAGAATTTTTATAAGAACTAGAGAATGTTAATTACTCTCTCTCTCCAATCCCGTCTTATTCAATGTTAATATTGGCTATTGAAAAATTGTTACAAAATATGAGTTAATGATCATTGATGCGCGAAAATAATAATATATGGTCCATTGATTCCGTTCCGGTGACTATCGATATTATTATTATTTTTTTTCATCTGATGGATATATTAGATTGAAAAGTTATATTCAGAGTACAAAAAACCTTTACCCAGAAAAGGGAAAATGAAAACTAAAATAAACATCTAGGCAGAAGACTAAATACATACCTAGCAGCCAAAAAATAGTTACCAACTGGAAAAGTTAAAGAAGGAGAGGAAGCTAGATCAAAGAAGAGAAAGTTTATCATCAACAAAAACTTTATGTAACCAGTTTGGATGACCTCGTGCAACGTATGATTGCATACGTTCTTCTGCGGTTACACTTTGAGAGATGAGAGCCACTCCTCTATTTGAAACTGCTGATTCAAATTCAACTCTCCAGTCAACAAAAGACTTCAAAAGATTCTCCAATTCCTGGCCATAAACTTTGAAATTTGGCCATGCCTTCGGCCTGGAAAGAACCCCCATGAGTTCCGCCGAATCTGAAGCAATCACCAATTTTTCCACTCTATGGCTCAACATACTCTTAGTAGCCCACTTTACACCTTTGAATTTTGCTTCAATCAGACTGTTGTCCCCTTCAAAAGGTCGTCTACTATGAAGAATGACAACACCTTGATTGTCTCTTAAAACCCAAGCACAACCTGTGACACTTTTATTCCTCTTAGACCAAGAAATCCCCACGTTACATTTAAACCAACCTAATGGAGGTCTAGTCCAACTTTTTTCTTTACTTCTTTCACCAAAACCATTCTCTCTAGAGACACTAGTCAAATTCTCTGCTCCATGTCTACTCATTTCCTGAGCAAGAAACCATTGAGAAGATTCCTCTCTGATTTTTTTGACTATTTGAGAAGGTAAAAAATCTAATCCTTCTATTACAAATTTATTTCTATTCTTCCACAAACACCATAAAATCCAAGGATAATTTCTCCTAATCTCAAGTGGAACATTAATATTCTTTCCCATTACCCAAAGATAATGAAAGTTAACATAAAGGGATGACGGGTGAAAACCTGAAATAGGAGTGGGGAAATCTGACAAGGCCCAAACTTGCCTAGCGACATGACAAACAAAAAGAACATGGTTTGATGTTTCGTCCTCTTCTCCACAGAATTGACATCTTTGATCAATTTTCATGCCTCTAGTACCAAGGTTGACGCCAACAGGGATAGCCTCACATAAAGCTTTCCAAATGAAAGATTTGATCTTAGGAGCAGTTTGTATTAGCCAAGCGTTTTCTTTGAGTGAATTAAGAGAAGGTTGGAAAGATGCATCTGTAAAGAGCTCCTCTTTATTCTCCTGAATGGCTACCCAATAGGCAGATTTAACTGAGAAATCTCCACTTCTATTATGATTCCATACCCAGAAATCATCGTCATCGATCGCTGGTTTAAGCTTGAGGATGATGTTCACATCTGTCTGGAAAAATAATTGATGGAGTTTATCCTTTTTTCCACCTTCTTGCTTTGAAATCAATCAGATCTTTTACCCTTAAGTCGATATCAAAGACAGAATTTTTGATCCTCGGAGCTCTTCTGCCATTATCCTTGAGCCATGGATCAAACCAAACTCGGAGAGAAGAGCCATTTCCGATCTCCTTTGAAATGCCTTTTATCAACAACTCTCGCCCAAAAGATAGACTTTTCCAAACATATGAAGGCCGAGCACCCAAACCCGCAGATAAGAAATCAGAATCAACAAAATATCTGCTCTTCAAAAACCTGGAGAGTAAACTATTTGGCTCCTGAAGAATCCTCCAAGCTTGTTTAGCTAACATGGCTTGGTTAAAACTTTCTAAATCTTTGAACCCCATTCCTCCAAGATTTTTTGGTAGACACATTTTCTCCCATTTGATCCAATGAATTTTCTTTTTATGCTCAAGAGAATTCCACCAGAAAGAAGACATTGCACTAGTTAAGTTTGTGATTGTTGATTTGGGCAACTTAAAGCATGACATTGCAAAAACAGGCATGGCCATAGCCACCGCCTTCAGCAAAACCTCTTTACCTCCCTGAGATAAAAGTCTGGCATACCCACCTGAAAATCTTGATTTCAAACGCTCTTGAATATATGAGAGAAGCTCCACCTTAATTAGATCCACTAAAGCACTCAAGGAGCCCTAAGTAGGTGCATGCTTCTCCTTCATTGAAAATACCAAACCTCTTTTGGATTGATGATCGAATATCTGCTGCTACTTTTGAACCGAAAGTGATTGAGGATTTTGTTAGGTTGATCACTTGCCCTGTACTCTCGCCATAAACTTTTAAAATATATTGTAGAGCTTCAGTTTGCTGATAATCCGCTTTGCATAAAAAGAGGCTGTCGTCTGCAAACAATAAATGGTGGATAACAGGACCTGATGGGGAGAATTGAATACCATTAATGATCCCTGCAGCAGAAGCTTTGTTAAGCAAGTGCGTTAGACCTTCCGAGCAAAGCACGAAGAGGAAAGGAGAAAGTGGGTCACCTTGGCGTAAACCTTTTCCAGGATTAATCATTCCGAACGGCTGATCATTGATGAGATCAGAGTAAGTAACTGTTGTAACACAGAACATCACCAAATCAATCCATCTCTGATGAAATCCAAAGGCATGAAGCAGCGCTCGCAGAAAAGACCACTCAACATGACTATCGATATTATTATTAGTCATGTTAATTGAAGACAGTTTGATGCGCAAATGCGCACAAAAATAATATATGGTCAATAATTGATATATTCCCAATAAAATATATACGTATATATATATATATATATATCGATGATGATGACTAATAATATTATTATAATGTTTTTTTATACTCCAAACGGATAATCGCAAAAAGATCGCTTTGAAACTGTCTTCAATTAACTTATATCATTATAGTAATGTTTTGTTTTCACCCTAAAACGGATAATTGAAAACTAAGAAGAAAAGATCCCTTCAATATTTGCCTTCTAATGAACAAACAAAATCCGTTTTCATCTCAAGAAACATTCCATCCACAATAATTTGAGATTATACCAAAAACGATCGTTTCCTTGAGGCCACATGAGACGAGTGAACCTCTGAGTATCTTCTTTGTTCGTAACATTGTCAATTCCAAGACCTTCGATTATTTAATAGATGCGACCACACTTTTGAGATACGAATAAATTTCCTATTCATGCATTTTTGACAAGGACATTTTATCATACCACTTTCAACGGTAATTTGCAAACTTCCCGCCTGATACATGAATCCTTCTAGCCCATCTTGAAACTCCCTCGTCAGCGATCCCTCCGAATCTTTACGATTATACATCCAACTTCGTAATTCGTATATTGACATTTTTTTTTGGGTATATAAGAAATTGTTTTTTTTTTTTTTGAAAAGGAATATATTGAAAAAGTGTTTTTTTTGGTGAAAATTTTTTTTTGTAGGTGAAGAGAGAGTTTGTTTTTGTTTTTGTAGTTTTTATAATGAAGTGTTGCTTTTATATATAGGCTTTTTTTTTTTACATCGAATTACCAACGAATTACAAACGAATTAACAAGGAATATTTTCGTGGCAAAAAAACCAGTAAAACACGTTTTCATCGAACTTATTTTCCTCTCTAATACGTCGTTAATTTACTTCGAAATACTTTCTCGGTAATTCGTCGGAAATTAACGACAAAATTCCGAGGAATCCACGTCAAACATGTTTCGTCGCTAATTCCTCGTTAAATTAGGATGATTTAGCGATGAAAAATATTTTCGTCGTTAATTCCTCGTTAATTCATTGGAATTTTACGACGAATTTGCGAGGATTTATTTTCGTTGCTCTTTCCGACGAATTACCGACGTTTTTAATTTTCCTCGTAAATTCCTCGTTAATTCGATGCTAATTTACTACGATTTATTTTCCTCGCAAAAAATCGTGGCAAACGTCATGTTTTCTTGTAGTGACCCACCAAGTGTTTGATGAAATGCTTGAACCAACTTAATAAGAGATTTACATCCTAGCCTAAGATAAGTTGTCTAGGGTGTTTATCATGCCATTTAGACTTGTAATTAATGCTTGCTAATCATTTTAATGCTATAACATCATTAGTTCATTAGGGTGATTAGAAAAGAGATTAGTGCCAAACATCATGGATTAGTCTTTATTAAGTGTTCTAGGCATAGAGATGGCTTGATTAGTTGTTTAAATGATTGCAAGGTTGTCTATTTGATTGCCCAAATCAATGATTCCATCCCTAGGTTTCGTTTTAGTTAATTTGATAATCTTGCTTAAGTAGTTAATCTCTTGTTTAGTGCTTCATTAGTGGTAATTAAAGTTTAGCTTCATATTATTGCTCTTGTAGTGTCTCTTTTAGTTTGTGTTTTATTTTTAATTGTTGCTTGTCACTTGAATTTGCCAATTTAGCTTAGCTTAAACCAAACTTTGTATTCTTATTGAATCATCTCCCAAAATGGATTGATATCTCAAGTATTGCAATGATATGAGCAATTGAGAAATTGATTGCAAAAGATAAAAACTCTTGTATCAATTTGGCGCCGTTGCCATATTGGGATTGTTTGATCACTAAGTACCATCTATAGAGGTGTCCTTCCAAAGATAAGAATGCTTCTTGATACCGCAAGCAATGGTAACTTCTTAGGGAAAGAAGTAGAAGATGGATTGGAGCTTGTAGAAAATCTTGCCTTGAGTGATGGTAATTGCAATGAAGACTATGATAGAGCTCCAAGGGGAGGTGAATATGAATCTCACAAGAAAGAAATGAAGTCTCTACATAACAAGATGGACAAGCTAATGTCCTCCAAGATGGTCATATCCGTCCATGTTGGAGAAGCATCTTCCAATTGATTAATCGGAGGTTGTTAACACATTGTTGTTTTGTGAAAGTTCTTCCATAGCCTTTGGCGATTCCCTGAATCATTGTTGTTGAGATCTATTGATAGATCTTTCACTCCATCTACGACGCCGACATAGTAATTCCTGGATCCCTAATCAAATCATGAAAATCCTCTCTCAATTCGGAAAGACGAGATTCATAATTAATTGGGACTTGGCGGTGGAGTGAACAAAACGGGTCAAATATGAACCGACAAAAGCCGTGTGAAGAAGATTCCAACGGAAAGAGGGCGGCACGATTTCTTTTGGACAATCGCCGGATTTTGGCCATGATAACTCTCTTTTAACTAAATATTTGAAAATAAAAAATTGCTTTAAATTAAAAATAAAAGTTATAATTAAACTAATAAATATATTTAAAATGTTAATTATTAATATGAAATTAAAATAAGGACACAATATTGATTTACATTTTAATTTATTTTTGTATAAATTTAGTCTCATGTAGAAATATATCTTAAAATAATAATCTATGATCATTAATTTATTATAAAAGCATAATATTTATCGATGTCAAAAAAAATAATAATATTTATCAAACCTTTTTTTATATATATTTTATTTGGTTTCCAATTTTTTCCAGATATAAATTGAAAATATAAGATTCATATAAATTTACAAATTATTTATATACTAATCTATTATTGACACCATATATAATTTTATTATTTAAATATAATTATATTTTTATAGTTGTTACATAATTGTTTTTATTGTTCCTCCCAAAATTTGATGAGAATGAATATTTTTGTTTTATAATTCCCTATAAAGAAAAGAATAATAACGAATTATGTGTAAAAAGTGTTACTTATAAATGGTGATTTTTTTAGGAATAAAGAAGAATTCATTATTTATCCTGATTCTTCTGATCACCATTGACAACCAAAGATTAGAAAAAGTATAATAAAAGAATCAGAAATATAATTTACGATCTAGCAAATTAATAAAAAGAATGTATATGCCAGAAAAGAAAGATATATTATTAAGTCAAATAGAAATTGTTGTTGTTCATTTTACTATGCATTTATTGTATGATACATTATCAAAATATTGAATCAAAGGTCTTTAATATGTGGACTTATTATTAGAATCTCATCATCATAACTTCACAAAATCAAATGATTCTCATTCAAGTCCAAGGCAAAATTGGTGGCAAGAAGACTTTTATTTGATTTAGCTTATTTTGCTCCTTTTATTTAAATGTGTATAATTTCTTTTAAATGTAATTTATTGTAAAAATCTCTTGTAAGAGCTATAAAAGCTCAAATGTTTTCATTGTAAAAACATATTGAAATTTTTGGAAATATAAAAGAGATTTTTCTCTAATGCTTAGGCTTTGTTTTGTTTATCTAAGTTAGATGGATTTCTATACTTAGTAAACGTTGAATTTATGTCTCTTGTGTGCGATTCCTTGAGACTATGTTTGTGAACTCATCACAAGAGCTTTCACACTCTTGAGTGACGTTCTTCAGTCCACCATCTATTCATCATCATCCGACCAGCCTTCTTAAGGAGTGACTTTAGTCCCTTGACAGGCGCTATCTTCCCATTTCGACCATATTCCATCTGACCGGCTGAAAAAAAATGATTTTAGTCCAGTTTTCAGCCTACATCATCCACCCAAGCGAGCCTCAGCCTTTGAGGATCGTATCATTCTATATATAATTTTTGTGCATATTATTAAAAATGAACACTAAAATAAATTGTGTTGGGCTCCGACTATTTCGGGATCGGTTCTGCGTAGAATTATTCCACTGTTTGTGTCTATATGTACAACATGGAATTGTACTAGTTTCGTTCTAAAGACATCATTCTAAGGTTTAAATAAAAGCATGCCTTCATGTAAAATCAAAGAATCAGATTACTATTTTATTTTTATCCCAAACTTGTTTCTTGCGCTGATTCTTGATCTTCTTCTCCTCCCCAAAGTTGTCCACTCTTACAAGTTAACCATATCTTGATATTTGACGATGGATTTTGGCTAATTCTTTTTGTTTTCTTGACATTTTGAGGAAAACATAAACTCCCAAAACCAGAAACATGCTTTTCTTTTTACTCAATAAGGAAATGGAAAGGAAAGAGCAAGAACGTCAACGTCTTCCCCTCAATATCTGCGAACGATTCTACGATTTCTTGGTGAAGTTATTAGTCACACAAGCTTTGAAGAAAGTAGCTCTTGGCCATCCATTAACGCTTGGTACAATCGAACCAAAGGAGCAAAATTCTGATATTGGCTCTAATATCATATGCGATGATGGAAAAAAACATGGAAAAAGCTGAAGTCTTATTAGTCGATGGAGAACAACTAGAGTTACGTGTACCAAAAGAAAAACCTCCTAGGAAGATTGTGAGCATAAAAGAAGAAGTTGATGAGATACGTATAAGTTCAAGGAGAATCAAGAAGAAGACATCGAAAGGAAGTTTTAGTTCCTTTGAGCATGAGGTTATGTCTCTAAAACCATTGAAATCAATTCTGAGAAAGGATTCCGGAGTAAGCAACAATCTATGATCACATATTAGATCTATAGTAAAACTTTAATAATATGTACTTACGTAGTATTAAATATGAGTCTTCAGTTGTTCAAAAACAAAATATGAGTCTTGTGACTGATATGTAAAATAAAATGTTGGCCAAGGAAATATGCGTGTATTAATGATTTAATATCTTTTATAGTAATGCTATGACACTTTTTTTAATTGGTGTTATTTTCGTGAAATCAATTTTTATGGTTCTAATGTTTTTGTTTTTACATGAAAATTGATCCTAGATCCGCCCGTCAACACATATTCACGAAAAATCACATCGAGAGACACTAAGAACTCATTACCCTCACATCGAAAGATGTAATGCCCTTGCGTTCAGAGATCCAGATATCCACAGATTAAAACCATAATATCAAAGATGCAATCAAGTGCTTCTAGAAAGAAACGAAGCAAAAGAGACCCTATAGCAAGCAAACTCAACGCAAAGGCATTACACTTGCAGTGGCGACGCGGAAATTTAACTGGTTAGTCAACACACAAAAGAATCCAACCCTTTGCATAGTAATCTTTCCAGACTATTCGAGCAATCTGATGGCCTCCCAAATCAAAAGCCTTGAACTTGATTTTGCCAATGCTAAGTTCCTCAGCTGGTGCTGAACTAATATCTGTCACCAATCAAACAACAGAAATCTCAGATTCATTCTAATATGTGAACCGATGCACAATCACACAACACAAAATCTGAAATTGATTTACCCCTTTTGATATATGAGCCGATTCAACAATCACAAAACTTAATTCTATCGATAATTTCCCTTAATTCGATCTCGAAATCCATGCACAATCACAAAACACAAAAGCTGAAATTGATTTACACCTTTTGATATATGAGCCGATTCAACAATCAAAAAACTTAAAACTATCGATAATTTCCCTTAATTCGATCTCGAATCGATGCAAACTAGACACGCAGCCTACTAAAATTGAATGCCCTACAGGAAGAAGAAGAAGGTGCTGCAAGCTGCAGCAGGCACCATGTACAATAAAAAAGGAGGAGGAAAGCCAATTCCACTCTTTGTTCACCCCCATGCCTAAGGGTTTGAAAAGTCAAGCTTAGTGACTTTATACAAGCGCACTGGAAGGCACTCCCATGTCTATCTTTGTATATATTTGCACTTTTTAATTCAATAATGTGTTTTCTAGTGTTTGTGGATGACAGGTTTTGATTGAGGAGGTTGATGTAACACCCCGCTCCCTAAATTTCCATAGGCCCAATTTAAAGTATTGGATGTATGAAAGCCCAATAAAGCCAATTAGAAAGCATGTTAAACGATAAGGGTTTTGGAGTTAGTATGTGTATAAAACTAAACATTCATAGCCGCTGAAAAAGAGAGAGAAGAAAAACAGAGTTGGGAAAATAGATCTTGAAGAAAGAGAGAGGAAGAGAAGAAAAGAGATCATGAAGAAAAGGGGAGCGAGAGTAAGGGTTACGTGAAAAGAGAAGGGGAGAAGAATTAAATAGAAAGGTAGAATAATATAAGGAGAACAGATCAACGTATGGTAAAGAAAAGAAGAAACATATGGCGGAGGGGAAGTGGCGAGATTGGAGGCGGACGAGAGACGTCACGGAGATCGATGGATCATCACCACCATGGGTAAAATGCATTGGAAAAGAAAGAGCTGATTTGTGGTAATAAGGAGAAAAGAAAACGAAGCAGATCGGAGCAGATCCGAGTGTCAAAAACAGAGTTCAAGTAAAACAGATTGGAGAAGAAGGCAGTGTAGATGAGGCGACTTTGGAGGCTCCTCGGTGGCAAAGGAAGTATCGTTTGGGTAAAACGATGGCGTAGGAGTGATCACCATCAACACATGAATGCATTAAAGTCAGAACGGAACCCTAGTTCCATCGGTGATGCAGTTTGGAGGCTTTGCTTCCTAGCCAAGAAACAGCTGAGAAACCTGCAATCTGAGCAGTGAAGAAACAGTGAGCGTGTAGGCTACTTTGGAGGATGATTTCGTTCAGACCAGGAGGAAACAAACAACGATCGAGTTATCTATGGAAAGAGCTTGCTTCAGAAAATTTAAGGGATTCAACGGTTTATCAAACGGAGATATAAATCATCGCTAAATCGCTTTCAAAGTTGGTCCAGAATCATCAATGTCTGAGAGTTGCAGAAAAACAGTGTCACTGGAGTGTTTTCAAGAGATCGTTTGGAGTGCTTCCTGAAACCTGATCAACCTGATATTTGGTGACGTTCATGGTGGAATATAGGTCTTCATAATCCACGGTGGGATTGAGGACTTAACGGTTAATTTGGTACTTATGCATGTGTTTATGAAGCTGTTTGATGTAGTTAAAACAGTTGGTTATGTCTGACGAGTTTTATTGTTTGGTTGGACAAATGAGCTCATTTTGAACTGAAATTTGGCTGGGACATTCTATAGTCGTGGAATAAGCTCTCGGTTGAAAGAGAATTGATTTGAGTATCAGGAGCATAGAGAAATGTGTTGTTGAAGTGGAGTTAGCGAATCTGTCTAAAGGGAAAGAAAGGAAGAATTGAGTTATGTCTTCATCATACAGTGGCAAAGGTGAGGGTTGGGATTTGTGGAAGCATAGTTAATATGATATTGTTATATTATATGATTCTTGATACGTAGGCTTAGATATGATTGCTAGACTTAAGTTCTATGATGACATGTATTTTTAGGGCTAGTTTACGATATGAGATAAGTATTACGATATCATATGATATGACATGTTTGGGTGATATGTGATGATAACATGTAGGATGATTGACGATAGCATGTAGGATGATTGATGGTAACGTTATGAGTTAACGTTATGATGTTATGTATGAGTATGTATGATGATAAGGGCCTTTGAGCCGGTATGATTGGCTGACGAGCCCGGATGGGAGTGTCTGTGCCAAGGCCAGCCTCCAAAGCATGGGGTCCTAAGGCTATCGCAAGGTATAGCGCCGTCTACGAGATGTATGGACCTAACGTTTAGTGCGCGAGACCAATGGCTCAAGGGAAAAAGTTTTCAGAAAAGGGATTTGATTTTTAAAAGGTATTAGATGTCTCGGCTAAGTTAGATGAGTCGGGACATCACATGTGGTATCAGAGCCTAGTTAAAACCACTCCGGTCCTGACCCGTAGGGTTAGTTTTCAAAAGTTTTCGAAAGAGATTTCAAATGTTTTAAAGGCCTAAAAAAAGGTTTATGAGAAAATGTTTTATTGGGTGTCTAAGGTCTCGCGCTAGAGTAGAGTTTAGTATAAGTGTTTGTTTCAGAATCAGTAAGTGTTCATTTCTCAAGGCGTTTCAGAAAGTCGATTAAGGTGAAAAGTCAAGTACGTAAGTGATTTATGCGAAAATGGTGATCATTATGAGCATGTCAGACGAGGCTGAATGCGTTATGTAAAGTTTAAGACAATATGAATGTCAAGAATGAGTCAAGGTTAGGAATTAATGTTGCTTGCACGCGTATTAAGGATATGGAGCCAAGTGGGACAAAAAAAGTTATTAATGAGAATCAGGGATGTGTTATTCGAGCTAAAGGACTCATGGCTTAAGAACCAACATAAGGGAATCAATGATAATATTTAAGGTCACTTTTTACATTATAACATAGCTTTGGACGAGGATGAGGGGAGTTTTAGTAAAGTGATATGAAGCTGAAAGTTGTTTATGGCGAAGGAAGAAACTCTGTATTGGAGTGTTTGAAGGTTATCAAGATAGACTTCATAGAGGTGTTTAAGTCGGCATATTCAAGAACATGTTAGGGGGGATTAAACCCAAAAAGGAACATGAGATTACAACGGAAATATTAAATAAAAAAGAGACAAGATACGGTAAAAGGGTACATATGCGAGTTCTTGTCAATGGAAAGCAAATGCAAGAATTAAAAAAAAAAAAAAAATTTGTTCGAGTCATGAGTATTGGATCATAAACAAGATTGAAAGGTCTTATAGAAAGCAACCTTGTGGGCAGTGGTAGTAATTTAATTTGCAAGTCGTCTAGTAAGGAACTATTGGAGAAAATGGTGCAAGAAAAATAATATTATGTTGTAAGCTAAGAAAGGGAGCAAGTAAGACCACAAGACTTTATTTTAATGGAAATAGACGGTCGGGTTCAACCAACTCTCATAGTGGAAATGAGATGTGGTGATGGACTTTCTCCGAATGCTGAAATTTTAAATCGTACCTTCAAACTATGTAGCTGATCCTAATGGACATGGGCGGTAACAAAAGATCTATGTGTTGTATGTTTAGAGTTGCTGGTGCTATGGTAACAAGAAAAAGACATTCCGAGTTTTGATTGAAAACCAAGTGGGAGAAGAGCTGTTACACGAATTCGAGGACGAATTCATTTTCAAGTGGGAGAGAATTGTAACACCCCGCTCCCTAAATTTCCATAGGCCCAATTTAAAGTATTGGATGTATGAAAGCCAAATAAAGCCAATTAGAAAGCATGTTAAACGATAAGGGTTTTGGAGTTAGTATGTGTATAAAACTAAACATTCATAGACGCTGAAAAAAAGAGAGAAGAAAAACAGAGTTGGGAAAATAGATCTTGAAGAGAGAGAGAGGGAGAGAAGAAAAGAGATCATGAAGAAAAGGGGAGCGAGAGTAAGGGTTACGTGAAAAGAGAAGGGGAGAAGAATTAAATAGAAAGGTAGAATAATATAAGGAGAACAGATCAACGTATGGTAAAGAAAAGAAGAAACATATGGCGGAGGGGAAGTGGCGAGATTGGAGGCGGACGAGAGACGTCACGGAGATCGATGGATCATCACCACCATGGGTAAAATGCATTGGAAAAGAAAGAGCTGATTTGTGGTAATAAGGAGAAAAGAAAACGAAGCAGATCGGAGCAGATCCGAGTGTCAAAAACAGAGTTCAAGTAAAACAGATTGGAGAAGAAGGCAGTGTAGATGAGGCGACTTTGGAGGCTCCTCGGTGGCAAAGGAAGTATCGTTTGGGTAAAGAGATGGCGCAGGAGTGATCACCATCAACACATGAATGCATTAAAGGCAGAACGGAACCCTAGTTCCATCGGTGATGCAGTTTGGAGGCTTTGATTTCTAGCCAAGAAACAGCTGAGAAACCTGCAATCTGAGCAGTGAAGAAACAGTGAGCGTGTAGGCTACTTTGGAGGATGATTTCGTTCAGACCAGGAGGAAACAAACAACGATCGAGTTATCTATGGAAAGAGCTTGCTTCAGAAAATTTAAGGGATTCAACGGTTTATCAAACGGAGATATAAATCATCGCTAAATCGCTTTCAAAGTTGGTCCAGAATCATCAATGTCTGAGAGTTGCAGAAAAACAGTGTCACTGGAGTGTTTTCAAGAGATCGTTTGGAGTGCTTCCTGAAACCTGATCAACCTGATATTTGGTGACGTTCATGGTGGAATATCGGTCTTCATAATCCACGGTGGGATTGAGGACTTAACGGTTAATTTGGTACTTATGCATGTGTTTATGAAGCTGTTTGATGTAGTTAAAACAGTTGGTTATGTCTGACGAGTTTTATTGTTTGGTTGGACAAATGAGCTCATTTTGAACTGAAATTTGGCTGGGACATTCTATAGTCGTGGAATAAGCTCTCGGTTGAAAGAGAATTGATTTGAGTATCAGGAGCATAGAGAAATGTGTTGTTGAAGTGGAGTTAGCGAATCTGTCTAAAGGGAAAGAAAGGAAGAATTGAGTTATGTCTTCATCATACAGTGGCAAAGGTGAGGGTTGGGATTTGTGGAAGCATAGTTAATATGATATTGTTATATTATATGATTCTTGATACGTAGGCTTAGATATGATTGCTAGACTTAAGTTCTATGATGACATGTATTTTTAGGGCTAGTTTACGATATGAGATAAGTATTACGATATCNCGTAGGCTTAGATCTGATTGCTAGACTTAAGTTCTATGATGACATGCATTTTTAGGGCTAGTTTACAATATGAGATAAGTATTACGACATCATATGATATGACATGTTTGGGTGATATGTGATGATAGCATGTAGGATGATTGACGATAGCATGTAGGATGATTGATGGTAACGTTATGAGTTAACGTTATGATGTTATGTATGAGTATGTATGATGATAAGGGCCTTTGAGCCGGTATGATTGGCTGACGAGACCGGATGGGAGTGTCTGTGCCAAGGCCAGCCTCCAAAGCATGGAGTCCTAAGGTTATCGCAAGGTATAGCGCCGTCTACGAGATGTATGGACCTAACGTTTATGTGGATGTCTTGCATTATGGGCAAGAGGATTGTTATGTGTTATAGCTTAATAAGAAATCATGCTATATGTTTGCTAGTGTCTAGGTTTATGTGTTTTGATAAAATGTGATATAATCGTAGAAATGTTAAGTATGTTTCAGTGGGCAGAGATGATCTCCCTCATTGAGTAATTCATTACTCACCCCCTTTTTCCTTTTCTGTGTGTGCAGGTGTTTTAAGATTAGTGCGCGAGACCAATGGCTCAATGGGAAAAGTTTTCAGAAAAGAGATTTGATTTTTAAAAGGTACTAGATGTCTTGGCTAAGTTAGATGAGTCGGGGCATCACATTTGGGCCAAGAGAAAAAGCTTGCCAAGGAATTTTTGGCACTGTATCGAGCTATGTATCGACCTACTAAGGTCGACACAGCTCTTACAGGGAATTTGGCGGAGCCATATCGGGCTTTTGTATCGATCTACTAAGGTCGATACAGGCGAGCCAAAGAAAGCTTGACCCCTGTATCGGGCATCTGTATCGAGCTACTTAACTCGATACAGTTTTAAAAGCTTCGTCTGCAAGCGTATCCAGCTATGTATCGACCTACATAGCTCGATACGCTCATTTTCCAGGTAAGTCAACGGGGTTTGACCGGTTTAATTTACTCGAATTAAACCGGTTCTTCCCTCTTCTTCTTCTCCAAACACGAAAATTAGCCCCTACACACACACACTCGCGATTTTTAGGTGTCTCTCTCTCAATTTTCAAGCAATTTTCGTGATTCCAAGTGCCTCTTGTTAGATTTCTTGTGCTCTCATTGATTCTAAGTCAATCTCGTTCATCCTTCAAGCCACTCACGAGGTAATCAATCCAAAAACCAAGTTTTTCATCTTTTGCTCTAATGGTGGAAAGTTTGGGGATTCTTACTTTAGGATGTTCAAATTGATTGTTTGTGCCTTGGGCATTGCTTGAATACGGTTAGGGAGTAGTTTTCGAGTGCTACACTAGGATTTCCATGGTTAATTTTCGAAAATTTGACATATAGGGTTATTGGTGCGAAAATTCAAATTAAACTCTTGAACCTTGTTAGATTTTGGGCGATTTGAAAATTTTGAAAATTCTCAATTTGCCAAAATTTTGCTAAGTGTGAAATTAGGGAGAATTTTCAAAAATTTGGCATTGATCTTGTTTGTTGCTTGCTAGTTTCTGCTATTTGCTGTTCAAAATGAGTTGCTTACTCTCTCTACAAGCTTTGTCTCTCTTGTAGGAACAATGGGAAGAGCTAGAGGAGATGCAACAAACCAAGGAGCAAGCTCTCAAGCAAGGTCATCAAAGAGCCAAGGGAAGAGGGAAGTAGTTGAAGACCGAGAGGTTGGTAGTGAGGAGGAGCAGTTGATGCTTGGGCCAAGAAAAAAGCCAGTCACGAGAGCTTCAAAGGGGAAGTCAAAGGCCACACAAGAGGGGCCTAAAAAGAAGCTCTCACCCGAGGAACTCCTCAAGGCATTCATGGGTATGCGGTTCAAGGCAACGAAGTACCCGCATGATCAGACGCTGCGCACCTTGGGAATCTATGAGGACTTCCAAACTCTCTTCAAGAACATGGGTTTGGCTAAGTTCATCACCATGGCTCGTCCCGCTCACAAGCTTGCGACATGTGAATTCTTATCTTCCCTCACCGCGCACTTCTAGTATGAAGGTGAGGTTTCGCCACCGCTACATGGTCATGTCCACATCAAATTCAAGATCCATAGGACCATCTACTCAATGACCTTCCGCCAACTAAATGAGATCTTTGGGTTCTGAGAAGGGGAAAGGAGAACAAAGATGCTCACCATTGATGAGTGTGAGTTGAAGGGCATGTGGGAGACAATCACGGTTGGGAAGTTCAAGCCGGGAGGAACCACAGGGACTATGATAAGGCATCCGGCGTTGAGGTATGCACACAAAGCTCTTGCTCACACCTTCTATGCAAGGAATGAGGCCGGGAAAGTTGCCAAGGAGGAGCTCGAGTTGCTAAATGTGGGTCTTGCAAGGTTAGGCAGCTACTCTCCTACCGGTATTGTTAGCCATTGGTTAGGCAGCTACTCTCCTACCAAGATTGGGTTGTCACTATGAAAGACAAGGATCCCGAGCTCAGCATTGGCGGTATCATCACCCCGATTCTCGAAGCTTGTGGGCATCGGCTAGGGACGGATGGTCTTGAGCCCGAGTGGATGGACATTTACTACCATGGGAGGACCATGTTTCTCTCGGGAAGATTAGGCCACCGGTTCGCCTACAAGTTCGCGGTCGACACAAAGACCGAGGCAAAGATTTGTCTCCCAAACTCGCAAGCCACCTCATTTCAGGACATCTCCCACATCGACTTCATGCCCCATATGAAGACCTCTACAATCCCGCTGTCAATCCTCCTCTCCACTCCATTGCCAAGAGAGGGACGTTTGACTATGATCTGACCCAAGTCCTTGAAGAAGAAGAAGAAGTGGAAGAAGAAGACGAAGCTCCGAGCCCGGTTTATGGTAGCGAGAGGTACTAATTCTCCTCTTGCATAGACCCGATGCCAAGACCGGCATTGAGAGAAGCCTACGCACGCATTGGTCTTCTCAAGAGGTGGAACAAGTATCAAGACCGGGCCATCGAGAAGCTCGGCGAAACGGTGAAGGATTTGAAGAAGACGGTCAAGGGGCTAAAGGCCATCGTCAAAGGAAGGTCCTCCACAAGGGCTAGAGAAGAGGGCACAAGCGGTGTAGCAGAGGAAGAAGCTGAGGGTGAGAGTGAAATGGACCTCGATAGGCGCCATTCCTTCCATGTGCGTCCAAGGGAAGGAGTCCAAGTAGACCCGCCTCGCTCTTCCTCCCACGAAGCGCGGCCAAGGAAGAGAAAGGGGAGCCACTCATCGGCTCAATCCTCGAGCAATCAGTCGCTCTCCTTATGATCATCCTCCTCTTCACAATTTTGAGGTACCTCTACCTCCCTTGTATATATTTCTTTTAACTTTTCATTTTGTGTTTATTGTCATGTTGATTGAGGTCTCCTCTAGACTTTTATTACACAAGGGACTGTGTAATTTAAGTTTGGGGGAGAGGTTGAGAGATTTGACATTGTGTTTTGTGAGTCTTATTTTCTTTTTATGCATCTTGAGTCTCATGCATTCACTTAAGGCATAGATAAACAAAAAAAAATTGAAAAATTTCCAAAAAGAAAGTCATTTAGATGTTGCATTTGCATTTATGATTGAGTCTAGTTCCCTTACATGTAGGGATTACATTCATATGCATTGGGAGCAATGATGAGCTAATCCTTGTAGAATGCCAACTCATGTAATCAATTCAATGCCCTAGTTAGTAGTTCTTTGTTGCATTTGAACGAATTTTGAAAGTAAGGAAGAACCATGCTTGGACCACTTCACTTGCCACTAGATTTTGGTCGAAATAGGGTCTTGAAATTGATAGCCAACTCTACTCACTTGAACCAAAATTTGACATTTAAATATCATGCCTTGCATTGAAAGTGAATTCATGGATAATAAACATACTTGAGCTTTCTTACTCACTTCACCACACTCTTGCTAGCTCAAGTAGTACTCCCACCCTACCTTACCTCTTTAAAAGCCAAATGTTCTAGTGATATTGCTTGTGAGGTCTTATTTTGATTAAACTTAGCATAAAGTGTTAGGTTTGAGACGACAAGTTTAGGCTCTCATGTAAATTCTAGCTCTCATATATCGAGGCTAGTTTTAGGCTTACGAATTGGGGTATGGGTCGCGGTATTGCTTGGTGTTGAGGAATGGATTGTATGCTTGCATTTTAGCATGATGAGTTGTGGAAAGAGATTAGAAAGGAAGGGAATTAAAGAGCCTTGGAAGGAAAATAAGGGAAGCATAGTTTGAAATGGTGGATCTTGTGTTTGAAAAGAAAAAGTATAGCTCTAAGTGTAAAAAGAAATTGAGTTGCCTTAGTAAGAGAAAAGAAAAATCAAAGAGGCTAAAATGCCAAAGAAAGAGAAAGGGGCTACCTAAGTATAAAAAGAAGAGGTAGGTTGTTAAAAGATCACACCATTCCCTATGAGTTAAAGGTTGAAGAAGTTTTCCTTTAAGTGCTATAAGAAGAAGAAGTGGTTTATGAGATTCATGGGGTTTAGTGATAGTAGGATTTTTCCACTTTCAATTAATCTCTACTACTCTTGTCATTGTAGTATTTGAGATGTCAATCCAAAGGGATTAAGATTAACAACACTAGGAATACATGAAACTATTTAAGCTAGGAAAAATCAATTAAGATGGAGTTTTTATCTAACAACCTAAATGAAATAAAATCAAACTAGCTAACAACTTAAGAAGGCAAATCAAATTTAAAACAAGAACAAGAAGCAAACTCAAATTCGAAATCTAACAAAGAGAAAATCGAATCCAAGGATGAGGTTATGGGCTTTGGGTGATCCTAGAGCTAACCTATGATGTTCAAACAATCACATGATTGCTAATCCTTAGGTTTAGAACTCTAAACAAGACTAATCCACTCTCTTGTCACTAATCCCTTTGCTAATTACCTAATCAAGAGCTAATCATCATTAGTGAAAAGATAATCAACAAGCATAAAGATTTAGTTCTAATATACCAACAAACACCTTAGACATCTACTTCCATAAGGTAAGCATGTAAATCTCTTGATTTAGTTGGTTGGGGCATTTCATCAAACACCTTGTGGGTGGAAAATGCCATTTGGTCTAAATCACTTTTCTCAAACCTAATCTATCATTACGATCACTAAACAAGAAAGGATTTAAAGAGTTTAAGTCCTAAACATCATAGATCAACCCTAATCTCACCCTAATCTACCTCATCCCTAGATCCTAAAAAGACTACTCACTAATCATAGCTAATCTAACAAATCTCATGCAAGAAGTGTTAGTAAACATGATTAGATGAATAGGGAAAGAAAGATTAGAATAAACAAGAATCAAATTGCATTAAATTTAAAAGAAATCATCCAAATCTTTTCAAAACCACAAAGGGTCGATTTTTGTGTTTAAGCACAAGAGAAGATACATAAAAATTAGGTTTTTAAGTATTTATAGGGAAAGAGATCAAACCGGGTCAACCCGGAACAAACCGGGTTTTGACACGGAGGAGCAGTCTTGCGGAAATCGCCATATCTCCCTAACCACAGCTCGTAATGACATGAAACCACCTCCAAAATGAAAGCTGATTCAATTATCTACAACTTTTGTAAAGAGCGCGAAGGCTGAATCTGAACAAAAAGTCTTCATCTGACCCGATCTTTACCCTAAATGGATCTGTATCGAGCTAGGTAGCTCGATACACAGCTCGATATGGTGCCAGACGTAGTATCGAGCTAGTACAAATGCTCGACACACCATCATCAGACTTCATGTTGGTTTTGTGTCGAACTTGGTAGCTCGATATGGAGCTCGATATGGTGCCAGACGTTGATCCATATCGGACAACATAGATCGACACAGCTGCTCGATATGGAGTAATCGCTGTAACTTTCTAACCCGGGGTCCGAATGAATTGATTCTAACGCCAATGGAACTCTCACTGGATCCTCTACAACTTTAAAGAAGGCTTCGGAGTCTGAATCTAAGTGCAAGCCCTTCTTCCGGACCCATACATTTCGAACCTCCAGTTGCAAGAAAGCTTAGTAGCTCTATACAGAGCTTGATATGCTTCTAAAAGACTTCTGCTTCTCAATTGGCTACTTCTCTTCCTCCTCTTGATCATCCATGAAGCTCCATATGTTTCTCCAAGTCTCCAAACCACCTAATAAGGACTCAATATGTACAAATATGCAACAACCTAAGCTAAGACTCACTAAACTCTAATATGGATCCAAATGGGACTAAAAGTGGCTAAATGAATGCAAAAGTATATGCAAAACTATCTAAAATGAATACTAAAACATGTTAAATCATGAGTCTATCAACTCCCCCAAACTTGCCTTTTGTTTGCTAGGGCAAACATGACAAATCTAAGAGAGAGGTGTGAAAGTGAGAGCTCAATATCCAAGAATACCAACAAACATAATCAACTCAATGTCCTAGTTCTTAATTCTAAGATGCATTTGAATTCATCCTACTCCAAAAGAGTAAGCCATGCTCATCACTGATATGGGTCAAATTTACCCTAAAGCAACTCTCTCAAATTAAGAGATCAGTTGTAGTACTTAGGGATCGAATCCACAGAGAAGGGATAGTCACACAACGAACTTCTAATTTCGAATTAAGCTAAGTAGAAAGATGAAATTTAAAACACATAAAGCAATTAAAAACGGTATAAGTTCAGGAGACGAAACGCTAGGTTCAAAAAAATTCTCAGGTGATCTAAATCGCAGGTCTAGACAGAATGTTAGGAATTATAAAGAACTGTTCTAGAACTCGAATCACTAATGTAAAATCAACCAACTCTCGCTGCGAAGATTATCTATGTCTAAACCCTAGAATTCCAAATCTCTTTGCAAATCCTATCGATTCAAACAAGCATTAAAGTTCAGGTTCAATTGTTCACAAAACCCTAAACCAAATCTCTTTGCGAATAGGTATTTTGCTCATCTAACATTAGTTCAGGCAATCAATAATACTCTCGCATCTATTAATTTACCTAAGATCAGATTCTAGGTCATGAAGCTAGAATAAGCATTAAACACAAATCCAGATGAAGAACTCTAATGATTTTATCCTAACAATTTAATTCGACCTAACAATTCATTTATCACCTTTGAAAAACCCTAAACCTAACTAGCAAACTACTCAGACATGATCAATGAAACAGAAATCATTATTTGAATAGAAAGCATAAAAGAAATCAATAGAATAAATAAAGGGAGTTCCAAATTTGCTCTAAGGGATTCAAATTCTTCTCTCCAAAACCTATCTATAAATCTCTCGCTAATTTATTGTGTAAAATAAAGTGTTGTAAAGTGTAGCCTAAACAATGGCTGAAAAACTATATTTATAGGCAAACTCGCATCAGGGGCAATCTTGTAAATAATGGAAACTTCAGCTGATTTCTTTTTTTCTGATGGAAGTCCGAAATCTTTGGTCGGCTCTTCTGGTGTCGATCGACACTGATGGTGTCCATCGACACCTTGCGTGTGAATCTACTCTTCTGACTTCATCGCTTCGGTTGCTTCTCTAAAATGCTCCGAAATGTTCCAGAATCTCCAACTTTGCTCCAAACGTAATCCAACCTGTAAAAGACTCAAATAGACTCGAAATTAGTATAAAGACTCTATAAAAACACTTATATCATGGTCCAAAAACGGGTAAAAACCATGATATATCAACTCCCCCAGACTTAGCCTTTGCTTGCCCTCAAGCAAAACATAAACTTAGAATGAAGTAAAAGTTTAAAAACAGGAACTTCGAGTACCTCTTCAGAACGCCACATTGATTAACACTTCTTGAATCCACATGATATAGAGCCAACCTTAGGAAAGTTCAGTGTACTTACCACAAGCTTAGCAATCTCCCAGTTCGAATCCAGATCCTTTCCTTAGTAAAAGTTTCGAACTCTAACAGTGGTAATGCCACAGAACTTTGCTGATCCTTTTCCCTTCCTTAGTGCCTGAACAGGACATTCTCATACAGCTCCCCTATTTTCTCTTCCCTTAGTCAACTTCTGCCCATTTTCAGGGTGTTCTAAGATCTTTTCGTTGACTCTTCTTATTCTTTTGGGATCTCTGGAAATAGTG
Source organism: Alliaria petiolata (assembly GCA_020283515.1). NCBI lineage: Eukaryota > Viridiplantae > Streptophyta > Magnoliopsida > Brassicales > Brassicaceae > Alliaria > Alliaria petiolata. The sequence continues at coordinate 108,429,724 of JAHZTW010000001.1, forward strand.
CTACTCTCTACTTGTGTTCCTCGTGAGGAGACGTGTTCAAGAGTATCACTAATATTGTTCCTTGTGAGGAGACAGGCTCATGACAAAGGCATTATTCCTAGACTTAGACTCTTTTTTTCTTTCTTTTTTATTCTCAAGGGAAGATCAAGGAGAGACTGCAATTGCCTATCTGTTCGGACTGAAAGAGGAATCAAGTTCTGCGCATACCTAGTTCTTATAAGGGGATATGAACTCGCCCTGTTAGACTGATTCCACTTGCAGCTTTCTACTTAGTAAGTCCTGCAATCAACTCTTTTAGCAATGGTTCTTCAACTGTCAACTTCCTGTGGTTAGTTCTTAGAAAAAGTGAAAGTTCCAACTGATTTTGACTCAATAAAACAAATTTTTGACAGACTCAACTGACTCTCAAAACAAAACACAAAGTCAGTAATCACCTCCCCCAGACTTAAACAACACTGTCCCCAGTGTTATCAAGCCCGAAGTTGGATAAAAGAAAGATTAGAAACAACATAAAAGACCAAATAGAAGACTTACCTTTGTCTGCGCATGGTGTCGATCGACACCTAGTAGTGTCGATCGACACTGGTCAAGGTCGAGTCCAATGTCTCCTTTTTCAACTGACTGAAACTAGGACTTAAGTAAAACCAAAACAAAATAAAAAGAAAAACGTACCTAACAGTGGGTTGCCTCCCACTCAGCGCTCGTTTTCAGTCATTAGCTTAACTGTGTCGGGGTTCAGACGTCTGGTGGATCAGAGGGTGGCATTGAATGCTTCCCAGATGAATGTCTTCTCATCCATGGTGGAGTATAGGCATTATGTCCATGAGATTGACCAAGGAAATGAGGAACAGAAGCAGGGTGGGTCTTGAGTTCGGGTGGACACTTCGTTTTCCTGCAACATCATCAAAAGAAACACCAAGCCTTCTACGAGAATCTCGTGGCTTGCATAAGTGTGCAACAGTTTTTTAACCTTTTAAATGCTTATTGAGATGACCAGGAGGTTTGGAATTGAGTCCAGGAAGTACATACCTTTGCTTTCTTCGAGGTTTCTGGGCAGAAGGATGTGGAGACATCTGTTGGATCAAAGATGATGGAATTTCAGCATTGAAAGCGACTTCTCGTGTGTGTCGATCGATACCATTGGTGTCGATCGACACTGAGTCAGTAGCTCGAATTACTTCACTTTTTCTGCAGTTCATCTCCGAAATCCTTGCTTCTATGCTGAAAACGTCGTCCTCCATTGGCTTGTCATTGATTAGAACATCGTTTCTGCTCATAGTTTGGAAGAGATGATCATTTCCACCCCAGTCTTCAAGCTCCACAGCTTCCTCAGAATTCTCAGCTAATGCTTCTTGAACAACCAGTTTTTTCACTTGCTCTTTAGAATCCAGCTCCTCTCCAGCGATCACAGCAATACATGAGATGTGCTTGGAAATTTCAGTAGTAGGGATAGCTTTGTAGAACACTTCTTTGTCAACATTAGAGAAAGACATTCTTTTATTGGGCATGTCTACAATAGCTCCTACTGTGGCCATGAATGGTCTTCCAAGGATGAACGGCATGATAGACGTTCTGCTTACTTCCACAACCTGAAAATCAGTTGGAACCAGGCAACTCCCAACTTTGACAAGTAGGTTTGGAATTGTACCATATGAGACTGCGGTAGAAGAATTGGCAAATTCAAGAGTCATGCTTGAAGGGTGAATGTCAGCAATCCCCAGCTTCTCTGCAATGTCTTTTGTCATGAGGTTCACGCTAGCTCCTGAATCGCAGAGGGATTGTTTAAACTCAACTCCACCAATGGAGCATGGAACCATAAACATCCCAGGATCTTCAACCTTAAGCAGCTGCTTCATTTGTGGTGTACCCCTTGATTTGTTGAAGAGTTCTTCAATTTCTTCAAGACTTTCTCTGCTATTCTTAAAGAAAACCCACAAAGGATAATCCTCCCAGGCTTCAGCAAATGAGATTTCATTGGAGATCCTTTTCACCTTCTTGTTGAAACTAGCCAGCTCTTTCGCACTAAGGGGCGGCCTTAGGTGTTTGGGTATAGGAGGATATGGAACCTTAGGCATGTACACTCTTTCCTCTGCGGTTGTGGACGCTTCTCGTGATGTCTGGGAAGGGTGTCGATCGACACCAAGTCGGTATTGATCGACACTAGCGTTTTGTATCGACTGACTCGTGCTGATCGAGCTCGAAAAATCATGTATCTCTACTGGTGTCGATCGACACTCATTGGTGTCGATCGACACTCATTGGTGTCGATCGACGCTTGATCTACAGCTCGAGTTTCTCCTTCTTCAACTTCAAACTCCACGAAGTCTTCCACATTTAGACCTCTTTTCAGCACTGGTTGAAGGTTCCCTCTATTCTGAAACGTGACGGCGTTCACATGATGCCTCGGATTTGTATTCGTCTTTCCAGGAAGAAATCCCTTTTGTCTCTTCAAAGCTCCAGCAGTTTGAGCAACTTGAACATCCAATTGCCTGACATGAGTACCTAGAGACTCAATTTTCCCATTCAGATCCGTATACAAGGCATCAATCTTCCCATTGAAGTCCACGTTCATCTTCTGTTGACCTTCCAGAATTTGCTCTAGCATAGACTCCATCTTATTCTCTTGTGCAGGAGGCTTTTGGTAAGAGGAAGAACCATAAGTTATGTTGAAGCTGTTGCTCTGAAAAGCCTTCTGGTAGGAAGAACCATAGCCTTGCTGATTGTTGAACCTCTGTCCTTGAAAACCAGCACCATTGATGTAGTTGACCTCTTCTTGCTCTCGCTCAAAGGTCTCTACTTCATTAGCAAAATGGACTTGCTTCTTTCCCATCAAGATGTCCAGCTTCTTTTTGACTTCAGCAATTTGGTTTCCTCCAGCTACTCCTGCGTTTTGTCTTCTCTCGAAGTCTGCGTTCTTGGTGCTGTTACTAGAGGCCAAATTCTCTATAAGCTCTATCGCACCTTCTGGGAATCTTGTGTTGAAGTTGCCATTGCTCGCAGCGTCTAAGGCCATCTGGTATCTCCAATCAATTCCGCGGTAGAATATTCCGATAAGTTGCGGCTCGCTGAATCCATGATGTGGGCAGTCCCTCTGGTAAGATCTGAACCTCCCCCAAGAAGCTTGAATGCTTCAGTGGGTCCTTGAGAGAATGTAGTGATCTTCATCCTCAGCTCCTCGGATCTCGCGTCATCAAAGAAATTGCACAGGAATGCATTCTTTGTATCTTCCCATGTGGTCAAAGATCCTGGTGGCAACTGCTTCAGCCAGTATGATGCATCTCCAGTAAGCGAGTAAGGGAAAAGCTTGCAGAAGAGATAATCATATGTAACTCCATTGGCCATGATGCTTGAGGCTAAGTCCTCGAATCTCTCAACGTGGTCCATGGGATCCTCATTAGGAAGACCATGGAAGGGATGCTGAGCCACCAATGTGTAGTAAGCAGGCTTCAGCTCGAAGTCATTCCTCTGAAATGCAGGAGGACGGATCGCAGCTCTATTAGCATATAACTGGTCTGGGCGGTTGTACTCGCCTAACGTTCTTCCACGTCCAACTTCTGCAGGGGCGATTTGTATCGCTGGTTCGACTATGACGGCGCCAGCCTCATCAAGTCTCTGGCCTTGGGCGTTCCTTCTATTGCCTTGTAGGTCAACAAAGTCGCCTGTCTCATTGCGTATCATGATCACAGGATCAGCCAAATTAGTAACCAAAAACAAGAATTAAAAACCTAGACGAAATTCTAATATTAGAAATATGTAGGCAACTAATCTCCTTCCCCGGCAACGGCGCCAAAATTTGATATGGGTCAAATTTACTCTAAAGCAACTCTCTCAAATTAAGAGATCAGTTGTAGTACTTAGGGATCGAATCCACAGAGAAGGGATAGTCACACAACAGTTTTCTAAATTCGAATTAAGCTAAGTAAATAGAATTAAAAGTAAAGACAGAAAGCAATTAAAAACGATGTAAGTTCAGGAGACGAAACGCTAGGTTTAGGGAAATTCTCAGGTGATCTAAATTGCAGGTCTAGACAGGATGTTAGGAATTATTAAGCACTGTTCTTGAACTCGAAACACTAATGTAAAATCAACCAACTCTCGCTGCGAAGATTATCTATGCCTAAACCCTAGAATTCCAAATCTCTTTGCAAATTCTAACAATTCAGACAAGCATTAATATCAGGTTCGATTGTTCACAAAATCCTAAACCAAATCTCTTTGCGAATAGGTATTTTGCTCATCTAACATTAGTTCAGGCAATTAATAATACTCTCGCATCTATTAATCAACCTAAGATCAGATTCTAGGTCATGAAGCTAGAATAAGCATTAAACACAAATCCAGATGAAGAACTCTAATGATTTTATCCTAACAATTTAATTCGACCTAACAATTCATTGATCACCTTTGAAAAACCCTAAACCTAACTAGCAAACTACTAAGACATGATCAATGGAACCGAAATCATTATTTGAATAGAAAGCATAAAAGAAATCAATAGAATAAATAAAAGGAGTTCCAAATTTGCTCTAAGGGAGTCAAATTCTTTTCTCCAAAACCTATCTATAAATCTCTCTCTAATTTATTGTGTAAAATAAAGTGTTGTAAAGTGTAGCCTAAACAATAGCTGAAAAACTATATTTATAGGCAAACTCGCGTCAGGGGCAATCTTGTAAATAATGGAAACTTCAGCTGATTTCCTTTCTCTGATGGAAGTCCGAAATCTTTGGTCGCCTCATCTAGTGTCGATCGACACTGATGGTGTCCATCGACACCTTGCTTGTGAATCTACTCTTCCGACTTCATCACTTCGGTTGCTTCTCCAAAATGCTCTGAAATGTTCCAGAATCTCCAACTTTGTTCCAAACGTAGTCAAACCTGTAAAAGACTCAAATAGACTCGAAAATAGTATAAAGACTCTACAAAAACACTTATATCATGATCCAAAAACGGGTAAAAACCATGATATATCAATCACAACAATCAAATGCACAAAGAACTTAATCTAGATAAGTCTCCCTATCAAACCAACTCTTTAACATTTATTAATTGCAAACCGTGAATCATGTCAATGCAATGCAAGTGAATTCATTTGGCTAAGGGACTAGGCTTTGAGATTAGAATGATCTCAATTCATGTGCCTTCCATTGCAAACAAGGGTTTCACTCAAAGAGGATTGAACTTTATGCATAATGCTAAAGGTAAAAGACAAGTGATGCATACAAGACTAGACTCTCATCTACCCATAATGCTATCAATGGCCCTAAACCCCTCTCATTATTTTTTTCAAGCTCACTCAACCCTTTAAAGCTACCCTTATCTCCCAAGGCTCTTTGTGCCTTGCTAAACCCATGAATCTCTTCTTCATTTAAAGCTCTAAGGGGAATCTTCATCAACCTTTGTCTCGTAGTGAATGGTGTGATCTTCTTTTTATTTCTAGGTAGCCCTTTCTTTTCTTTGGCCTTTTGGCTCTTTTGATTTTTCTTTTCCTTTTCTTAATGCTACCTATAACTTCTCAAACTTAGAGCTATACATTTAATCACACAAGATTCACCATTTCAAACTATGCTTCCCTTATTTCCTTACAAGCCTCTTATCACCCTTGTTCTTTCTACTCCTTTCCACAACTCAACATGCCAAATGCAAGCATATAATTTCATTCCAAAGCGCCAAGTAATAGCACGACCCATACCCCATATCCTAAGCCTATAACTAGCCCCAAAATGCAAGAGTTATAATCTACATGAGAGCCTAAACTTGTCGTCTCAAACCTCACTTTATGCTAAGTTTCAATCAAAATAAGGCCTCACAAGTATTAACTCTAGAACATTTGGCTTCAAAGGAGGTAAGGTAAGGTGGGAGTACTACTTAAGAGCTAGCAAGAGAGTGGCAAAGTGAGTAAGAAAGCTCAAATATCTATATTATCCATGAATTCACTTTCAATGCAAGGCATGATAATTAGATGTCAAAATTCGGTTTTAGTGAGTAGAGTTGGTTATCAAATTCAAGACCATATTTCGACCAAGATCTAAGTGGCAAGTGAAGTGATCCAAACATGGTGCATCCTTACTTTCAAGACTTTTTCAAAGGCATCAAAGAACTACTAACTAGGACATTGAATTGATTACATGAGTTGGCATTCTACAAGGAAAAGCTCATCATTGCTCCCAATGCAAATGATTGCAAACCTATATGAAATGCAACTAGACTCAATCATATAATGCAAATGCAACATCTAAATGATTCTTATTTGGAAATTTTCAAAATTTTCAAAATTTTGGGGTTTTCTATGCTTTAGATGAATGCATAAGACTCAAGTATGCAAAGGAAAATAAGAATCACAAAACACATGTCAAATCTCTCAACCTCTCCCCCAAACTTAAATTATACAGTCACTCGTGTAATAAAAGTTCAAGAGAGACCAAAGCAACAAAAAAAAAATAAAAACAAAAATGGTATATACAATGAAATAGAAAGAGGACCATACCTTGGCCCTAACCTTTGTCCTTAGGGAGTTGGAGAGGAGGAGTAGTGGGACTCGTTGAGGTGGTGATGGTGAGATGAGTTGCAAGGGATGGAACCAAGCTTGTCCCATGTGTGAGATTAAGCTTGAGAACCTTGGAGAGTAGCTCCTCAAGCCTTTCCTTGTCATTCTCCTTCATTGTGGAATGACAAATGGCTTTGACACTTACAAAGGGTTTAGGAATACCCTTGCACTTCACATTGTACTCAATGGCTCCATCTATGAGTCTAAAAGGGTGTAGACTCATAGTGTGAGAGGATGGAGCAAGACTGGGATGGTTGTATTGATTTGGCTTCTTCTTATCCTTATTTACTTTACCCATCTTTTGCCCCTTGCTATTCTCATTCTCATCTTCCAAAAGAGTTTTCAAGCAAGCTCCATCCAATGCTAAAGCTTCTTCAACATTACCATAACCCATAGCTTTCTCTTCATGAGATTCTTTCTCCTTCTTACATGCTTTTGGGGATGAAGCTAAATCCTTTGTCTCACAATTACTCACATCCTCCTTAGTCTCCAATGAGGGAAAGAAGAAATAGCTTAGGCATTTTTCATTGAGAGCATATGCATCCCCTTTATTCTTCTCAAAAGTACTCTTTTCTTCATGAACCCATTGGATGAAAGGTAAACTATAGCTTAGAGCTTTGCCCACGTCTCTAACCTCCTCTACTTGCTTTGGGTCTCCAATTCGTCCATTAAAACCATTGGGTGTCCTTTCCTCATCAACCTCAACATCAACAATTGGTGAAATGACGTGGCTTGAATCTTTTGGGTTCTTGGATAGCAAAGAGAGTTGAACCAATTTGGATTTTATGGTTTCAAATGTGAGGTTGATTGCTCAATCTTAAGTCTTAACTCATCATGCAAACCCCCAATCTTGTCATCCATTGCTCCCATCTTCTTGTCAAACCTAATATCATTCAATTGTTGACCTTCTAGGATTTGATGGAGAACCTTTCTTTGTTCCTCATCTTGGTTAGAGATTTGAGAAATCTCATGGTTCTCTTGGTAGCCTTGTTGATTCCTTTGGACTCCATGGTTAGACCATTGATTGAGAAGCTTACTCCCTTGGTTGAAGTTCTCATTGTTGACCACGAAATTTGCTTCCTCTTGGTGCTTCTCATGAATCAAACTAACTCCTCTTTGTTGCACACTTAAGAGTTTTTCCATTCTATCCAATTTATCTTGCAAGTCTTTCCATTCATAGTCTTCACATGAGCCTTCTAGAGGGGTTGTAACATGCCTTTCATTGTAGCTTTCATCACTCTTAGCCAAGTTCTCAACAAGTAGCTCTCCTTGTTCCATGGTGATCTTTGCAAAACACCCTTTGCTAGCTACATCCAATGTCCATTTGTGCTTCTTCTCAACTCCCCAATAGAAAATGCTAAGGATAGCTTCTTTCTTGAACCCATGATGTGGACAATCCATAGTGCATCCTCTAAGTCTCTCCCATGCTTCATGAAAGGTCTCATGGATGTCTTGCTTGAAGCTCAAAATGTCTCTTCTAATTTGGACTGTTTTTTGTGTGGGATAGTACCTTAGAAGGAAGATCCTCTTGCAATCATCCCAAGAATTGACCAAGTGAGATGGTATAGCTCTCTCCCATTTCCTTGCCTTTTCTCCAAGTGAAAATGTAAACAAAATGAGCTTGATACTATCTTCGGGCACACCTTCAATCCTAAATGTGTTGCACAACCGCTCAAAGGAGTCCAAATGATTATAAGGATTCTCCATTCCAATCCCCAAGAACTTAGAGCATTGAATTAACCTTAGAAAGCTTGGCTTGATCTCATAGGCTTGGCCTCTATTGGAGGAAGATGGATTCCAAATCTCAACCCATGAGAATGAGGAGTATCAAAACTCCCAATTGTTGGCTTGTTCCTTTGAGCTTGAGTAGGAGTGGAGACCAATTCATGAGGTTGTGGAGCTTTAATGATGCTTCTTTGGTTGTCCATCTCAAAAACCTCAAATGATATTGTTTTTCCATTTCTCTTCTTTTTGGTTTGGTACCTTTGAAAGCACAAGATTATTAAGGAATACAAGTTAGTAACAACAAATAAGAAAAAATTCATCATCTCAAATAGAGATGAGCAAACAAGGTAAAATAATAGTCTCAAAGAGATTCAAAATCCTAATGGTTAATGCTAAATCCCCATGGCAACGGCGCCAAATTGATAGTAGGATTTTTCCACTTTCAATTAATCTCTACTACTTTTGTCATTGAAGTATTTGAGATGTCAATCCAAAGGGGTTAAGATTAACAACACTAGGAATACATGAAACTATTTAAGCTAAGTAAAATCAATTAATATGGGGTTTTTATCTAACAACCTAAATGAAATAAAATCAAACAAGCTAACAACTTAAGAAGGCAAATCAAATTAAAAACAAGAACAAGAAGCAAACACAAATTCGAAATCTAACAAAGAGAATATCGAATCCAAGGATGAGGTTATGGGCTTTGGGTGATCCTAGAGCTAACCTATGATGTTCAAACAATCACATGAATGCTAATCCTTAGGTTTAGAACTCTAAACAAGACTAATCCACT
>JAHZTW010000001.1:108440937-108463568 GCA_020283515.1 Alliaria petiolata
GGTAAAAACCATGATATATCAACTCCCCCAGACTTAGCTTTTGCTTGCCCTGAAGCAAAACAGAAACTTAGAATGAAGTAGAAGTTTGAAAACAGAAACATTCAGATAACCTTCAGAACGCCACATTGAACCAACACTCTTGAATCCACATGATATAGAGCCAACCTTAGGTAATGTTTCAGTGTACTTACCACAAGCTTAGCAATCTCCCAGTTTGAATACAGATCCTTTCCTTGGTAAAATTTCAAACTCTAACAGTGGTATTGCCACAGAACTTTATAGATTCTTTTCCCTTCCTTAGTGCCTGAACTAGACATTCTTCATACAACTCTCATATTTTCTCTTCCCTTAGTCAACTGCTGCCCATTTTCAGGGTGTTCTAAGATCTTTTCGTTGACTCTTCTTATTCTTTTGAAATCTTGGGAAGTAGTGCTACTCTCTACTTGTGTTCCTTGTGAGGAGACGGGTTCAAGAGCACTCACTAATATTGTTCCTTGTGAGAAGACAGGCTCGTGAGGTTCTTTGCACTATTCCCAGACTTAGACTCTTTTTCTTTCTTTTCTTTTCTCAAGGGAAGATCAAGGAGAGACTGCAATTGCTTATATGTTCAGACTAAAAGAGGAATTAAGTTCTGCGCATACCTAGTTTTTATAAGGGGATCTGAACTCACCCTATTAGATTGATTCCACTTGCAGCTTTCTACTTAGTAAGACCTGCAATCAACTACTATAGCAATGGTCCTTCAAGTGTCAATCTTATGTGGTTAGTTCTTCTGAAAACTGAAAATTTCACTGATTTTGACTCAATAAAACCAAGTTTTTGACTGACTCAAATAACTCTCAGAACAAAACACAAAGTCAGTAATCACCTCCCCCAGACTTAAATAACACTGCCCCCAGTGTTATCAAGCCCGAAGTTGGCTAAAAGAAAGATTAGAAACAACTTAAAAGACCAGATAGAAGACTTACCTTCGTCTGCGCGTGGTGTCGATCGATACTATAGTGGTGTCGATCGACACTGGTCTGAGTCGAGTCCAATGTCGCCTTTATCGACTGAGTGAAACTAGGATTTAGTGAACCAAAAAAATAAAAAGAAAAATGTATCGAACAGTGGGTTGCCTCCCACTCAGCGCTCGTTTTCAGTCATTAGCTTGACTGTGTCGGGGTTCAGACGTCTGGTGGAACAGAGGGTGGCATTGAATGCTTCCCAGACGAATGTCTCCTCATCCATGGTGGTGTATAGGCAATAGGTGCATGAAAGCGACCAAGGAAATGAGGAACAGCAGCAGGGTGGGTCATCTTTACGGGTGGGACACTTCGTTTTCTTGCAGAATCATCAAAAGAAACACCAAGCTCTCTACGAGAATCTCGTTGTTTGCATAAGCATGAAGCAGCTTTTTAACCTTTGGTATTCTTATTGAGAGGATCAGGAGGTTTGGAATTGATTCCAGGGGGTGCGTACCTTTTCTTTCTTCGAGGTTTCTGAGCAGAAGGTTGTGGAGTCGTCTATTTGACCACATGTCATGGAATTGCAGCATTGGAAACAGCTTCTGGTGTGATACGCGAAGGGTGTCGATCTACACTAGGAGTGGTGTCGATCGACACTGACTCTATAGCGCGAATCTATGCACTCCTTCTGCAATTCAGCTCTGCAATCCTTGTTTACATGATGAAAACGTCTTCCATCAACTTGACATTGATTAGACCTTTATCTTCGCCCAAAGTCCTGAAGAGATGATTGTTTCCACTCCAATCTTCTAGCTCCACAGCTTTCTCAAAATTCTCAGCCAATGCTTCTTGAACAGCCACCATGTTCACTTGCTCTTTAGAATCCAGCTCCTTGACATTTCCAGCAGTAGTGTCATCCGAACATTCCAGAACTGGATCTTTATCCATGGAAATCTCTATTGAAAAAGATTGACCATCGATGGTGGAAGGTCCCCTTAACTTGTCCATGTCAAAATTCATGACAACATCACCCAAGTCAAGCTCTATTTTCCCTTTCCTCACATCAATAATGACACCAGCTGAAGCCAAGAATGATCTTCCCAAAATAAGAGGATTTGTAGGTTCTTCATCATATTTCAAAACCACAAAGTCTGTGGAAATCATGCAACCTTCAATCTTCAAGGGAACATCTTCTAGAACACCTTCTGCGATTCTTTTGGATCGATCAGCTAGGACAAGGGAGATTCTGGTTGGCTTGGAATCAGTCATTCTAAGTCGAACAGCAACTGAGTATGGTATCAAGTTGATACTTGAACCTAGATCGCAGAGAGAACGAGGAAATCTTCCTGTTGAGATTGAACAATATAGCACAAAGTTTCCTGGATCAGGTAGCTTCTCTGGAATCCTCCTCTGAATCACAGAACTGACTTGTTCAGAAACCCACACCTTTTTCTTCTTCCTTGGAACTATGTTCAAGATAATTGCATTCATGTCTCTGGTAAGCAATGCTCCTTCCTCAGGACTCACACCATTGACAACCATTCTCTTGACATATCTTCTTAATGCAGGTGAAAGTCTGACTGCATCAACTAGGGGTTGCTCAACCATTAGCTTATCCATCATCTCCTTGCATCTGACTTCTTCTCTCTCCTGTTTAGACTTTCTAGGAGGTATGGGATAGGGTATTTTAGGATTGTACAATCTTTCCTCTTCATCTTTTGAAGCTTCAGGACGATCTGGCGAGGTCCAGGCATGGTGTCGATTGATGCCCTCCTGGTGTCGATCGACACTAGTATCTTGTGTCGATGGTTTGGTCGAATTCGGTCCGCCAGAACTCGAATCGTCGGGAATTTCTACTGGTGTCGATCGACACTCAGCAGTGGTGTCGATCGACGCTAGCTCTGCAACTACAACATCTTCTGTTTCAAGCTCTTTAAACTCTTCAACCTTCACCAAATTTTCTGCACTTCCTACCATGATGGCATTGACATGATGTCTGGGGTTTGTATCAGTCTTTCAAGGAAGAAACCCCTATTGTGTCTTCAAAGCGCCAGCAGTTTGGGCAACTTGAACATCTAATTGCTTGACATGAGTACCTAGAGACTCAATTTTCCCATTCAGATCCGTGTACAAAGCATCAATCTTTCCATTGAAATCTACAGTCATCTTCTGTTGTCCTTCTAGAATTTGCTCTAGCATAGACTCCATCTTATTGTCTTGTGCATGAGGCTTCTAGTAAGAAGAAGAACCATAAGTTCTCTGGAAGTTGTTGTTCTGAAAAAGTTTTTGGTAAGAGGAACCATTGCCTTGCTGATTGTTGAATCTCTGTCCTTGAAAACCAGCACCATTGATGTAATTGACCTCTTCTTGCTCTGGCTCAAAGGTCTCTACTTCATTAGCAAAGTGAACTTGCTTTTTGCCCACCAAGATGTTGTGTACGTTGTCCAGATTCCTGTTGACCTCAGCTATTTGGCTTCCTCCATTCACCCCAGCGTGTTGTCTTCTCTCAAAGTCTGCATTGTTGGTGCTGTTACAAGAGGCCAAATTCTCTATAAGCACCATCGCGTCGTCTGGATATCTGGTGTTGAAGTTACCATTGCTCGCAGCATCTAAGGCCATCTGGTACCACCAATCGATCCCTCGGTAGAAGATACCGATAAGCTGCGGTTCGCTGAAACCATGATGTGGGAAATCTCTCTGGTAAACTTTGAATCGCACCCAAAAAGCCTTGAATGCTTCAGTGGGTCCTTGGGAAAATGCAGTGATCTTTGTCCTCAGCTCTTCGGACCTCGTGTCATCAAAGAAGTTGCATAAAAATGCATTCTTTGTGTCTTCCCAAGTGGTCAAGGATCCTGGATCAAGCTTCTTCAGCCAATATGATGCATCTCCAGCAAGCGAGTAAAGAAACAGCTTGCAGAAGAGATAATCATAGGTCACTCCATTAGCCTTGATGCTTGATGCGAGGTCCTCAAATCTCTCAATATGATCCATGGGATGCTCATTAGGGAGCCCATGGAAGGGATGCTGAGCCACCAGTGTGAAGTAAGCAGGCTTCAGCTCGAAGTCGTTCCTCTGAAATGCAGGAGGACGGATCACAGCTCTATTGACATAGAACTGGTATGGGCGGTTATACTCGCCAAGTGTTCTTCCACGTCCAGCATCTGCAAGGGCGGCTTGTATTGGTTGCTCAATGGTAACAACTCCATTATCATCAAGTCTCTGTCCTTGTGCGTTCCTTCTATTGCCTTGTAGGTCGAATAGGTTGCCTTCTGCGTCGCGTACCACAGCCACAGCCTTAGCCATTATCATCTGCGCAGGGTGTCGATCGATGCTATTGGTGTCGATCGACACTCGTGCAGATCGACGGTTCGTACGTTCCAAACGGCCGAGCTCCTGGTTCAGTGCGACAAGTTCCTTCTGGTACTGGGCATGCACCTGAAACCAAAGATAAGAAACTAAATTAGTAACCAAAAATAAAAACAAAACCTAGTCAAAATCCTAGTACTAGATTCCGTAGGCAGCTATTACTTCCCCGGCAACGGCGCCAAAAACTTGATAGGGCTCAGGTTTTACCCAAATAAAACTACTGCAAGTGCACAGCAAATGCAATCGTAGTATAAAGGGTATCGAAATCCCAAGGGAAGTAGATGCTACACTAAGATTTCTAAATTCAGATTATGCTAGGTCGAATAATGTAAAAGTAAACTAATCAGCTAGACGAAAAGAGTAAACGAGATTAATGCGGTGTAAGTTCAGGAGACGAAACGCTAGGTTCAGGGAAATTCTCAGGTGAATCCTAAATGCAGGTCTAGACAGAATGTTAGGAAATATGAGGAACTGTTCTTGAACTCGAAACACTAATGTAAAATCAACCAACTCTCGCTGCGAAGATTATCAATGTCTAAACACTAGAATTCCAAATCTCTTTGCAAATTATAACAATCCAAACAAGCATTAAAGTTCAGGTTCAATTGTTCACAAAACCCTAAACCAAATCTCTTTGCGAATAGGTATTTTGTTCATCTAACATTAGTTCAGGCAATTAATAATACTCTCGCATCTATTAATTAACCTAAGATCAGATTCTAGGTCATGAAGCTAGAATAAGCATTAAACACAAATCCAGATGAAGAACTCTAATGATTTTATCCTAACAATTTAATTCGACCTAACAATTCATCAATCACCTTTGAAAAGCCCTAAACCTAACTAGCAAACTACTCAGACATGATCAATGAAACATAAATCATTATTTGAATAGAAAGCATAAAATAAATCAATAGAAGAAAATAAAAGAGTTCCAAATCTTCTCTAAAGGAGTATAATTTTTCTCTGCAAAAACCTAAACTTCTATGATTCTTAAAGTTTGAGATAATGCCTAAACAATGGCTGAAAAACTATATTTATAGGCCTAGATACGAATCTTTAATTCCTTGGAAGATTTGGAAAAGTCTTGAGACTTTCCTTTTCTTCAAAATCTGGAAACTTCACGTCTTTGGAAATTGGAAATCATGGTGTCGATCGACACCAATAGGCGGTGTCGATCGACACTCATCCTTCAACTTCAATCCGACTTTAACACTTCGTGACTTCATTCCATAATGCTCCAAAATGTATCCAAATCTTCAATTTAACTCCAATTGTACCTAAACCTGCAAAGACTCTAATAGGACTCGAAAATAGTATTAAGACGCATACAAATGCTCGACACGCCATCTTGGTCCAAAAATGGGTAAAAACCATGATATATGAACGTAGTATCGAGCTTACTAGCTCGATACAAATGCTCGACATGCCATCTTCAGACTTCCTGTTGGTTTTGTGTCGAGCTTGGTAGCTCGATATGGAGCTCGATATGGTGCCAGACGTTGATCCATATCGGACAACATAGCTCGACACAGCTGCTCGATATGGAGTAATCGCTGTAACTTTCTAACCCGGGGTCCGAATGACTTGATTCCAACGCCATTGGAACGTTCACTGGATCCTCTACAACTTTAAAGAAGGCTTCAGAGTCTGAATCTAAGTGCAAGGCCTTCTTCTGGACCCATACATTTGGCACCTCCAGTTGCAAGAAAGCTTGGTAGCTTTATACACAGCTTGATATGCTTCTAAAAGACTTCTGCTTCTCATTTGGCTGCTTCTCTTCCTCCTCTTGATCATCCATGAAGCTCCATATTTTTCTCCAAGCCTCCAAACCACCTAATAAGGACTCAATATGTACAAATATGCAACAACCTAAGCTAAGACTCACTAAATTCTAATATGGATGCAAATGGGACTAAAAGTGACTAAATGAATGCAAAAGTACATGCAAAACTATCTAAAATGAATACTAAAACATGCTAAATTATGAGTCTATCAACTCCCCCAAACTTGCATTTTGCTTGCCCTCAAGCAAACAAACATGACAAATCTAAGAGAGAGGTGTGAAAGTGAGAGCTCAGTATCCAAGAATACCAACAAACATAATCAACTCAATGTCCTAGTTCTTAATTCTAAGATGCACTTGAATTCATCCTACTCCAAAAGAGTAAGCCATGCTCATCACAACAATCAAATGCACAAAAACTCAATCTAGATAAGTCTCCCTATCAAACCAACTCTTTAACATTCATTAATTGCAAACCGTGAATCATGTCAATGCAATGCAAGTGAATTCATTTGGCTAAGGGACTAGGTTTTGAGATTAGAATGATCTTAATTCATGTGGCTTCCATTGCAAACAAGGGTTTCACTCAAAGAGGATTGAACTTTATGCATAATGCTAAAGGTAAAAGACAAGTGATGCATACAAGACTAGACTCTCATCTACCCATAATGCTATCAATGACTTGCTAAACCCATGAATCTCTTCTTCTTTTAAAGCTCTAAGGGGAATCTTCATCAACCTTTGTCTCATAGTGAATGGTGTGATCTTCTTTTTATTTCTAGGTAGCGCTTCTTTTTATTTCTAAGTAGCCCTTTCTTTTCTTTGGCCTTTTGGCTTTTTTGATTTTTCTTTTTCTTTTCTTAATGCTACCTATAACTTTTCAAACTTAGAGCTATACATTTAATCACACAAGATCCACCATTTCAAACTATGCTTCCCTTATTTCCTTTCAAGCCTCTTATCACCCTTCTTCTTTCTACTCCTTTCCACAACTCAACATGCCAAATGCAAGCATATAATTTCATTCCAAAGCGCCAAGCAATACCACGACCCATACCCCAAATCCTAAGCCTATAACTAGCCCCAAAATGCAAGAGCTAGAATCTACATGAGAGCCGAAACTTGTCGTCTCAAACCTCACTTTATGCTAAGTTTCAATCAAAATAAGGCCTCACAAGTATTAACTCTAGAACATTTGGCTTCAAAGGAGGTAAGGTAAGGTGGGAGTACTACTTGAGCTAGCAAGAGAGTAGCAAAGTGAGTAAGAAAACTCAAATATCTATATTATCCATGAATTCTCTTTCAATGCAAGGCATGATAATTAGATGTCAAAATTCGGTTCGAGTGAGTAGAGTTGGTTATCAAATTCAAGACCATATTTCGACCAAGATCTAAGTGGCAAGTGAAGTGATCCAAACATGGTGCATCCTTACCCCAAATAAAAATAAGAATCACAAAACACATGTCAAATCTCTCAACCTCTCCCCCAAACTTAAATTACACAGTTCCTCGTGTAATAAAAGTTCAAGCGAGACCAAAGCAAGAAAAACAGAATAAAAACAAAAATGGTATATACAATGAAATAGAAAGAGGACCATACCTTGGCCCTAGCCTTTGTCCTTAGGGTGTTGGAGAGGAGGAGTAGTGGAACTCCTTGTTGAGGTGGTGATGGTGAGATGAGTTGAAACTACCTCCAAATGAACGCTGATTCAATTAACTACAACCTTCATGAAGAGCGCGAAGGCTGAATCTGAATGAAAAGTTTTCTTCTGACACGATCTTTACCCTGAATGGATTTGTATCGAGCTAGGTAGCTCGATACGCAGCTCGCTATGGTGCCAGACGTAGTATCGAGCTTACTAGCTCGATACAAATGCTCGACACGCCATCTTCATACTTCCTGTTGGTTTTGTGTCGAGCTTGGTAGCTCGATATGGAGCTCGATATGGTGCCAGACGTTGATCCATATCAGACAACATAGCTCGACACATCTGCTCGATATGGAGTACAATCGCTTTAACTTTCTAACCCGGGGTTGGAATGACTTGATTCCAACGCCATTGGAACGGTCACTGGATTCTATACAACTTTGAAGAAAGCTTCGGAGTCTGAATCTAAGTACAAGTCGTTCTTCTGGACCCATACATTTCGCACCTCCAGTTGCAAGAAAGCTTGGTAGCTCTATACACAGCTTGATATGCTTCTAAAAGACTTCTGCTTCTCATTTGGCTGCTTCTCTTCCTCCTCTTGATCATCCATGAAGCTCCATATGGTCCTCCAAGCCTCCAAAACACCTAATAAAGACTCAATATGTACAAATATGCAACAACCTAAGCTAAAACTCACTAAACTCTAATATGGATGCAAATGGGACTAAAAGTGGCTAAATGAATGCAAAAGTACATGCAAAACTATGTAAAATGAATGCTAAAATATGCTAAATTATGAGTCTATCAACTAAATTGAAACAAGAGTTTTTACTCTTGCAAGCAATTCCTCAATTGCTCATATCATTGCAATATATTGAGGTATCAATCCATCTTGGGAGATGATTCACTAAGAATACAAAGTCTAGTTTAAGCTAAGCTAAATTGACAATTCAAGTGACAAATGATAATTAAAAGCAAGGCACAAACTAAAGGAAACACTACTAGAGCAATAATATCGAATTAAGCCTTAATTACTACTAATCAAGTACTAATGATGCAATTAACTACTAATTAAGATTGACAAAATACTAAAAACGAAACTTAGGGATGGAATCATTGATTTGGGCATCTAAATGGCCAACCTTGCAATCATTTAAGCAACTCAAACAAGCTTTCTCTATGCCTAGAACACTAATTAAGACTAATCCATGATGTGTGGTACTAATCCCTTTCCTAATCACCTTAATGAACTAATGATGTGTTAGCATTAAAATTATTAGCAAGCATTAAACATGAGTCTAAATGGCATGATAAACACCCTAGGCAACTAATGTCTTAGGCTAGGAATGTAAATCTCTTAAAAAGTGGTTCAAGCATTTCATCAAACACTTGGTGGGTGTGTGAAATGCTTATGATCCAAAATAGCAAAAGATTAGCTATTTGGCATTAAGAACTCCTTAATAAGAAGAGAGATGAAAGAATCTAACCTAGATTGCAAGATTGAACCATTAGAAAACCCTAAATCTAACCCATCCCCAAGTTCCTAAGAAACTACTCACTAATCATGGTGAAACCCACAAATCCTATGAAAGAAATACTAGTAAGCATGATTAAAGAAGAGATAGATGAAATATTAGAAGGAACAAGAATCAAATAGCATTAAACTTAAAATAAATCTCTCAAATCTCCTCAAAACCCCAAAGGGCCGTTTTTCTGTGTAAGCCCAAGAGAAGATACATAAAAATTAGGTTTTTAAGTATTTATAGGGAAGGAGGTCAAACCGGGTCAACCCGGAACAAACCGGATTTTGACCCGGAGGAGCAGTCTTGCGGAAATCGACATATCTCCCTAAACGCAGCTCCTAATGACATGAAACCACCTCCACATGAAAGCAGATTCAATTATCTACAACCTTCATGAAGGGCTCTGAGGCTGAATCGGAATGGAAAGCCTTCATCTGACCCGATCTTCCAGTCACTTCAGGCAGTCTTGCGCCGCATCGGTTTGGCAATCCGAGGTGCTCCAAACCGAGGCAATTTCTGGTGGCTTCATCTCGGTTTGGCAATCCGAGGTGGCCAAACCGATGCATTCTCTGGTCGTCTTGCATCTGTTTGTTGTCCGATGTACCTCAAACCGATGTGATCTCTGGTTGCTCTGATTCGGACAGTCTTGCAAGAATCGCCGTATCTCGTGAACCGCTGGTCGTAATGACTTGATTCCAACGGCATTAGAAAGCTCATTGAATCCTCTACAACTTTGAAGAAGGCTTCGGAGTCTGAATCTAAGTGGAAGGCCTTCGTCTGGACACATACATTTCACACCTCCAAATGCTCAACATGCTTCTAAAAGACTTCTGCTTCTCATTTAGCTGCTTCTCTTCCTCCTCTTGATTATCCATGAAACTCCATATGGTCCTCCAAGCCTCCAAAACACCTAATAAAGACTCAATATGTACAAATATGCAACAACCTAAGCTAAAACTCACTAAACTCTAATATGGATGCAAATGGGACTAAAAGTGGCTAAATGAATGCAAAAGTACATGCAAAACTATGTAAAATGAATGCTAAAATATGCTAAATTATGAGTCTATCAACTAAATTGAAACAAGAGTTTTTACTCTTGCAAGCAATTCCTCAATTGCTCATATCATTGCAATATATTGAGGTATCAATCCATCTTGGGAGATGATTCACTAAGAATACAAAGTCTAGTTTAAGCTAAGCTAAATTGACAATTCAAGTGACAAATGATAATTAAAAGCAAGGCACAAACTAAAGGAAACACTACTAGAGCAATAATATCGAATTAAGCCTTAATTACTACTAATCAAGTACTAATGATGCAATTAACTACTAATTAAGATTGACAAAATACTAAAAACGAAACTTAGGGATGGAATCATTGATTTGGGCATCTAAATGGCCAACCTTGCAATCATTTAAGCAACTCAAACAAGCTTTCTCTATGCCTAGAACACTAATTAAGACTAATCCATGATGTGTGGTACTAATCCCTTTCCTAATCACCTTAATGAACTAATGATGTGTTAGCATTAAAATTATTAGCAAGCATTAAACATGAGTCTAAATGGCATGATAAACACCCTAGGCAACTAATGTCTTAGGCTAGGAATGTAAATCTCTTAAAAAGTGGTTCAAGCATTTCATCAAACACTTGGTGGGTGTGTGAAATGCTTATGATCCAAAATAGCAAAAGATTAGCTATTTGGCATTAAGAACTCCTTAATAAGAAGAGAGATGAAAGAATCTAACCTAGATTGCAAGATTGAACCATTAGAAAACCCTAAATCTAACCCATCCCCAAGTTTCTAAGAGACTACTCACTAAACATGGATAAACCAACAAATCTCATGAATGAAATGTTAGTAAACATGATTAAATGATTAGAGAAAGAAATATTAGAAAAAAGAAGAATCAAATTGCATTAAACATAAAAGAAATCTCAAAAATCTCCTCAAAACCCCAAAGGGGCGTTTTTCTGTTTAAGCCCAAGAGAAGATACATAAAAATTAGGTTTTTAAGTATTTATAGGGAAGGAGGTCAAACCGGGTCAACCCGGAACAAACCGGGTTTTGACCCGGGGTAGCAGTCTTGCGGAAATCGCCATATCTCCCTAACCACAGCTCATAATGACATGAAACCACTTCCAGATGAAAGGTGATTCAATTACCTACAACTTTCATGAAGAGCTCGAAGGCTGAATCGGAACGTAAAGTCTTCGTTTGATCCGATTTGTAGCCAAAAAGAAATCGTCTGGGTTCAGTTCGACAAGTTGGTCGAACAAAGTCGTCGAACTGAACCCCTGGTGTAGTGGTTCGACCATCTGGTCGAACAAAGTCGTCGAACAGAACCCCTGGTTGTTTGGTGGTCGAACAAAGTCGTCGAACCCAACCAAAATCGATGTAACTTTCTAACCACGGGTCCGAATGACTTGATTCCAACGGCACTAGAAAGAACTCTAGATCCTCTACAACTCTTAAGAAGGCTTCGGAGTCTGAATCTCAGTGGAAGGCCTTCGTTCGAACCCATACATTTTGCACCTCCAAATACTAGATATGCTTCTAAAGAGACTTCTGCTTCTCGTTTGGTTGCTTCTCTTGCTCCTCTTGGCTATTTATGAAACTCCATATGGTCCTCCAAACCTCCAAAACACCTAATAAGGACTCAATATGTACAAATATGCAACAACCTAAGCTAACACTCACTAAACTCTAATATGTATGCAAATGGGACTAAAAGTGGCTAAATGAATGCAAAAGTACATGCAAAACTATCTAATATGGATGCTAAAATATGCTAAATTATGAGTTTATCAGTAGCTTGAGTAATTGTTAAGTCACCACACCGAAAAAACTATTTATCAGGGCGGTCGGGGTGTTACAAGTGGTATCAGAGCCAAGGAAAGTCAAACTGGTTATGTCCCAGAAGACTGTCTTGCGGTTTGGGGTTAGGATTCACACTGCCGGGATCAGAATTCGGGGACGAATTCCCGTTAAGTGGGGGGAGAATTGTAACGACCCGGGCCCGGCCTATTTGAATAAGTTTAAATGGATTGATTTGGCTACCTATGTCATCAAAGTGCACTTACCTTTTCCGGTCACTTACCCCAAGAGAACTCCAGAGTTAAGCGTACTTGAGCTGGAGTAGGACTAGGATGGATGACCTTCCGGGAAGTCCTCTGCGGAACCGTGTGAGTGAGGCTAAAACACAGGAAAAGGTCACGTGGTGATTACAAGGACAAATAAATCAGTCGGTCGGGCCACCGAGAAAAATAACGCACTGGCAGTCGGACAAAGACGGGGGGATCACAGCCCGTGAAAGGTATGAGGCCTCGCTAGTAGGGGCGGCGGGGGTGTTACAGTCACAACACGTTTGGTCACAGGGTCTAGCTTCTTAATCGACACATCAAAGTTTATGGTTAAGACATAGACTTTACCTTGTGGTTATAGCTATAAGAAAGATATATTTGACCGTCCTTTGCGCATAACACAACTAATGGATGTTGTAGGAGAACTTCTGCTCCCACGCCGTCGTTGTCTCCAAACTGTTCAGGACTTAGCTCGAGTTAAAGACTGACGTAGCTGGAGATAAAACATTCACACTTGTTAATCATGGATGCTTAAGTTTCATTATTACCTTGAAAAAGTTCTCGGAGAAATAAGGATCTCTACCAGCAAGCAATCTTGATCCTCCAGTTTGAAGATCAAGGGAACAAAACTACTCTCACTATCATCAATATATGCTTCCTTCAAATCTGTTAGTTACATTGTCCCATAGAACTCGTTTTTAATAGCTTTGTAACAAGACTCACAACTAAAGAAGACAAGTTCGACGTTTGAGTAATTACCATGGCCTAACGAGAGTCCCGAAGGCTGAGCAAATGATGTCGTCTGAGGTCTGCATCAGCAAAATAAAAACAAGCATAAAGAAAAGCAAACAAACAATTCAACAGTTAATGTATACATACGTAGAACCATTAAGGTTTCTTTCATAGCCGTTCCCACTGAAAACTTTGGTAACACCATCAACCACATTGTAGTCCCGCCATTGCAACGTAGACCGTCTCGTTCAACTGTTCAAAGCATACATCCCAAGGACTAGAGTATGTACTCTCTCCTTGACAAAATCAATCTCCCTAAGAAGAACAATCAATAAAACTCCAAAATAAGATGTCTACACCAAAAAAATAAGGACATACATTTTATGCATAACTCAAAGCATGGTTCTCAGTGTCCGCAACATAAATAAGATTCTTCTTTGCATTATAAGCGAGTCCCTGAAAACAAATACAACAAGAAGAAATAAGTGAGACCTATTGAGGAACAATTAATATAAATTGAGACTGCTATATGTACCTGAGGACGATTAAATGCAGCAATACCTGAGGACGATTGAATTCAGCATCTTCAAAGGAGCCATCACGTAAACCTACTTCTCCGGTACTGCCTGATATACTCATATATTTCATACATTTAACTTGCATTTAGGACATAAATTGAATTCATGTTGCATTCATACTTAGAGAAATTGTAGCTTTTGTCCCATTTTAGGTCCTAAGGCACTTTGCATTAGCATTTGCATATTTCTTGCATTCTTGCATCATATTCAGGTTGTTTTGAATAGACTGGAACTATGGAGGGTGCGTGGACATGCTAAGGATCAAAAAGGAGTGTATGGACACTTGGGAGAACTCGGCCATGAAGCAAAGGAACCGAGATCGAGTTGAAGATCGAGCTAGGCAGGTCGATCTAGAAGAGATCGACCACAAGATCGAGGCATTGAGTCGTTCCAAGGAATAAGATCGAGCTCAGAGATCGACCAAAATGATCGAACGCTAGCACTGACGCGGAAGAAGAACGAGGGCTAGATCGAGGTCAAGACTCGATCATCCAATGATCGACTAGACGATCGACATGAGTACTCGATCTGCCCGAATGGAACGACCCGATGATCGAGAAAAGGAGGGCGTTCTACACACAAGATCGAGGAAGCGATCGACCACCGAGCTCGATCTCTAACCTTATCCGACAGCTCATGCGTTTTGGAGTTTAGTGAGGGGACCATTCCCTCTTTAGTATAAAAGCAATATGACCTATTTTTGGTCAGATATCCTCTTACACACGATCTGTCTCTCCTTCTTGAGAGAAAAACACCATTGTTAGTCCTTTAAGCTTTTAAGATGTTGTAAAACCTTAATCTTTTCTTTAATCATAAGTACTTACCTTAATCTTTCTTGTTTAATCGCTTAATCATGTTTAGCTTTCTTTCCTTTACGTTTTTAAGCAGTTTAATCATGCCTAGCGAGTAGTCCTCTTATGGGTTTACAGTTTGGGGTGATTAAGGGGGTTTAAGGGTTTAAGCTTTCGTTTTTTCTTGCTCTTAAACTATTTTCTTCTTGGATTGGGGCGTTTAAAGCTTAGGGATTCTTGAGAAAGATCCTTTATATCTCAGAGATTTCCTTGTCTTATCAGATTTTGGAGATCTCTTAAAACCCAAATCCAAGAGGCCAACTCATCCTTTCCCAAACACCATGGATTCTTAGGGAGTTGGTTAAGCCACGTTTTGAGATTTATGCTTCAAGTTCTTCATCCTTTCTTTCCACCACGAACCATGGGTTTGGAGGAAGGGGTGAGGAAAGGATTCATTCCAAACACCATTAATGAATCTAGCTTAACTTCTCAAGGCTTAGAGAAAGCACAAAATTTGTACATCTATGTTTTCAAAAACCAAAGTTTAAATCTTGAACCTCCTTGGGTGTTATCCCCAACCGTGAATCCATCTTTAGCCTTTAAAAACTTAGAATCATCATTCTTAGCTCTAAAGTTTGAGTCTTTTATCTTAGTCTCTTAAAAATAATCTTTTTAGCTTATTGCTTTCATTAGGGTGTCTAAATTCGTAAAGTCTTGTTCTTGATAGCTTAAGTATTTTAGAAATTCCCTATAGTCTCATTTAGTAGCCTAGTAAGCGTTTTAAGGTCGTTAGATTTTATTTAATAGTTTTTAAAATTCATCTTAGGATTTCAGCAATTTCCCGTTTTGTCCGGTTTTAGCTTTTGATTTTATAAAACTAGTAGTTGTCTCATTTAAATTCTTAGAAGTCTTCCGCTAGTTAGTTAACATCCTAGTCGGGATTTTATAATAGTTTTAACAGTCATTTAGTAGTCCCAAGTTGTTTTTAGGATTATATCCCCCAAATTATCCGCTTTTCACTTAGATTCATTTTGAGCTCTTGTATTCGTTCTAGCTTTCAACATCCCAATTTGGATTGATTCCTAAAGTACTATAATGATATAAAGAGGCTTTAGTTTTGATTTAGAACACAGAAAAGTTCTCTTATCAAATGGTGCCGTTGCCGATTTGGGACTGAGTTTGAAAGTATTAGGATTTAGAGCTTAGTGGAGACTAAGTTTTTGTTTTTAAATCTTTGGTTACTAATTTCTCTACCTTTATATTTGTGTTCTCAGGTACATGAATCTGAGGTCTAGAGGTGACAACAACTTGATTCACTATCTAGACAACATTCATCAACTTGGAGGTGCAAGACATAGAAGAGGAAGAGAACGAGCGCTTATGCAAGAGTTTGTTCAAGAGGCTGAGCAAGAGGTCATGGCTGACCAAGACCAGGCTGATGCACCACCTCACAATGCTGCTGGAAGGGGTAATGGAAACCCCAACCATGCACCAAGGGCACCACAGATCATTGGAGCGGGTGATGCTCCAAACACTCATAACAACCGTTTTGGCATCACTCCTCCTCCGGTGCAAAACAACAACTTCGAGATAAAGCCGGGCTTTGTCTCCATGGTGCAGAACAACAAATTTTATGGACCTGCCATGGAGGATCCCTTGGAGCATCTAGACAACTTCAAACAAGTATGTGGGATGATCAAGATCAATGGGATCTCGGAGGATAGTTTCAAGCTTAGGCTTTTCCATTTTTCACTTGGGGACAAAGCAAGGCACTGGAAAAAGACTCTACCTCAGGGCACTATAACCTCATGGGCTGATTGCAAGAAGGCGTTTCTGTCCAAGTTCTTCTCAAGCACAAGAACTCCTCGCCTAAGGAGTTAGATTAGCGGTTTCACACAAAGGCAGAATGAGACCTTTAGTGAAGCAATGGAGCGGTTCAAGGATTACACCATTGCTTGTCCTCATCATGGTTTCACTGAGGAGACACTCTTGAGCACCATCTATAGAGGAGCTCTTCCCAAAATCCGCATGCTTCTAGACAAGGCTAGTAAAGGAAATTTTCTTGGCCAAAATGTGGAAGAGGGTATGGAGCTTATTGAGAACCTTGCTTTGAGTGATGGAAACTAGAGTGAGGACTATGATAGAGCACCTAGAGGGTCTGATCTTGAGGCACACAAGAAGGAGATGAAGTCGCTCCATGAAAAGATTGACAAGTTGGTATTTGCAAATCAAAAGCATGTACACTTTGTGGGAGAGGCTTCAGATGTTTTGGAAGAGTTGGAGCAATGCCAAGAGGAGGCGAATTGGGTTGCTGGCCAAGACTACACTAAGCAACAAGGCTATGTGCTACGGTATCAAGGCAACATCAATCTCTCATACCGTAGCACCAATGTGAAAAACCCCAAGGATCAAGTATACCCTCCACAACAAGAGAAACCATTTGTTCCTTACAACAAAGTTGGGTTTACACAAAACAATGGGTATCAAGGGAAGAGACAAGGCAACTACCAAGGGCAACAACAACAAGGGAACAAGAGTTACCCTCCTGGTTTCGTGCCACAGTGATAACATGCATATTTTACCAATTTTACCATCATAAGTGTATGCTTTAATAAGCATTTCACTGAGGTATTAATGTATATTTAGTAGTTTTCGAGTATTTGTGTGTGCAAGACTCTTTTCAGGAAATCTTGGGAAAAAAGGAGCAAAACAGAGCAAAACGGACATTTTCGGAACATGAGCTTTTTGAAAGAAGTTTAGCACAAGACAGAGAGCTTCCCACCACGGGATCGAGCTGAATTTTGGTGACAAGATAGCATGAACTACTATCTTTCACCTCGAAGTGGTTTGAGTCCAATCTCACGGTTGGATCTGAAGTTATGAAGGAAGCAAGAAGGGCCGTCAGACACATCCTCAGAAGAAGGATGGCCACGCCAGGAAAGCTCAGAAGACCAATGGCCGGCCCATGAACCCACGCTCGTGCGGCCACAACAAGTGACGATTCCCGAGCCCATTTTCAAGCCCAATTCAAGCCCGATCGACCCCAAACTCGGTGGAACCCTAAGTAAACCCTAAGAAGACCTAAAGACCAATAAATACTCCTATTCTACAACCTAATGGAGGCAGCCACGAAAAAACACCAGAAGCCACAAAGAGAGAGCCTCTCGGCCGCCTCTTAGCATACTTTTTATTGTTCTTTGTTCTTAAGGGAGATAGATCTGTTCTTGAACCCTAATTCTTTCATGAATCTGATTTCGTTTATGCAATTCTCTTCATCTATGATTCTGATTTCCGTTCTCATGTCTGAGTAATCACTTTCGTTGGGTGTTCTTTAAGGGGATCTATGGGGAATTTCATTAACTGTTCTTAAAACTGGCTGCATCGACCGTTTAGGCCGTAGATTAGGATTTTCTTTCGTGTTAAGCTCGTTCTTACTGCATGAATCTAGAGTAGCTGACTAGATATATGATCATAGGGTTTCGAGAACCGCTAACACGCTGAATCTCGGATCCGAACCTAGCTTGGCTGAGCGGACGCTTCTGGGATGTTACCGCATATCTAAGAAGAAGATGTGAATGTTTATGAACTTGATCTATATTGCGTGTTTGTCTAGGACGTGGGTTACGAAAGTTTATCCGCAAATTTTACATAACATAGTCGGTCTAGCTTGAAAGAGTTAGAACGTAAAACAGTGATTCCAGTTTAGGGGAAATCGCCTAGTCTCGCTTGCCTGATTTCGATGCGTGTTTAATTTCTAGTTAGAACCCCATAGATTTCCCGAGAAGATCCCCAACGTGTTTTCCCCATCTGCTTTTCAATCGAGTTTTACGCACTTCAATACTTACTTTTTCTGCACTACTTTCTTTCATTCCCGTCTGATATAGAGTTGATTGACAACCGGCTCTATATAAACTTGCTTTTCGTTTCCTGCATTCAATAGCTACTGAAACCGTGATTCAATCCTACAAACTCCCAATTCTCGGCATCTTTGCTTGCCCTGATTTTCTGTTTTGCAGTTGACCTACTCCCTGTGGATCGATACCCTAAGTACTACAACGTACGCTGTGCACTTGCAGCTTAGGGTCCTACAAATTCAAAGTTAGACGAGTCCCCAAAGAAATCCTCCAATCTTGGACGACTATTTAGACCCCATCAAGCTTTTGGCGCCGTTGCCGGGGAGGCTGCGTTCTGCTGTTCAAAACAAAGGTCAGGATCACAACTCAAAGACATCCTTTTTCTTTTAATTTCGTTTTTGTTTCTGTTCTTTCAGAGGCATCCGAGATGAAGAAAGCCCGCACCTTGATCAACAAACTCGAAGCAACCATCCGCAATAATTCATTCGAATATGAAAGGATGTTACATCCTATTGATTCTCCTCCTAAGGAAGATGAAGAGCTCATATCCATGGCGCGCCAACACATCAATAGACATATTGACAAGATCATGTCAATAATGGGCTTAGCTGTCGAGACGCAACAATATCTCGCTAGACCTTTTGACACTCTTTCGGAAGAAGAGGAAAAGGAGCATGTCGATAAGTGGAAAGACGTCGATATGGTCATCCATAGGTGTGAAGCTCGAGTTAAATTCGAATTTGGGTGTATCGAAGAAATCGACAAATACTACGGTCCCCCCGAAGAAGATGATGAGGCAGATTCTGAAAAATATAGATATGCTATAAGAAAAGAAAGGAAGTTTGCACGTGTGATGCATTTAATTTCAGGCATCAAGAAGAAGAATTTGATAGCTTTAGACGTCAAGACGAATAGCAAAGATAATGCGTTTTGAAAGAAGCCATTAGATTTGAAGATTTCGGATATCTCAACTCATGCCAATGAAGCCGAGCATCAAGGAAAAGAAGGACCTGTTTTTTTCCCTACTTCTCTCTATGCACCTCAAGAAGACTTCATCTCTGCCCATCCGCCCGAGCAGACGAAACGCTAGGTTCAGGAAAATTCTTAGGTGAATCCTAATTGCAGGTCTAGACAGAATGTTAGGAAATATGAGGAACTGTTCTTGAACTCGAAACACTAATGTAAAATCAACCACCTCTCGCTGCGAAGATTATCTATGTCTAAACCCTAGAATTCCAAATCTCTTTGCAAATTCTAACAATCCAAACAAGCATTAAAGTTCAGGTTCGATTGTTCACAAAACCCTAAACCAAATCTCTTTGCGAATAGGTATTTTGTTCATCTAACATTAGTTCAGGCAATTAATAATACTCTCGCATCTATTAATTAACCGAAGATCAGATTCTAGGTCGCGAAGCTAGAATAAGCGTTAAACACAAATCCAGATGAAGAACTCTAATGATTTTATCCTAACAATTTAATTCGACCTAACTATTCATAATTCACCTTTGAAAAACCCTAAACCTAACTAGCAAACTACTCAGACATGATCAATGAAACATAAATTATTATTTGAATTGAAAGCATAAAATAAATCAATAGAAGAAAATAAAGGAGTTCCAAATCTTCTCTAAAGGAGTATGATTTTTCTCTCCAAAAACCTAAACTTCTATGATTCTTAAAGTATGAGATAATGCCTAAACAATGGCTGAAAAACTATATTTATAGGCCTAGGTACGAATCTTTAAATCCTTAGAAGATTAGGAAAAGTCTTGAGAATTTCCTTTTCTTCAAAATCTGGAAACTTCACGTCTTTGAAAATTGTAAATCCTGGTGTCGATCGACACCAATAGGCGGTGTCGATCGACACTCATCCTTCAACTTCAATCCGACTTTAACACTTCGTGACTTCATTCCATAATGCTCCAAAATGTATCCAAATCTCCAATTTAGCTCCAATTGTACCTGAACCTGCAAAGACTCTAATAGGCCTCGAAAATAGTATTAAGACTCAATAAAAACACTTATATCATGGTCCAAAAATGGGTAAAAACCACGATATATCAACTCTCCCAGACTTAGCTTTTGCTTGCCCTCAAACAAAACATAAACTTAGAATGAAGTAGAAGTTTGAAAATAGAAACATTCAGCTAACCTTCATAACGCCACATTGAACCAACACTCTTGAATCCACATGATATAGAGCCAACCTTAGGTAATATTTCAGTGTACTTACCACAAGCTTAACAATCTCCCAGTTTGAATTCAGATACTTTCCTTGGTAAAATTTCAAACTCTAACAGTGGTATTGGCACATAACTTTATAGATTCTTTTCCCTTCCTTAGTGCCTGAACAAGACATTCTTCATACAGCTCTCCTATTTTCTCTTCCCTTAGTCAACTGCTGCCCATTTTCAGGGTGTTCTAAGATCTTTTCATTGACTCTTCTTATTCTTTTGAAATCTTGGGAAGTAGTGCTACTCTCTACTTGTGTTCCTTGTGAGGAAACGGGTTCAAGAGCACTCACTAATATTGTTCCTTGTGAGGAGACAGGCTCGTGAGGTTCTTTGTACTATTCCCAGACTTAAACTCTTTTTCTTTCTTTTCTTTTCTCCAGGGAAGATCAAGGAGAGACTGCAATTGCCTATCTGTTCAGACTAAAAGAGGAATAAAGTTCTGCGCATACCTAGTTCTTATAAGGGGATATGAACTCGCCCTGTTAGATTGATTCCACTTGCAGCTTTCTACTTAGTAAGACCTGCAATCAACTTCTATAGCAATGGTCCTTCAAGTGTCAATCTTATGTGGTTAGTTCTTCTGAAAACTGAAAATTTCACTGATTTTGACTCAATAAAACCAAGTTTTTGACAGACTCAAATGATTCTCAGAACAAAACACAAAGTCAGTAATCACCTCCCCCAGTCTTAAATAACACTGTCCCCAGTGTTATCAAGCCCGATGTTGGCTAAAAGAATGATTAGAAACAACTTAAAAGACCAGATAGAAGACTTACCTTCGTCTGCGCGTGGTGTCGATCGATATTATAGTGGTGTCGATCGACACTGGTCTGAGTCGAGTCCAATGTCGCCTTTTTTCGACTGACTGAAACTAAGACTTAGTAAAACCAAAAAAAAAAAAAAAAACGTACCGAACAGTGGGTTGCCTCCCACTCAGCGCTCGTTTTCAGTCATTAGCTTGACTGTGTCGGGGTTCAGACGTCTGGTGGATCAGAGGGTGGCATTGAATGCTTCCCAGACGAATGTTTCCTCATCCATGGTGGTGTATAGGCATTAGGTGCATGAGAGCGACCAAGGAAATGAGGAACAGCAGCAGGGTGGGTCATCTTTTCGGGTGGGACACTTTGATTTCCTGCAATCATCAAAAGAAACATCAAGCTCTCTACGAGAATCTCGTTGCTTGCATAAGCATGAAGCAACTTTTGAACCTTTGGTATTATTATTGAGAGGATCAGGAGGTTTGGAATTGATTCCAGGGGGTGCGTACCTTTGCTTTCTTCGAGGTTTCTGAGCAGAAGGATGTGGAGTCAGTCTATTTGACCACATGTGATGGAATTGCAGCATTGGAAACAGCTTCTGGTGTGATACGCGAAGGGTGTCGATCGACACTAGGAGTAGTGTCGATCGACACCAACTCTGCAGCGCGAATCTCTGCACTCCTTCTGCAATTCAGCTCTGCAATCCTTGTTTCCATGATGAAAACGTCTTCCTCCATCAACTTGGCATTGATTAGACCTTTATCTTCGCCCAAAGTCCTAAAGAGATGATTGTTTCCACTCCAATCTTCTAGCTCCACAGCTTTCTCAAAATTCTCAGCCAATGCTTCTTGAACAGCCACCGTGTTCACTTGCTCTTTAGAATCCAGCTCCTTGACATTCCCAGCAGTAGTGTCATCCGAACATTCCAAAACTGGATCTTTATCCATGGAAATCTCTACTGAAAAAGATTGACCATCGATGGTGGGAGGTCCCCTTAATTTGTCCATGTCAAAATTCATGACAACATCACTCAAGTCAAGCTCTATGTTCCCTTTCCTCACATCAATAATGGCACCAGCTGAAGCCAAGAATGATCTTCCCAAAATAAGAGGATATGTAGGTTCTTCATCATATTTTAAAACCACAAAGTCTGTGGGAATCATGCAACCTTCAATCTTCAAGGGAACATCTTCTAGAACACCTTCTGGGATTCTTTTGGATCGATCAGCTAGGACAAGGGAGATTCTGGTTGGCTTGAAATCAGTCATTCCAAGTCGAACAGCAACTGAGTATGGTATCAAGTTGATACTTGAACCTAGATC
>JAHZTW010000001.1:108466127-108478090 GCA_020283515.1 Alliaria petiolata
CACGAAATTTTCTGCACTTCCTACCATGATGGCATTGACATGATGTCTGGGGTTTGTATCAGTCTTTCCAGGAAGAAACCCCTCTTGTCTCTTCAAAGCGCCAGCAGTTTGGGCAACTTGAACATCTAATTGCTTGACATGAGTACTTAGAGACTCAATTTTCCCATTCAGATCCGTGTACAAAGCATCAATCATCCCATTGAAATCTACAGTCATCTTCTGTTGTTCTTCCAGAATTTGCTCTAGCATAGACTCCATCTTATTGTCTTGTGCATGAGGCTTCTGGTAAGAAGAAGAACCATAAGTTCTTTGAAAGTTGTTGTTCTGAAAAGGCTTTTGGTAAGAGGAACCATAGCCTTGCTGATTGTCCTTGAAAACAAGCACCATTGATGTAATTGACCTCTTCTTGCTCTGGCTCAAAGGTCTCTACTTCATTAGCAAAGTGAACTTGCTTTTTCCCACCAAGATGTTGTGTACGTTGTCCAGCTTCCTGTTGACCTTAGCTATTTGGCTTCCTCCATTCACCCCAGCGTGTTGTCTTCTCTCAAAGTTTGCATTCTTGGTGCTGTTACAAGAGGGCAAATTCTCTATAAGCACCATCGCGTCGTCTGGATATCTAGTGTTGAAGTTGCCATTGCTCGCAGCATCTAAGGCCATCTGGTACCTCCAATCGATCCCTCGGTATAAGATACCGATAAGTTGCGGTTCGCTGAAACCATGATGTGGGCAATCTCTCTGGTAAGCTTTGAATCACACCCAAGAAGCCTTGAATGCTTCAGTGTGTCCTTGGGAAAATGCAGTGATCTTTGTCCTCAGCTCTTCGGACCTCGCGTCATCAAAGAAGTTGCATAAAAATGCATTCTTTGTGTCTTCCCAAGTGGTCAAGGATCCTGGATCAAGCTGCTTCAGCCAATATGATGCATCTCCAGCAAGCGAGTAAGGAAACAGCTTGCAGAAGAGATAGTCATAGGTCACTCCATTAGCCTTGATGCTTGATGCGAGGTCCTCAAATCTCTCAATATGATCCATGGGATGCTCATTAGGGAGTCCATGGAAGGGATGCTGAGCCACCAGTGTGAAGTAAGCAGGCTTCAGCTCGAAGTCGTTCCTCTGAAATGCAGGAGGACTGATCGCAGCTCTATTGGCATAGAACTGGTCTGGGCGGTTGTACTCGCCAAGTGTTCTTCCACGTCCAGCTTCTGCAAGGGCGGCTTGTATTGGTTGCTCAATGATAACAGCTTCATTATCATCAAGTTTCGGTCTTTGTGCGTTCCTTATATTGCCTTGTAGGTCGAATAGGTTGCCTTCTGCGTCGCGTACCACAACCACAGCCTCAGCCATTGTCGTCTGCGCAGGGTGTCGATCGATGCTATTGGTGTTGATCGACACTCGTGTAGATCGACGGTTCGTATGTTCCAAACGGTCGAGCTCCTGGTTCAGTGCGACAAGTTCCTTCTAATACTGGGCATGCACCTGAAACCAAAGATAAGAAACTAAATTAGTAACCAAAAATAAAAACAAAACCTTGTCAAAATCCTAGTACTAGATTCCGTAGGCAGCTATTACTTCCCCGGCAACGGCGCCAAAAACTTGATAGGGCTCAGGTTTTACCCAAATAAAACTACTGCAAGTGCACAGCAAATGCAATCGTAGTATAAGGGGTATCGAAATCCCAAGGGAAGTAGATGCTACACTAAGGTTTCTAAATTTAGATTATGCTAGGTCGAATAATGTAAAAGTAAACTAAGCAGCTAGACAAAATAAGTAAACGAGATTAATGTGGTGTAAGTTCAGGAGACGAAACGCTAGGTTTAGGGAAATTCTCAGGTGAATCCTAATTGCAGGTCTAGACAGAATGTTAGGAAATATGAGGAACTGTTCTTGAACTCGAAACACTAATGTAAAATCAACCAACTCTCGCTGCGAAGATTATCTATGTCTAAACCCTAGAATTCAAAATCTCTTTGCAAATTCTAACAATCCAAACAAGCATTAAAGTTCAGGTTCGATTGTTCACAAAACCCTAAACCAAATCTCTTTGCGAATAGGTATTTTGTTCATCTAACATTAGTTCAGGAAATTAATAATACTCTCGCATCTATTAATTAACCTAAGATCAGATTATAGGTCGCGAAGCTAGAATAAGCGTTAAACACAAATCCAGATGAAGAACTCTAATGATTTTATCCTAACAATTTAATTCGACCTAACAATTCATCAATCACCTTTGAAAAACCATAAACCTAACTAGCAAACTACTCAGACATGATCAATGAAACAGAAATCATTATTTGAATAGAAAGCATAAAATAAATCAATAGAAGAAAATAAAGGAGTTCCAAATCTTCTCTAAAGGAGTATGATTTTTCTCTCCAAAAACCTAAACTTCTATGATTCTTAAAGTATGAGATAATGCCTAAACAATGGCTGAAAAACTATATTTATAGGCCTAGGTACGAATCTGGGGGTGTTGATATCTCTGTAAATTGCATGTTTTTAGCACACATTTCATGCTAGTTAGGACTTCATTCTTGCACTTTCACCTTAGTTTTCATCACATATTCACTCATGTTAGGCTTAGATGCATTAGGTTAGGTTTCCGCATAGTCATGCATGTTTGGAGTGTTTTCTCAGGTGCTTAGGATGGTCCGAAGAAGAAACCAAGAAGGGAGATCACAAATGGAGGACGAACAGATGATATCGAGCATGGATCACGACCCAGTGGCCGATATGGACGAGTGCACGATGAACCTCCACGAGTAGCAGCGACTTAGTCCTGAAAGGAACACCTCGGAGCGAAGATCCAGCAAAAGGATTCCATGAAGTCGGATATCGGAGCAAGGCAACGGGAAGTACCTGATTCGAGTAACAAGGAAGGCGAGCCTTCACGACATTATCCCTAAATGACTTTTCCGACATGGAGACTGCCCGAAGATCTAGAAGAGTTAGCATATCGGCTTGCTCACCACGACTTGAGCCCGAAACGCTAAAGTCCAAAATAGTACCATTTCGGGAAAGTGGTCCCAACGTTTTAAGTTTTTCCTCTTTTATGTATAAATACTTGTCCTCCACTCTTATCCTTTCATCACGCTTTCTAGTTTTACTTTTCTGTCTTCTCTTTCAAACCGAGAACTACTTTGTATTTTCGCCATTGAAGCTTGTTTCAAAGCTTTGATTTTTATGCAATCTTGAAGTTTTAAGTGTTATAGCTTAGTGTTAGTTTCTTAAAAGTTTCTTCCTTTTCTTGTTTCTGACTATCTTGCAGCCTATAAGTTACCCTCTCATCCTTATGGATCTTGAGGTTTCTCGAATGGCTTGTGAGTAGTCTTTTTAGGACTTTGATGGGTTGAAAGGACCAATGGACTCTCGGGTTTACATTTCTTGCTTAGCTAAAACATAAAGTTAGATTCTTTCTTGTTTATCATTCCCAAAGCTTGGTCTAGTCTGGCCATCTAGACTAAAGTCCACATGCGGCTTGACACGAACGCCATGTGCTTGCTTAGCCGGATCCATGAACAAGAGTTTGATTCCTTAGGCTAAGACTAACCATCTGTCTAAGAGTCTTACTGTTCAATAGGGACGTTGTAGATGCTTGTTTCTTCTATTTTACCACTATGCGAGAGCTAGTCTATGGTGATAGAGATTCAAAGAGTTTAGACCTAAACGCCATGGGCTAAACAATTTGAGGATCTCTTTACCTTAGAATCACCATCAAAAGACCAAGTCTTGTTGTGATCCAAAAGCTTTAGCTTGATAGACAAACCGAGAGTCACCTAGTTCATGATACTCATCAAGATCCTTCTTTTACCTTGAGAGCTTATCTTTTCACCGTTCAAATATTTATTTCATGTTTGATATTTTTAAAATTCTCTTATTTAGGGTCTTGAGTGACACAAGATCTATCTTTTAGTGGTTTTCAGTAGTAAAGTTTTAATCTTTATCTATTTCGAGCTTGACTTATGACACCGATATGACCGATTTGTTTACTAACGCTCCCAAAATGGTTTGATACCCCATACACTATACTGCTTTCGGTTGACAGTGTTGGGACATTGACCCAAGTAGCGTAATAACGCGCTTGTCAATTGGCGCTGTTGCCGTTTGGGAGAAAGTTTAGTCATATCGGTACTAGGTCGTTATAAGGACAAGTTTCAATTTTTACAAGT
Organism: Alliaria petiolata; assembly: GCA_020283515.1. Classification (NCBI taxonomy): domain Eukaryota; kingdom Viridiplantae; phylum Streptophyta; class Magnoliopsida; order Brassicales; family Brassicaceae; genus Alliaria; species Alliaria petiolata. The sequence continues at coordinate 108,470,294 of JAHZTW010000001.1, forward strand.
TATTTAACACTTTTACTCGTATATATCTGTTTTGACAGGTATATGAACCTACGCTCACACGGTACAACAAATCTTGTTCCCCGAATAGACGATATCAACCTGCTCGAACGATCAGCCAGACGAAATCGGGAACAAGCCGAAACTGTAAACCGTGTGACGATGGAAAACCAACAAGGTGCTCAAGGAGCTGCGGGCGCAGCCGGTGCACAAGGCCAACAAGGCCACCAAGGACCACAAGGTTCACAAGGCGTACAAGGCGTTCAAGGCCAGCCTGGTGTTGCAGCTGCTCCAAGAGCTGTGAGGAAAATCGGTGCGGGAGATGCACCGATATCGACCGCAAGCCGACACGGTATCCAGCCACCACCAGTGCAGAACAACAACTTCGAGATCAAAAGTGGTCTCATCTCCATGGTGCAGAACAACCGATTCTTCGGTCTGCCCTTGGAAGACCTACTTGACCATCTCGACCAGTTTGATCGTGTGTGCGCCATGACCAAGATCAACGGAGTAAGCGAAGATGGATTCAAGCTGCGTTTGTTTTCCTTCTCACTGGGAGACAAAGCACACGCATGGGAAATGACTCTGCCCCACGGATCCATTACCGCGTGGGCAGATTGCAAGAACGCTTTCCTGACAAAGTTCTTCTCCACATCGAGGACAGTCCGATTGAAAAACGAAATCAGTGGGTTCACTCAGAAATCCAACGAGACCTTTGGTGAAGCCTGGGAGCGATTCAAGGGTTACACCACTCAGTGCCCTCACCATGGATTCAGCCAAGCATCACTCCTCAGTACACTATACCGAGGTGTCATTCTCAAGATTCAGATGCTGCTCGATACATTGAGCAATGGAAATTTCCTAGCAAAAGACGTTGAAGACGGTCTCGAGTTAGTTGAAAACTTAGCTCAGATTGACTCTTCTTACCACGAAGACTATGACAGGTCCAACCGTGGCTCCAAAGAAGAAGTGGATGGAAGCCGGAAAGTGATCAAAGATCTCAACGAGAAGCTTGACAAGTTACTACTTTTCCAAACTCAAAAAGAAGTTCATTTCTTGGTAGAACTCACTCAAGTCCAAGAAGGGGTGGACGTTTAGTATGAAGATGTTAACTACATCAACGCTCAAGGAGGGTATAACACTTGGAGACCCAACAACAACCTTTCCTACCGAAGCACGAACTTCGCAAACCCACAAGACCAAACCTACCCTCAGCAACAAGTAGGAGGAGCAAAACAATTCGTGCCGTACACGAATCAACAAGGCTTTGTACCGCGGTTCCAGCATCAAAATGGCTACCAGCCACGACAACAAGCCGGTGCACCTCCTGGCATCCAACAACAACAAGGCAACCCACCTGCTCAAGCTGGTTTCGACTTGGAAGGCACTCTAAAGCAACTTCTCCAAGGTCAAACACATATCCATGCGGATATACACAAACGTTTTGCTGAAGTGCATAACAAGATTGATGGTGTCCACACGGAACTATCCGGGAAGATTGAAGCTTTGACCGCTCGTGTCATGACACTTGAAAAAAACAAAGGCATTGCATCTACAAGCCAAACAAGCAACCTTCCTGGAAAATCCGTCATGAAACCAAAGGAGTATTGCCAAATGATCACCACTTTCGACGAGGAAAAACGGGATCTACTCGAAATCACTTCTCCAAAATGGGCTCAAGTCGATGATGACATCGACATCCTAAGAAGGGGAGGGAGTTCTAAAAATTTAGCGATCCCTGAAGAGAAAGCACCATTCCTGCGAGTCTACAAACCGCCAATGCCATACCCCCAGATGCATAAGAAGCGTCTCATAGAGGAACAAGAGGCCGAATTGATCGAAACATTGAAAAAAGTTGAAGATCTCTTCAACAATGCCGACGAGACCAAGCCCATTCCAGATTTCCTAGTAGCTCTGAAGCACAAGCTCTATGCTGATGCAGCAGCTTGTGAAGAGAAACCTAAGGAAGAAGCCTTAGTAGTGAAGAAGCTCGAAGATCCAGGGTCGTTCACTCTGCCATGTACACTCGGAGGAATCACCTTTGATAACTGTTTGTGTGATCTCGGGGCAAGCATCAACGTGATGAGTCTAGCCACGGCTAAGCGTCTCGGCTACAACACTTATACTGACTGCAAGAAGCCGTTATCACTGGCCGATGGGAGTGAAAGAAAGACTGTTGGGAAGCTGCTGGACCTACCTCTCATGATTGGGAACGTGCTACTGCCAAGCGACTTCCTGGTGATAGAAATGGACCAAGATGTCAAAGAAACTCTCCTGTTGGGAAGACCTTTCCTAGCCTCTGCCAGTTGCATGTTTGATTGCAAAAGCGGCAAGGTAGAGCTGAGGCTAACCGGAAGCCTGGTAATGCACTTTGACACCAAAGGGAAGAGAATCAATGAGAAGGAACATGCATACTCCCTTGTGCTCAAGAAGACGATTGAGAAGACCAAAGATCTATCCTTGGAAATATGCTACGATGGAGCTAGCTTTGATGGGGTCTGTCTCAATGCAATGTTCGAAAGACAACCAGAAGAAGCCCTAGAAGAACAAAAAAGGTGATCACTTGCAAGAAGTCCTATGTGAAAGGACCAACCCTCGGTGATCTTCTGGAAGGTATGACTCTCAAACCTGTTCTCTCTGCTGGTGGTGAGATGAGATACAAACTGAAATGCAAGGGAAAGGTTAGACCCTTTGCTTACCTTAAGGTGATAAAAGACACCGATTTGACCAATCTAAGGCAAGCAAAGAGGGAACTTCCAATGTATCTATGGCTGATTTCATCTCAATGATCAAGGAAAGTAAGGATCCTCCAACAGGATTGAGGGGTGTTCGTTTCCCCCTTTCACACTAAAAAGTTATCAAGAAAAGTCAAGCTAAGTGACTCAAAACAAAGCGCTCTTGGGAGGCACCCCAAGCTTATCCATGTACATATTAATGCTTTTTCTAGTCTAGTTTAATGATTTCAGGACCCCTTGAAAGATAGGGTGGGGTCACTTACACATAAGAGGAGCTAAAACCAATGTGGGAATTGTTTAGCACAACAACGGGATGTAATGTCGGGTTAACACCACGATATCACCCCAGGGCATTTCATGTCGAGCTAGCACAACGGTGCGTAGCAGATATGAAACGAAGCCCAAGCTAAACAATCCTCACTGGGGTAACATATCGGGAACCAGCCGATATCCGAAACATCAGTCATACCATATCGGAGTCAACCCGATATGGCCGTCCAGGTAATAGGGTATTTGGACTTGGCCAATTCGAGAAAAGCGCTCAAATTTATGGCCCACTTTTCCGGATAAGGCATGAATGCTTGGTTGGGGTTAACCGACAACTATCCCCATACCAAGAAACCCTAGTCAAACCCTTTTCTTCCCCATGTCTCCTCTTTATAAAAGCTATCACCTCTCTCGTTTTCATTCCCCATCACTATAAATAGGAAAAGACCTAATTTTTCCTATGTATCTTTTAATCTTTTGTTCTTCCTTAGAAAACCTTCCCTTTTTGGTTTCTAAGTGATTTTGTAAGACATTTCTTTAAAGTTTATGCAATCTAGTACTTGTCTTTATTAATCTTTCATTCTCTATCTCTCTGATCATGTTTAACTTTATTTCTTTCATAGGATTTGAGGGTTTAACCATGATTAGTGAGTAGTTTCATTAGGCTCTAAGGATGGGTTAGATCTAGGATGTTTTAAGGGTTAATCTTGATGTCTAGGATTAGATCTTCTCATTTCCCTCCTTGTTTAGTGTTCTAAATGCTAGTTTGGCCATGATCAAGCTAAAACTAGACCTTAGGGAATTTCACACCCACAAGGTGTTTGATGAAATTTCCCAACAAACTAAACAAGGGATTTACATTCCTAACTCATGGAAGTGATTGTCTAGGATGTTTATTAGCAATTTAGAACTGTTTCATAATGCTTGTTAGCTTCCTTTTCACAATTGAAAGTTTGATCTTGATTAGGATGATTAATGAAGGGATTAGTGCGATGAAAGTGGATTAGTCTAGCTATTGAGTTCTAAGCTTAGGGATTAGCATATTATGTTATTGATTGACATCAAAAATTTATTCTTGGAACATCTTAGGTTGATAACCCCATCCTTGGATTCGTTTTAGTATTTTGATAATCTTGATTAGTAGTTAATTAGCTTCAATTTGGCTTGTTTAATCACTTAGTTTGTTAGTTAAACCCCAAAACTTTATTGCTAGCTTAGATTAAGAAGTTATATGCATTCCTAGTGTCGTAACCAATTCCATATGGATTAATCCTCAAACACTACAATGACATGAGTAGTAGCTTGAGTAATTGTTAAGTCACCACACCGAAAAAACTACTTATCAGGGCGGTCGGGGTGTTACAAGTGGTATCAGAGCCAAGGAAAGTCAAACTGGTTATGTCCCAGGAGACTGTCTTGGGGTTTGGGGTTAGGATTCACACTGGCGGGATCAGAATTCGGGGACGAATTCCCGTTAAGTGGGGAGAGAATTGTAACGACCCGGGCCCGGCCTATTTGAATAAGTTTAAATGGATTGATTTGGCTACCTATGTCATCAAAGTGCACTTACTTTTTCCGGTCACTTACCCCAAGAGAACTCCAGAGTTAAGCGTGCTTGAGCTGGAGTAGGACTAGGATGGATGACCTTCCGGGAAGTCCTCTGCGGAACCGTGTGAGTGAGGCTAAAACACGGGAAAAGGTCACGTGGTGATTACAGGGACAAGTAAATCAGTCGGTTGGGCCACCGATAAAAATAACGCACCGGCCGTCGGACAGAGGCTGGGGGATCACAGCCCGTGAAAGGTATGGGGCCTCGCTAGTAGGGGCGGTCGGGGTGTTTGGTCACAACACGTTTGGTCACGGGGTCTAGCTTCTTAATCGACACATCAAATTTTATGGTTAAGACATAGACTTTACCTTGTGGTTATAACTATAAGCAGGAGATATTTGACTGTCCTTTGCGCATAACACAACTAATGGATGTTGTAGGAGAACTTCTGCTCCCACGCCGTCGTTGTCTCCAAACTGTTCAAGACTTAGCTCAAGTTAAAGACTGACGTAGTTGGAGATAAAACATTCACACTTGTTAATCATGGATGCTTAAGTTTCATTATTACCTTGAAAAAGTTCTCGGAGAAATAAGGATATCTACCAGCAAGCAATCTTGATCCTCCAGTTTGAAGATCAAGGGAACAAAACTACTCTCACTATCATCAATATATGCTTCCTTCAAATCTGTTAGTTACATTGTCCCATAGAACTCGTTTTTAATAGATTTGTCACAAGACTCACAACTAAAGAAGACAAGTTTGACGTTTGAGTAATTACCATGGCCTAACGAGAGTCCCGAAGGCTGAGCAAATGATGTCGTCTGAGGTCTGCATCAGCAAAATAAAAACAAGCATAAAGAAAAGCAAACAAACAATTCAACAGTTAATGTATACATACGTAGAACCATTGAGGTTTCTTTCATAGCCGTTCCCACTGAAAACTTTGGTAACACCATCAACCACATTGTAGTCCCGCCATTGCAACGTAGACTGTCTCGTTCAACTGTTCAAAGCATACATCCCAAGGACTAGTGTTCAAAAGCTGAAAATATTCAAAGTCCAAAACATTTACTCCAGAATAGTTCAGAGTCGATAAACCGATGTTTCAAATAAAGTTTTCTTGCCTGTGAGGTTCCTTTTCTTCCACCTTGGTAGTCTGAGCCTTATATTTCCATTACCAGCAAGAGTATGTACTCTCTCCTTGACAAAATCAATCTCCCTAAGAAGAACAATCAATAAAAATCCAAAATAAGATGTCTACACCAAAAAAATAAGGACATACATTTTATGCATAACTCAAAGCATGGTTCTCAGTGTCCGCAACATAAAGAAGATTCTTCTTTGCATTATAAGCGAGTCCCTGAAAAAAAAAATACAACAAGAAGAAATAAGTGAGACCTATTGAGGAACAATTAATATAAATTGAGACTGCTATATGTACCTGAGGACGATTAAATGCAGCAATACCTGAGGACGATTGAATTCAACATCTTCAAAGGAGCCATCACGTAAACCTACTTCTCCGGTACTGCCTGATATACTCATATATTTCATACATTTAGCTTGCATTTAGGACATAAATTGCATTCATGTTGTATTCATACTTAGAGAAATTGTAGCTTTGTCCCATTTTAGGTCCTAAGGCACTTTGCATTAGCATTTGCATATTTCTTGCATTCTTACATCATATTTAGGTTGTTTTGGATACACTGGAACTATGGAGGGTGCGTGGACATGCTAAGGATCAAAAAGGAGTGTATGGACACTTGGGAGAACTCGACCATGAAGCAAAGGAACCGAGATCGAGTTGAAGATCGAGCTAGGCAGGTCGATCTAGAAGAGATCGACCACAAGATCGAGGCATTGAGTCGTTCCAAGGAATAAGATCGAGCTCAGATATCGACCAAAATGATCGAACGCTAGCACTGACGCGGAAGAAGAACGAGAGCTTGATCGAGGTCAAGACTCGATCATCCAAGGATCGACTAGACGATCGACATGAGTACTCGATCTGCCCGAATGGAACGACCCGACGATCGAGAAAAAGGAGGGCGTTCTACACACTTTAATAAGCATTTCACTGAGGTATTAATGTATATTTAGTAGTTTTCGAGTATTTGTGTGTGCAAGACTCTTTTCAGGAAATCTTAGGAAAAAAGGAGCAAAACGGAGTAAAAGGGACATTTTCGGAACATGACCTTTTTGAAAGAGGTTTAGCACACGACGGAGACCTTCCCACCACGGGATCGAGCTGAATTTTGGTGACAAGATAGTCTGAACTACTACCTTTCACCTCGAAGTTGTTTGAGTCCAATCCCGCGGTTGGATCTCAAGTTATGAAGGAAGAAAGAAGGGCCGTCAGACACATCCTTAGAAGAAGGATGGCCGCGCCCGGAAAGCCCAGAAGACCAATGGCCAGCCCATGAACCCACGCTCGCGCGGCCACAACAAGTGACGATTCCCGAGCCCATTTTCAAGCCCGATCGACCCCAAACTCGGTGGAGCCCTAAGTAAACCCTAAGAAGACCTAAAGACCTATAAATACTCCTATTCTACAACCTAATGGAGGCAGCCACGAAAAAACACTAGATGCCACAAAGAGAGAGCCTCTCGGCCGCCTCTTAGCATACTTTTTCTTGTTCTTTGTTCTTTGTTCTTTGTTCTTAAAGGAGATATATCTGTTCTTGAACCCTCGTTCTTTCATCAATCTGATTTCGTTTATGCAATTCTCTTCATCTATGATTCTGATTTTCGTTCTCATGTCTGAGTAATCACTTTCGTTGGGTGTTCTTTAAGGGGATCTATGGGGAATTTCATTAACTGTTCTTAAAACTGGCTGCATCGACCGTTTAGGCCGTAGATTAGGATTTTCTTTCGTGTTAAGCTTGTTCTTACTGCATGAATCTAGAGTGACTAACTAGATATATGATCATAGGGTTTCGAGAACCGCTAACGCGTTGAATCTCGGATCCGAACCTAGCTTGGCTGAGCAGACGCTTCTGGGATGCTAGCGCATATCTAAGAAGAAGACGTGAATGTTTTTGAACTTGATCTATATTGCGTGTTTGTCTAGGACGTGGGTTACGAAAGTATATCCGCGAATTTTACATAACATAGTCGGTCTAGCTTGAAAGAGTTAGAACGTAAAACAGTGATTCCAGTTTAGGGAAAATCGCCTAGTCTCGCTTGCCTGATTTCGATGCGTGTTTAATTTCTAGTTAGAACCCCATAGATTTCCCGAGAAGATC
>JAHZTW010000001.1:108483872-108496738 GCA_020283515.1 Alliaria petiolata
AGACCTTTACCGAAGCCAAGTAAGGATTTCATATGGCATTGAAGTTCATACTAGCAACACCTGTCTTCTGGGATCCCGAACAGATCACTGGATAGGCCAGCATAGACCCAAACTTCAAGTTTCTGAGGTGATGCAATCTTCAAAACGCAAGTTTCTGAGGTGAGGAACCAAGACGAGTACTAATGTACTTACATATTTCATACATTTAGCTTGCATTTAGAACATAAACTACATTCATATTGCATGCATACTTAGAGAAATTATCACTTTTGTCCCATTTTAGGTCCTAGAGCACTTTGCATTAGCATTAGCATATTTCTTGCATTATTGCATCATATTCAGTTGTTTTGGATACACTGGAGTTATGGATGGTGCATGGACGTGGTGATGATCAAAAGAGAGCCTATGTACACTGGGAAGAGTTCGGATATACAGCAAGAAGACCGAGATCAAACAGAAGATCGAGTCACTTGAATTGTTACAAGGGCAAAGATCGAGGATGGGATCGAGTCAGACGCTCGATCACGAGTACGGACATGGAACCAAACCTAGGAAGAACGAGATGCCAGATCGACCTCAAGGCTCGATCTTCCAAAGATCGAGCTAAAGACCCAATCTACCAGCCTGGATCGACCCAAAGATCGAGCAAGGACTCGCGTTCTACACGAGAGATCGATCCAGAGAATCGAACGCCGAGCTCGATCTCTAGCCTTATCCGACAGCTTGCAAGTTTTGGATTTTAGTGAGGGGACCGTTTCCTCTTTAGTATAAAAGCATCTTGACTTATTTTTGGGTCAGATATCCTTTGTTTCACTCTGTCTCCTCATTCTTTTAGGCAAGAAACGCCATTGTTAGTTTTTCAAGCTTTTCATGTTTTAGAAACTTTAATCTTTAAATTTATCTTAAGTACTTCTCTTAATCTATTTGCTTAGTCATTTTAATCATGCTTAGCATTGTTTCCCTTATGTTTTCCAGTATCTCAATCATGCATAGTGAGTAGTAATCTTTTGGGTTTTCCGTTTGGGTGATGAAGGGTTTTAAAGGTTTAAGCTTTGCTCTTTTTCTTGTTCTTAAAACTATTCTCTTCTTGGATTTGGGTGTTTAAAGCTTAGAGGATCTCGAGAGAGACATCTTTGATCTCAGGGATTTCCTTGTCTTAGCAGATTTTAGGAGATCCCTTAAATCCAAATCCAAGAGACTAATCTCCCTTTCCCAAATGCCATGGTTGCTTAGGGTATTAGTTAGGCCACGATTTGAGATCTATGCATCATGCTCTTCATCCTTTCTTTCCACCACGATCAATGGGTTAGGAGGAAGGGATGAAGAAAGGCTTCATACCAAACGCCATGGATGAAGCTAGCCTTACCTTCTCAAGGCTTAGAGAAAGCTCAAAAAGAGTAGATCTATGTTTTCAAGTTCCAAAGTTTAAATCTTGAACCCCCTTAAGTTGATCCCAAACCGTGAATCCATTTCTTATCATCTGAAAACATAAAAACAACCTTCCTTTAGTTTAAAGTTTCAATCTTTTAGCTTAAATCCATCTAGTTGCTTATTTCTTGCTTTCAAGCTTTTTAATTTCATAAAGTTGTGTTCTTGGTCTTGTTAGTATTTTAGAATTTCTCTAGTATCATATTTCGCACCCTGGTAGAAGTTAAGAGTCAGTAGATTTTTATTTCTAGTTTTTATAATTCGTCTCAAGTCCTTAGGAATTTCCTGTTTCGTCAGTCTTTAGTTTTGTATTTTCTAAAATTAGTAGTTGTGCCATTTAATTCCTTAGAAGTAGTTTTCTAGTTGTTTAACTCCTTGGTCGGGATTTTAAAATAGTTTTCAAGTTCAGTAGATCATTACAAGTAGTTTATTCCGAATTATTCACCATTTATCCCGAATCTGCTTAGCTTTACATAAGGTCCTTGTATTCTTGGTAACCTCTCAACCTCCCAAATTGGATTGACCCTAAAGTACTGCAATGACATGAACATGCCTTAGGTTTGCATAACACTAAATAATTCGGTTATCAAATGGCGCTGTTGCCAATTTGGGATTGAGTTTGAGAGTATTAAGATTTGGGATTTAGTGAAGACTAAGTTCTTGTTTTTACATCTTTGGTTACTAATTTATCTACCTTCCTGTTTGTGTTCTTAGGTACATGAATCTGAGGTCTAGAGGTAACAACGATCTACTACAGCCTCTAGACAACATTCATTTACTTGGAAGCGCGAGACTAAGAAGGGAAAGAAATCAAGAAGTAGAGTTTGAAGGAGTAGATCGAGCAGCTATGGCCGATCAGGATAACGTTCAGCCTCAGCATGGACCAGCTGATGGGGGTAATGGAAACCCCCACCACGCTCAAAGACCACCACGGATCATAGGTGCGGGTGATGCACCAAACACTCACCACAATCGTTTTGGCATCACCCCTCCTCCGGTGCAGAACAACAACTTCGACATAAAGCCGGGCTTCATCTCGATGGTTCAGAACAGTAAATTCCACGGTCTTGCATTGGAGGATCCCTTGGAACACTTGGATAACTTCGAACAAGTGTGTGGCATGATCAAGATCAACGGGATCTCGGAGGACAGCTTCAAGCTTCGGCCTTTCCCTTTCTCACTTGGGGACAAGGCTCGCCATTGGGAAAAGACTCTTCCACAAGGCACCATCACATCTTGGGCAGATTGCAAGAAGGCCTTCCTCTCAAAGTTCTTCTCTTCAACAAGAACAGCTCGGCTAAGAAGTGAAATCAGTGGCTTTGCACAAAGGCAAAACAAAACCTTTAGTGAAGCCATGGAGAGGTTCAAGTACTACACCATTGCATGTCCTCATCATGGTTTCACAGAGGAGACACTTCTTAGCACTATCTACAGAGGAGCCCTGCCAAATATCCGCCTACTACTTGATACTGCAAGCAAGGGCAACTTCCTTGGACAAGAAGTTACCGCAGGTATGGAGCTTATCGAAAACTTGGCGTTGAGTGATGGTAACTACTCTGAGGACTATGACCGAGCACTAAGAGGCACTGAGATGGAGTCACACATGAAGGAGCTGAAATCCCTTCATGACAAGATTGACAAGATGATGCTTGCTAACCAAAAGCATGTGCATTTTGTGGGTGAAGCATCGGAAGTGTTTGAAGAGGGCTGTCAAGAGGACTTTGAGGAAGCGAATTGGGTAGACTACAATAAGCAACAAGGCTATGCTCCAAGGTACCAAGGCCAAGGCAACAACAACTTGTCTTACCGAAGTACCAATGTAGAAAACCCAAGGACCAAGTGTACCCTCCACAACAAGGCAACCAAGGAAAACCTTTACAACAAAGGTGGTTTTGTGCAAAACCAAGGTTTCCAAGGCCAAAGGCAAGTCAACTTTCCAGGCCAACAAAAGCAAGGGACAACACTTACCCTCCTGGTTTTGTGCCACAGCAGCAACAAGTGCAACAACTCCAACAAGACTCGGTGCAAGAAATGTTCCAACAATTGCTTCAAGGGCAAGCATCTAACAATCAGAAATTTGTGGATATCAACCAAAGGCTTGACTCTTCTCTAACTGAGGTTTCTACACAGCTGACCAACATCAACAATAAGATTCAGATGCCAGAGAAAGGCAAGGCTAGTACAAGCGGACAAGGTAGCTTACCCGGGAAATGTGAGCAAAATCCGAAGGAGTATGCCATTACTCTAACGAGTGGAAAGGAGGTAGCACCACGGTCCACCACTGCCAACAATGAGGACATTGTGATCTAAGAAGGGGGGAGTGACCTTTCGAAGGATCAAGAGATAAATTTTGACAATGTCTACATTGAAAGGTCAAGAAAGGGAAAAGAAGCGGTTTGTGAGAAGCCTTTGGTGGAAACTAGTAAGGAAAAGGAAGTTTTCATTCCTCCACCCTACAAACCGAAGCTTCCCTTTTCTGGACGCTTCAAGAAGCAGTTGATTGAGAAGCACTGGGCCTTGTTTGAGAGGCACCTAAAGGACGTTGAGATAAGATTGCCATTGCTAGATTGTTTGGCTATGGTTCCAAAGTACGCCAAGTTCTTGAAGGATTTGCTTGCTACAACGGCTAAGGAATGCCAAGAAGTAATAGTGCTGAGCCAAGAATGCAGTGCTATCATCTATAAGGAGATACCACCGAATAAGCTAGGAGATCCGGGCTCTTTCACCATTCCATGCGCCCTCGGTCCATTGAAGTTCGATAGTTGTTTGTGCGACTTAAGGGCAAGCATTAACCTAATGCCCTACTCCATAGCAAAGAAGCTAGGCTTCACCAAGTTTAAGGAATGAAGGATCTCATTGATCTTGGCCGACCGAACTGTAAGGCTCCCGGTAGGAGTACTAGAAGACCTACCTGTGAGGATAAGCGACGTGAGTGTCCCCACGGACTTTGTTGTTCTTGAAATGGACGAAGAACCCAAGGATCTCCTAATCCTTGGAAGACCTTTTTTAGCAACTACTGGAGCCATAATTGACGTCAAGAATGGCAAAATTTCGCTGCACTTGGGCAGGGACATCAAGCTTAACTTCGATATCAATGAAGTTTTGAAGAAACCAACAATTGATGGACAAGTTTTCTACATAGCAGCTATGGATCTTTTGGCTGACGAATTGCTAGAGGAATTGGGTCAAGAGGATCACCTGATGTTGGCATTGACAAAGGAGTGCGGAGAGTACGGCTACCTAAGTGATCAGACCCAAGAGTATGTTCGCATCCTTTATTCTCGCAAGATTGTTGAGGAGATCGACTGTGAGATCGAGCAGCTTACTCGATTTGAGGGACAGATCGGAAGCCAGATCGACCCATCTGCTCGATTCAAGGAAGAGATAAACCTTGTGACTCGATCTCCTACCCGGTCTAATGGAAAACGACTAAGTGAATTGAGGGAGTCGACTCGATCCAGCACAGATCGAGTGGTAGATCGACCAGTTCACTCGATCTCTGCGGGATAGACGTTTGAAGAAGGAAGCTTGAAGGCTCATCACTCGGGGTCTAAGGAAGCAGATAAGGACAGCAACCTCAACACAAGACAAGAGGAGGACTGGAGTGAGCTGCTAGCCCCAAAGGTGGACCTCAAGCAGCTACCAACTGGGCTAAGGTATGCTTTCTTGGGACCAAATGAGACTTATCCGGTCATTGTTAATGATAATCTAAATGATGATGAGTTAGACTCACTCCTTAGGGAGTTGAGAAAGTATAGGAAGGCCATTGGGTACTCTCTCAGTGACATCAAGGGCCTTTCTCCACTACCTTTGTACTCATAGGATTCATTTAGATGATGAGAACACTTCTTCAATAAAAAACCAAAGACGCTTGAACCCGAACTTGAAAGAAGTGGTTAAGAAAGAAATTCTGAAGCTTTTAGAGGCCAACATGATATACCCCATAAGTGACAGCACGTGGATCTCACCGGTTCATGTGGTGCCTAAAAAGGGTGGTATCACGGTTATAAGAAATGAGAATGATGAACTAATACCTTCTAGGACCATCACGGGACATAGGATGTGTATAGATTATCGAAAACTTAACAAGGCCACTAGGAAAGACCACTTCCCACTTCCATTCATTGACCAAATGCTTGAAAGGTTAGCCAACCACCCCTATTAATGTTTTCTAGACGGTTATAGTGGCTTCTTCCAAATCCCCATTCACCCTAATGATCAAGAAAAGACAACATTCACTTGTCCTTATGGAACTTATGCATATAGGAGAATGCCTTTTGGATTATGTAATGCTCCTGCCACGTTTTAAAGATGCATGATGTCTATATTTTCGGATTTAATTGAGGAGATGGTTGAGGTCTTCATGGACGACTTTTCCGTGTATGGCTCTTCCTTCTCCCTTTGTTTGTCCAATTTGTGTAGGAACATCAAGAGATGTGAGGAGACCAACCTTGTGCTCAATTGGGAGAAGTGCCACTTCATGGTCACAGAAGGGATTGTCCTCGGTCACAAGATCTCAGGAAAATAGATTGAAGTGGATAGAGCAAAGGTGGAAGTGATGATCACTTTGGCGCCTCCGGTCAACGTGAAAGGGATAAGGGGCTTCTTGGGGCATGCTAGCTTCTACAGGAGGTTTATCAAAGACTTCTCAAAGCTAGCACGTCCCCTCACAAGGCTACTGTGAAAGAAAGCTGAGTTCAACTTTGATGAAGAATGCCACCAAGCGTTCAAAACTATCAAGGACGCGCTAGTAACCGCACCAATAGTCCAAGCTCCGGATTGGAACTTTCCCTTTGAAATCATGTGTGACGCTAGTGACTATGCTATAAGAGCTGTCTTGGGGCATAGGAAAGACAAGAGGTTGCATGTTATCTACTATGTTAGTCGCACCTTGGACGATGCACAAGTGAAATATGCAACCACCGAGAAGGAGCTCCTAGCGGTTGTCTTTGCGTTTGAGAAGTTCCGGTCATACTTGGTAGGGTCTAAGGTGATTGTATACACTGATCATGCAGCACTAAGGTACATCTATCGAAGAAGGATACCAAGCCAAGACTCCTAAGGTGGATACTTCTCTTGCAAGAATTCGATATGGAAATCAAGGATAAGAAAGGCATAGAGAATGGGGGTAGCGGATCATCTTTCTAGAATGAGGGTGGATGAAGCGCTACCATTGGATGATTCACTTCCAGAGGAGCAACTCATGTTGGTTAACACCAAGGTTTGTGCAAAGCTAGAGGAGAAGCTTAAGGAAATTTTGAGCTTGAAGGAAGATGACTTGCCATGGTATGCAGATATTGTCAATTATTTGGCATGTGGAGAGAAACCTTCTCACTTGGATCGATATCACAAGAAGAGGTTTATGAGGGACGTCTCACACTACTTTTCGGACGAACCTTACCTATACAAGAGGTGTGCGGACAGCATCTACCGAAGGTGTGTCACAAGGGATGAGGCGAGAGACATACTTCTTCATTGTCACGGTATGACTTATGGAGGTCACTTTGCTAGTTTCAAGACTGCTACTAAGGTTCTCCAAGCTGGGTTTTGGTGGCTAACCCTCTTCAAGGATGCCCACGATTTCATCAAGTCATGTGAGGCATGCCAAAGGGCAGGAAACATAACCAAGCGAAACGAAATGCAACAAGTACCGATCTTTGAAGTGGAGGTCTTTGAAGTATGGGGAATAGACTTCATGGGGTCTTTTCCATTTTCTTATGGAAACAAATATATATTGGTGGCTGTGGATTATGTATCCAAATGGGTTGAGGCTATTGCAAGCCCTACCAATGATTCGAAACCGGTGGTCAAGCTCTTCAAGACCATCATATTCCCACGGTTTGGTGTACCTAAGGTGGTAATAAGCGATGGAGGAAGCCACTTTATCAACAAGGTTTTCGAGGATCTGTTGAGGAAACATGGGGTGAAGCACAAGGTTGCAACCCCTTATCATCCACAGACTAGTGGCCAAGCAAGACCATCTTGGAGAAAACTGCGGGAGTTACAAGGAAGGATTGGGCAAGTAAGCTTGATGACGCCCTTTGGGCGTATATAACCGCTTTCAAGATGCCTATTGGGACCACGCCATTCAACCTCCTCTATGGAAAATCTTCCCATCTTCCTGTGGAGCTAGAGCACAAAGCTCTTTGAGCTGTGAAACAAGTAAACTACACCCTCAAAACGGCGCAAGAGAAGCGGCTAGTCCAACTTGACGAGCTTGATGAGTTGCGGTTGGAAGCTTATGAGAATGCTAAGGTTTACAAGGAGAGGACCAAAGCCTTTCACGATAAGAAGCTGGTGCACAAGGAGCTCACTGTTGGTGGCTTGGTTCTGCTGTACAACTCAAGGATGAAGTTGTTTCTGGGAAAACTGAAATCAAGATGGTGTGGACCGTTCGAAGTCGCGGAGGTGCTACCATATGGTGCAGTAACGTTAGTAGGCTCGGGTGGAGAGATGTTCACTGTTAATGGGCATAGAGTCAAGCAATACTTGGCTAATGGCTACAGAAAGGAGAGCACCACACAGCTTCTTCAAGACCCAGAACCGGCCTAATCCGGTAAAGTCGAGCTAATGACGTTAAACAAGAGCACTTGGAAGGCAATCCCATCACTATCATGTACATATTTTTGTTTGAATTTTATGCTTTTTAGTTTGAGTATGTAGGAACAAGGAGATAGTGGCCAAAGGTCATGCCCTTTTGGATTATTGAGGCAAGTAATTGGGAATCAAGCGCAGTAGATCGAGTGATTAGATCGAATGAAGTCACTCGATCTGGAAGAGATCGAGTAGACAGATCGAGGGTACCAGTCGATTTCGTGAGGATGACCCACCCATGTGTTGAAATGAAAAATGAAAAGGGGTGTGGATCGACTGGATGACTCGATCTTTGGGGTATGATCGACCGACTGGATCGATCAATTCACTCGATCTCTGCCAAAATGACCCCGACAATCGACCAAGGTATTCGATCCAGGAGGCACCAAAACCAAGAAGGATCCTAAAACAGTGAAAGCTCGATCCGCGACTCGATCTGCTCCGATCGAGTCTCAAATCAAGCAAGACACCCGATCTTGGACGGAGCGGGCATGAGATCGAGTGATAGATCAACCCGTTTCACTCGATCTCATGCCGAGGTAAGTTTTCAAATTTCCCTCTCTTTCCCTTTTCCCTCATTTTTGAATTTGAATTGTGGTCAAAAGCTGGCACCTTTGACCATGGATAACTGTGCTTTGACCACGAATTTAATTTCCCACTTGCATGCTTGTCCAAAATCTTTCTTCTTTATAAACCCCACATCCACTCTCTCATTTCTTAGATACAAAACCGATTTTTTCTTTATAAAGAGAGAGAGTGTGAATTTCTGGGTGTGAAAAGAAGAAGAGCATATTTCTTCAAATTTTGCAAAGGTATTTCGGATTTTTTTTGACTTGCATGATTGAATTTTCGGAAATTTCCTTTTTGTTACATAAGGGGAAAATATTTGCTAGGGGTAAGGAATAATTTTTTTAGAAATATCTAAGTATTAGAAAATATTCTTGATTGTAATTATTTCAAGAGAATTTTCTCTTCTATTTATTGATAAATCCGAAACTTCCCCCAAAAATCTAGGGCTTGAGTGAAAGAGTTTATAAAGCTCTAGTCTCTTGCTCTTGTATTCCTCTCTTTGCCGTCACCTATACTCATTTTCTCCTTGAGATTTTGAATTTCAGGTACTATGACACAAAGGAAGAGGAGCAGAGCTATGGCTTCACAAGAAGAGACACAGCAAGTGGTTGAAGAAACGGTCAAGTGGAAAAAGGAGGAGAGAAAAACAAAGAAGAGGCTAGAGAGGTTGCGGTTTGAGCCTACAAGGTTTGCAAGTAGGGAATTCTTGCAAAAGGTGGGATTGTTGGAGGCTTTTGATAAGCTTCTGACAGACATGGGGCTTGCTTTCCTCTCGAGGATGGACTTCCCCACTTTCCCCGAAGCCACTCTTGACTTCCTCTCAACCTTGGAGTTCGCGTTTGAAGATCCAACTGCGGAGACTCCATCCGAGGGGCATTTGACTTTCAAGATAAGGAAGAAGGCTTACCACCTCTCCGTCCATGAGATATGCCAAGCCTACGGCCTCAATGCTGCAGCTAACCTTGTGGAGTTCCCGCGGCTCGAGTCGGCCAATGCTCTATAGGACGTGCTTAGCGATCGCGATTACAAGGCCAATACCGCCAAGATCAACAAGGTGCGAAACCCTTTGCTAAGGTATACCCTCAAACTGCTGGCCAACACATTCAGTGGGCGATCAACAACATCGACCGTGACAAACAATGAGCTGTGCTTCATCTTCCAAGGAGTCAAAAAGATCTTAAGCGACGGTGCGCGGTGTGATGATCCGATAGCGGATGAGGTTGGAGACGACATCAACTATGGGTGCATCTTGGCTTCGTCTTTGATCAAGTACAAAGCCTGGGCAATTAGGTGTAAGGCAGCCTCTTCACGCATTGGTGGTTTCCTCACACCTTTGTTTGTACAAGCCGGAGTGCCACTAGAAGAATTTGTACCTTGTCCGGAACGTGTGTACATGGACTAAAAGTACATGGTCAACACCGAGTCCTTGGGACCAACTCCAACTCCAGGCTACTTCGCCTACCTGTTCACCACTGAGAACAATGAAAATAAGACGTGTATCTTGCCGAATCCGAATGAAACCCTAATCACAAATTTCGGCAACATTGAGTTCTTACCGAGTGATGAAGAGTGTTATGCACCTCTTGGACGCTCAGCAGCCCCACTTCAGGTCACTTCCTCAGCCTCGGCGTCCCCTCAAACAGATGATGAAATGCCCACACGTTTTGACCTTCCCAAGCTAGACTATGAGCCGCGGACAAAGGTAGAGAAGTTCCTTACCTCGGTTGTAGAAGTCCAACGGAAAGTCAACAAGTGGCAAGGAAAGATGATCAAAAAGCTAGTGAGGAAGATTAAAGAACTTCAAGGCGAAAGCTCATCTGAGATGACTTTGAGTAATGAGGTTGAGCAACAACTAGAGGTGACAAGAAGACGCTCAACCGGAGGTGTACAAATCTGAGAACCTCAAGATGGTCAAGCTGGACGTGCTTCTCTCCAAGAGCGTCCAACCGGAAGCAAGGACAAAGGCAAGGGGCTACATCAAGACACCCCAAGAAAGAGCAGGAAGACCGGAGAAACCTCAAGCTCCGGCCATGCCTAAGCTCCGAGGTACCAACCAACAACCCTTGTAAATACCATGCATCTTTAATTTTTTTTTCTTTTGCTTTGTGGTTTTGGTCTCCTCTTGAGCTTGTTTGACACCGAGACGTTGTCATTCAAGTTTGGGGGAGAGTTTGTGTTTTGACATGTTTTATTTGGATCTTATTTTGTGTTTGCATCCTTGAGTCTCATCTAAGTGCATAGAAAAATACAAAAAAATCAGAAAAATTTTCAAAAATTTCAAAAAATTTCATATAGCTTGCATTTGCATTGTAGAATATTGTAGGATTGAGTCTAGAAATTTTTTATCATTTAGGATTGCATTCATATGCATAGGGAGCAATGATGAGCCTATCCAAGTAGATTGTTAAACTTTTGTGATCAATTCAATACCCTAGTTAGTAGTTCTTTGATGCTTGTGAAATGATTTGAAAGTAAGGAAGAACCATGCTTGGACCACCTCATTTGTCACTAGTCTTTAGTCAAAAATAGGTCTTGAAATTGATAGCCAACTCCACTCACTTAAACCGAATTTGACATTTAATTATCATGCTTGCATTGAAAGTAAAATCATGGATTTAAAATACTTGAGCTTTCTTATCCACTTTGCCACCCTCTTGCTAGCTCAAGTAGCACCCCTACCTTAACCAACCTCCTTTGAAGCCAATGTTCTTGTGTGATAACTTGTGAGGCCTTTATTTTGATTGAACCTAGCATAAAGTGTTAGGTTTGGGACGACAAGTATAGGTTTTCATGTAGATTCTAGCCTTGCATTTCGGGGCTAGGTTTAGGCTTAGGATATGGGGGTTTATTGGTTGTGGTACTACTTGGTCTTTTGTGGAAAGTTTGGAAAGAAAGAGGCGTTGGATAAGGGAATGGTGAAACTAAGGGAAAACTTGGTTTGAAATGGAGAGTCTTAGGTTTTAAAAGGAATAGCTCTAAGTAATTAAAGAAAAAATGTGCTAGGTGGTCTTAAGAAAAAGAAAAGCAAATCAAAAGAGCCAAAAAGGCCAAGTTAGAAAAGAAAGAAGGCCACCTAGAGATAAGAAGAAGAGCTAAGTTATTGAGTTAAAGACTACTCCATTCGCCGAGAGTGATAGGTTGAAGAAGTTCCCCTTAGAGCTTTAAAAAGAAGGAATGTGTTGAAATTCAAAAGAGTTTATCAAGGCACAAAAGCCTTGAGGAAAGGCTAAATTCTAGAGGGTTGAGTGAGCTAAAAATGAATGAGAGGGGTTTAGGATCATTGATAGCATTTCGGGTAGATGAAAATCTATGCTTGTATGCATCACTTGTTTCTTACCTTTAGCATTATGCATATGGTTCAATCTTTCTTGAGTATTACCCTTACTTAAATGCAAAACCGGATGAATTGAGATCATTTTTTTAACTCAAAATCAAGTCCCTTAGCCAAATGAATTTTACTTTCCTTGCAATGTCATGATTCACGGTTTCACTAATAGCAGTTCGAATGGGGATTCTAATGAATGTTAAAGAATTGGCTTGATAGGGAGACTTTCTTAGATTGAATTCTTAGTGCATTTGAATGCTGAGATGGGCATGGCTAACTCTTTTGGAATAGAATAGATTCACACGCATCTTAGAACTAAGAACTAGGATATTGAGTTGATCATTATTGTTTGCAATCTTGGATATTGAGCTCCCACTTTTAAACCTCTCTCCCTAGCTTGAACTTTGTTTGCTTGAGGGCAAGCAAAAGGCAAGTTTGGGGGAGTTGATATACTCAAATATTTCATACATTTATCTTGCATTTAGGACATAAATTGCATTCATGTTGCATTCATACTTAGAGAAATTGTAGATTTTGTCCCATTTTAGGTCCTAAGGTACTTTGCATTAGCATTTGCATATTTCTTGCATTCTTGCATCATATTCAGGTTGTTTTAGAAACCTTAATCTTTAAATTTATCTTAAGTACTTCTCTTAATCTATTTGCTTAGTCGTTTTAATCATGCTTAGCTTTGTTTCCCTTATGTTTTCCAGCATCTCAATCATGCATAGTGAGTAGTAATCTTTTGGGTTTTCGGTTTGGGTGATTAAGGGTTTTAAAGGTTTAAGCTTTGGTCTTTTTCTTGTTCTTAAAACCATTCTCTTCTTGGATTTGGGCGTTTAAAGCTTAGAGGATCTCGAGAGAGACATCTTTGATCTCAGGGATTTCCTTGTCTTAGCAGATTTTAGGAGATCCCTTAAATCCAAATCCAAGAGACTAATCTCCCTTT
>JAHZTW010000001.1:108532556-108559282 GCA_020283515.1 Alliaria petiolata
CTGATTTCGATGCGTGTTTAATTTCTAGTTAGAACCCCATAGATTTCCCGAGAAGATCCCCAACGTGTTTCCCCATCTGCTTTTCAATCGAGTTTTACGCACTTCAATACTTACTTTTTCTGCACTACTTTCTTTGATTCCCGTCTGATATAGAGTTGATTGACAACCGGCTCTATATAAACTTGCTTTTCGTTTCCTGCATTCAATAGATACTGAAACCGTGACTCAATCATACAAACCCCCAATTCTCTGCGTCTTTGCTTGCCCTGATTCTCTGTTTTGCAGTTGACCTACTCCATGTGGATCAATACCCTAAGTACTACAACGCACGCTGTGCACTTGCAGCTTAGGGTCCTACAAATTCAAAGCTAGACGAGTCTCCAAAGAAATCCTCCAATCTTGGACGACTATTTAGATCCCATCAAGCTTTTGGCGCCGTTGCCGGGGAGGCTGCGTTCTGCTGTTCAAAACAAAGGTCAGGATCACAACTCAAAGTTATCCTTTTTTGTTTTATTTTCGTTTTTGTTTCTGTTCTTTCAGATGCATCCGAGATGAAGAAAGCCCACACCTTGATCAACAAACTCGAAGCGACCATCCGCAACAATTCATTCGAATATGAAAGGATGTTACATCCTATTGATTCTCCTCCTAAGGAAGATGAAGAGCTCATATCCATGGCGCGCCAACACATCAATAGACATATTGACAAGATCATGTCAATAATGGGCTTAGCTGTCGAGACGCAACAATACCTCGCTAGACCTTTTGACACTCTTTCGAAAGAAGAGGAAAGGGAGCATGTCGATAAGTGGAAAGACGCCGCTATGGTCATCCATAGATGTGAAGCTCGAGTTAAATTCGAATTTGGGTCTATCGAAGAAATCGACAAATACTACGGTCCCCCCCCCGAAGAAGATGATGAGATAGATTCCAAAGAATATAGCTATGCTATAAGAGAAGAAAGGAAGTTTGCACGTGTGATGCATTTAATTTCAGACATCAAGAAGAAGAGTTCGATAACTTTAGACGTCAAGACGAATAGCAAAGACAATGCGTTTCGAAAGAAGCCATTGGATTTAAAGATTTCGGACATCTCAACTCATGCCAATGAAGCCGAGCATCAAAGAAAAGAAGGACCTGTTTCTTTTCCTACTTCTCTCTCTGCACCTCAAGAAGACTTCATCTCTGCCCATCCGCCCGAGCACCTTGAAGATGAAAGTCCGACAAACAAGGAGCCACAACCCCACGACCAAGGGAAACCTCTTACTCCAGCTCCTCACCACGTCGAGTGTGAATCAAAACTCATGGAGAACAAGACGATGATGGCAATTCAAGAACTGCCCTTGACGACGGTTTCAAAGATATATGATCCGAAAAAACTTTAGGTTTCATGCTCAATCAAGGGAATAAATTTTCGTGTCTATCTTGATGACATAGGATCTGATGTCAACCTTATGACTAAGACCATTGCAGAAGTCATAAGAGTTTCGAGCTTCCAAGCCTCGAAGACACCCGTTCACCATGAGGATCGTCCGTCACCAAATCTGTTCGGTTTCAAGCCGAACTTGCTGCCTCAAGTTAGGGATGATTTCGTGACTACTGTCTTTCACACTAAGGAGACAAAGAAGAACAAAAATCACTTGTTGTTCCTTGGTTCTTCATTTGCTGCACCTGTTCGAGATTTGATTGACAAGCTGAACCAACAAGTGCGCTTCTCCAAAGTCAACAAGAGGACCTTCTATAAGACAATGCTTACAAGGAGCATTCATTCCACGACCTTAAGCAGTGGAAGTGAACCAATTTTAAACCCTGGAGGAAGTACAAAGGATGTCCAAAACGTCCTAGAAGAAGGCTCATTCAGCACGAACAAGGAAAGCGCCAAACAGAAGAGTTTGAAGCGCAAGGAGATCCCATATGATCCAGGTGCAATTTTCCCTCATATGAGACGTGATGAAGACATACATGAAGCCAAGGGTAAGCTTAATAGGTCACCTAAATCCTCTCCAAAGGCCGAGCTCATCACCCATCCGAACCGAGAAAAGAAAGGCGAACAACCTAAAAGAAGGAAGCTGAACGACACAATTGTTCTTCGAGACAACGATAAGCATTATCAAAAGCTGAATAGAAGATATCTCAAGCCAACGAGTGCGGAGTGCCGAGAAGCTAAAGGAGCTGCGAATCCTTTAGTTGGAGTTGTTTACAACTGAAAACTCCAACAAAGTCTAGGTAAAAGACTTTAAATAAGAGCGGCTCAATGGGAGACAACCCATTTTAGGTATCTTCTTTCTTTTTCTCATAGTTCTAACCATACTAATTTTTAGTTTTGCTTTCTTCTTAATTTACAGCATTTTCATAAACCCCAAAAGCATAAAAAATCAGAAAACCAAGAAAAGCACAAAAAAAATAAGAAAAACCCGAAAAAGACCAAAAAATGAAGAAGGAGTTCCGAAGAACACTCACAGGGCGACGAACCGCCCGTGGGCCGGCCAGAAGGAGCCTGGCCGCGCCATGAGCCACGATGGGCCGGAGAAGACACCCCTGGCCGCGGCCGCGACAACCCGTCGCGCGGCCAACCTTCTTCTGCAACGTTCTCCATCCAGAACTTCACCAGACCGGACCTCCTTCAACCCATGTCAAGCCTTGCAAGTTTTCTTCTTGTTTTAAGGCTTGTACACGTCCTAAAGACCGCAAAGACAACTTTCACAACCGCGGCATGCTGCTGTTGCATCAAAGATGGGAAGATAAAACAAGGCTCCATCCAAGTCAAGTCAAGTCAATGATCCATCTCTTTACATACTTCTTCCAGCACGTTCAACGGACCTGTATCCATAAAGATGAAGAAGAATACAACGGTTCTAGAGGATGAAAACCGTTGTGCAAGCTCCAGAAGGAAGAAGATGCAACTTCCTTCACCAAACCGCGAAGAGAAAAGTTCCCGAAGACTAGCTTCTCTCTTCCGCGACCAAGACCTTTATCGAAGCCAAGTAAGGATTTCATATGGCATTGAAGTTCATACCAGCAACACCTGTCTTCCAGGATCCCGAACAGATCACTGGATAAGCCAGCATAGACCCAAACTTAAAGTTTCTGAGGTGATGCAATCTTCAAGACGCAAGAACGGAATATTTTCCATCTCTCATTCACGGTGTTCTACAAAGGTCGAGGAACCAAGACGAGTACTCAACAACCGAAGTACCTGTTCTTCTCAACATGGGCACGCCCCAATCATCATCATCACCAGCCGCCAACATCACCACAACACGTCCACCACCACCATCCGAAGCAAGGAAGCTCAACCGCGCAACACATTACCTTTCGAGCTAAGTTTTCGATTTCTTTTGTTCAATTAAATCGATTCTAAGCAGGGACATAAGGAGAATGATTTAGTCCTTAGCTTAATCATACCACCCACCCATCCACCCATACCAAGCCCATCGCCACTTTCAAGCAAGTCTTCACAAGCTTGTACTTGAATTTACCTATCTTTTTCACCTCAACTCGATTTAAACAAACTGGGGACAGTTTGATTTAAGTCTGGGGGGTTTCTTATATTACTAACTATGCTTTGATTTGATGAGTCTTATGCATACTTACATCATTTATCGAGTCGTTTTATAGAGTCAAAACTTTTTTTTTTCTTTTAGTCGGAAACTATGAACTTTGCTAGGTACAAGTCATTTCGAACAAGGAACCTTAATGACCATTCTCACGGGTTTAGAAGCAAGGTTTACTAAGTTGAACACTGCGAGTGGATCATTCCAACGGAGAAAGTTCTAATCTCTAGAGTACTCGAAGGATCTTGCATTGACTCTGCACCTAATGAATCAAAACTTCTCGTCAAGGGGCTTGAGGTACTTCGAACTTTGCTCCTCTTTTAGACTCTAGCATGACTAAGTAGATGCAATGCAACCTCTCCTTGATTTTCCCTTGTTATATTAAAGAAAAAAAAAATAGAAAGAAAGGCCTTAGTTTGAGGATGGCAACTCGAGTCCCTTAAAGGACCATGACGGTTCGCAGACATCATGAAAGCTTCAAAGAAGTGATCATTCTCAAGATAAGAAGAAAAGAAAAAAGAAAAAAAAATAGAAAAGAAAGTCGATAGAAAAAATAAAATGATACCGTAGAAAAGTAGGGAGAAATCAACTAAGGGAAGAGAAAATAGGAGAGTTGTGTCTGAAATGTCTTTGTCTAGATGTTTGGAAGAGAAGAGTATAATAACTCGTCGACCAATACTCCCTAGATAGAGACCACACGCATAAATGAATAAAAGGATCAACAAGAGAGAGCTCGAAATACTCAAAGGGACCATGAAGCGTATCCGGGAAGGGTGAAAAGCTCAAGGTAACTAGACCCAAACGCCTTGAAGCTAGATTCTGAGTTACGTGGCTCAAACAGGTCAATTGCTAGACTTGATGAGTTCCCAAGTATTGGTGAGTTTCCACATTTTCAAACCTCTTTTCCTTACTTAGATTTATGTTTTGTTTGAGGACAAACAAAGGTTTAAGTCTAGGGGAGTTGATAACATGCATATTTTACCCATTTTTACCATCATAAGTGTATGCTTTAATAAGCATTTCACTGAGGTATTAATGTATATTTAGTAGTTTTCGAGTATTTGTGTGTCCAAGACTCTTTTAAGGAAATCTTAGGAAAAAGAAGCAAAACGGAGGAAAACGGACATTTTCGGAACATGAGCTTTTTGACAGAAGTTTAGCACAAGACGGAGACCTATAAATACTCCTATTCTACAACCTAATGGAGGCAGCCACGAAAAAACACTAGAAGCCACAAATACTCATATCCTATTCATCTATGATTCTGATTTTCGTTCTCATGTCTGAGTAATCACTTTCGTTGGGTGTTCTTTAAGGGGATCTATGGGGAATCTCATTAACTGTTCTTAAAACTGGCTGCATCGACCGTTTAGGCCGTAGATTAGGATTTTCTTTCGTGTTAAGCTTGTTCTTACTGCATGAATCTAGAGTAGCTAACTAGATATCTAATCATAGGGTTTCAAGAACCGCTAACGCGCTGAATCTCGAATCAGAACCTAGCTTGGCTGAGCAGACGCTTCTGGGATGCTAGCGCATATCTAAGAAGAAGACGTGAATGTTTATGAACTTGATCTATATTGCGTGTTTGTCTAGGACGTGGGTTACGAAAGTTTTTCCGCGAATTTTACATAACATAGTCGGTCTAGCTTGAAAGAGTTAGAACGTAAAACAGTGATTCCAGTTTAGGGAAAATCACCTAGTCTCGCTTGCCTGATTTCGATGCGTGTTTAATTTCTAGTTAGAACCCCATAGATTTCCCGAGAAGATCCCCAACGTGTTTACCCATCTGCTTTTCAATCGAGTTTTACGCACTTCAATACTTACTTTTTCTGCACTACTTTCTTTGATTCCCGTCTGATATAGAGTTGATTGACAACAGGATCTATATAAACTTGCTTTTCGTTTCCTGCATTCAATAGATACTGAAACCGTGACTCAATCCTACAAACCCCCAATTCTCTGCGTCTTTGCTTGCCCTGATTCTCTGTTTTGCAGTTGACCTCCTCCCTGTGGTTCGATACCCTAAGTACTACAACGCACGCTGTGCACTTGCAGCTTAGGGTCCTACAAATTCAAAGCTAGACAAGTCCCCAAAGAAATCCTCCAATCTTGGATGACTATTTAGACCCCATCACACAGCAGCAGCAAGTGCAACCTCCACCTCAAGATCCGGTACAAGCCATGTTCCAACAACTACTTCAAGGGAAAATTTCTACAAATCAGAAATTTGTGGACATAAACAATAGGCTGGACTCTTCTCTTACCGAGGTATCTACACAGGTCACCAACATGAACAACAACATTCGCTAGCTTGAGAAAGGGAAAGCAAGTTCAAGAGGCCAAGGTAGTTTACCCGGGAAGTGTGAAGCCAATCCTAAGGAATATGCAAACGCAATCATTCTAAGGAGTGGAAAGGAAGTAGCACCACTGTCTCTAGCAAATCCCAAAGAGGACATTGTGATTCAAGAGGGGGAGAATGATTAAGAGATCACCTTTGACAATGTCTACATAGAAAGGCCAAGCAAAGGGAAAAAAGCGGTTTTGGATAAAAAAGTAGAGGAGGCTAGCAAAGAAAAGGAAGCTTTCATTCCTCCACCCTACAAACCGAATCTTCCCTTCCCTGGGCATTTCAAGAAGCAGCTGGTTGAGAAGCATAGAGCCTTGTTTGAGAAACACTTGAGGAATGTTGAGCTGAAATTGCCTTTGCTTGATTGTTTGGCCATTGTACCAAAGTATGCAAAGTTCTTGAAAGATACTCTTGCTAAGAGGGTAAAAGAGGGTGAAGAGGTTATGGTATTGAGTCAAGAATGCAGTGCCATCATTCACAAAGAGATAGCCCCAAAGAAGTTAGGAGATCCGGGGTCATTCACTATACCATGTGCTCTAGGCCCTTTGAAGTTTGAAAGTTGTTTGTGTGATCTTGGGGCAAGCATTAATCTTATGCCTCACTCCGTGGCCAAGAATATAGGCTTTACCAAGTTTAAGGAGTGCAAATTCTCACTAATTCTGGCTGACCGAAGCATAAGGCTCCCAGTAGGCATGCTTGAGGACCTACCCGTGAGGATAAGTAATGTGAATGTACCCACAGATTTTGTGGTTTTGAAGATGGATGAAGAACCTAAGGATCCTCTAATCCTTGGAAGGCCATTTTTAGCAAATGCTGGAGCAATCATAGATGTGAAGAATGGTAAGATCTCACTGCACTTTGGCAAAGACATCAAGATAAACTTTGACATCAATGAAGTTTTGAAGAAACCAACCATTGGTGGGCAAGTGTTCTACATAGAAGCTTTGGATGCATTGGCCGATGAGTTGCTAGAGGAGTTAGGACAACACGATCATCTACAGCTGGCTCTGACAAAAGAGTGTGAGGAGTTTGGTTACCTAAGTGAGCAGACTCACGAGTATGTTCGCATGCTAGACTCTCGCAAGGTTGTGAAAGAAGTTGAAGGCTGCCTAGAGATCGAATTGGAGATCGACAAGATTTCTCGATCGGAGCAAGAGATCGATGAGACGATCGATCAACACACTCGATCTCGGCCAGAGAACGACTTGGTGAATCAATCCCCTACACAATCCATATCCGATCGACCACGTCAATCGAGTGAGACTACTCGATCCGGGTTAGATCGATCGAGCGATCGACTGATGTACTCGATCTCTGCGGTACAAACGGTAGAAGAAGGTAGCTCGGAAGTGCATGACTCGGGTTCAAAGAGGGAATGTGAGGACATCGACCTCAACACAGGTCAAGAGGGAGACTGGAGCGAGCTGCTAGCCCCAAAGGTGGACCTAAAGCAGCTCCCAAATGGGCTAAGGTACGCTTTCTTGGGACCGAATGAAACATATCTGGTTATTGTGAATGAGGATCTAAATGATGATGAGTTAAACTTACTCCTTAAGGAGCTGAAGAAGTATAGGAAGGCCATTGGGTACTCTCTCAGTGACATCAAGGGCCTTTCACCAATGCTTTGAACTCATAGGATTCATTTAGAAAATGAAAACACATCCTCTATTGAACATCAAAGACGTTTGAACCCAAATTTGAAAGAGGTGGTTAAGAGGGAAATCTTAAAACTCTTAGAGGCTGGCGTGATATACCCTATCAGTGACAGCACATGGGTCTCTCCAGTCCATGTGGTGCCAAAGAAGGGGGGTATCACGGTTATAAGAAATGAAAAAATGAGTTAATACCTTCTAGGACCATAACCGGTCATAGAATGTGTATTGACTATAGAAAATTAAACACAGCTACAAGAAAAGATCATTTCCCTCTCCCCTTCATTGATCAAATGCTATAAAGATTGGCTAATCACCCATATTACTGTTTTCTAGACGGTTATAGCGGTTTCTTTCAAATCCCAATTCACCCTAATGACCAAGAGAAAACCACATTCACATGCCCTTATGGTACCTATGCATATCGAAGGATGCCATTTGTGCTGTGTAATGCACCAGNAAACCCCCAATTCTCTGCGTCTTTGCTTGCCCTGATTCTCTGTTTTGCAGTTGACCTACTCCCTGTGGATCGATACCCTAAGTACTACAACGCACGCTGTGCACTTGCAGCTTAGGGTCCTACAAATTCAAAGCTAGACAAGTCCCCAAAGAAATCCTCCAATCTTGGATGACTATTTAGACCCCATCACACAGCAGCAGCAAGTGCAACCTCCACCTCAAGATCCGGTACAAGCCATGTTCCAACAACTACTTCAAGGGAAAATTTCTACAAATCAGAAATTTGTGGACATAAACAATAGGCTGGACTCTTCTCTTACCGAGGTATCTACACAGGTCACCAACATGAACAACAACATTCGCTAGCTTGAGAAAGGGAAAGCAAGTTCAAGAGGCCAAGGTAGTTTACCCGGGAAGTGTGAAGCCAATCCTAAGGAATATGCAAACGCAATCATTCTAAGGAGTGGAAAGGAAGTAGCACCACTGTCTCTAGCAAATCCCAAAGAGGACATTGTGATTCAAGAGGGGGAGAATGATTAAGAGATCACCTTTGACAATGTCTACATAGAAAGGCCAAGCAAAGGGAAAAAAGCGGTTTTGGATAAAAAAGTAGAGGAGGCTAGCAAAGAAAAGGAAGCTTTCATTCCTCCACCCTACAAACCGAATCTTCCCTTCCCTGGGCATTTCAAGAAGCAGCTGGTTGAGAAGCATAGAGCCTTGTTTGAGAAACACTTGAGGAATGTTGAGCTGAAATTGCCTTTGCTTGATTGTTTGGCCATTGTACCAAAGTATGCAAAGTTCTTGAAAGATACTCTTGCTAAGAGGGTAAAAGAGGGTGAAGAGGTTATGGTATTGAGTCAAGAATGCAGTGCCATCATTCACAAAGAGATAGCCCCAAAGAAGTTAGGAGATCCGGGGTCATTCACTATACCATGTGCTCTAGGCCCTTTGAAGTTTGAAAGTTGTTTGTGTGATCTTGGGGCAAGCATTAATCTTATGCCTCACTCCGTGGCCAAGAATATAGGCTTTACCAAGTTTAAGGAGTGCAAATTCTCACTAATTCTGGCTGACCGAAGCATAAGGCTCCCAGTAGGCATGCTTGAGGACCTACCCGTGAGGATAAGTAATGTGAATGTACCCACAGATTTTGTGGTTTTGAAGATGGATGAAGAACCTAAGGATCCTCTAATCCTTGGAAGGCCATTTTTAGCAAATGCTGGAGCAATCATAGATGTGAAGAATGGTAAGATCTCACTGCACTTTGGCAAAGACATCAAGATAAACTTTGACATCAATGAAGTTTTGAAGAAACCAACCATTGGTGGGCAAGTGTTCTACATAGAAGCTTTGGATGCATTGGCCGATGAGTTGCTAGAGGAGTTAGGACAACACGATCATCTACAGCTGGCTCTGACAAAAGAGTGTGAGGAGTTTGGTTACCTAAGTGAGCAGACTCACGAGTATGTTCGCATGCTAGACTCTCGCAAGGTTGTGAAAGAAGTTGAAGGCTGCCTAGAGATCGAATTGGAGATCGACAAGATTTCTCGATCGGAGCAAGAGATCGATGAGACGATCGATCAACACACTCGATCTCGGCCAGAGAACGACTTGGTGAATCAATCCCCTACACAATCCATATCCGATCGACCACGTCAATCGAGTGAGACTACTCGATCCGGGTTAGATCGATCGAGCGATCGACTGATGTACTCGATCTCTGCGGTACAAACGGTAGAAGAAGGTAGCTCGGAAGTGCATGACTCGGGTTCAAAGAGGGAATGTGAGGACATCGACCTCAACACAGGTCAAGAGGGAGACTGGAGCGAGCTGCTAGCCCCAAAGGTGGACCTAAAGCAGCTCCCAAATGGGCTAAGGTACGCTTTCTTGGGACCGAATGAAACATATCTGGTTATTGTGAATGAGGATCTAAATGATGATG
Organism: Alliaria petiolata; assembly: GCA_020283515.1. NCBI lineage: Eukaryota > Viridiplantae > Streptophyta > Magnoliopsida > Brassicales > Brassicaceae > Alliaria > Alliaria petiolata. The sequence continues at coordinate 108,542,508 of JAHZTW010000001.1, forward strand.
AGTTAAACTTACTCCTTAAGGAGCTGAAGAAGTATAGGAAGGCCATTGGGTACTCTCTCAGTGACATCAAGGGCCTTTCACCAATGCTTTGAACTCATAGGATTCATTTAGAAAATGAAAACACATCCTCTATTGAACATCAAAGACGTTTGAACCCAAATTTGAAAGAGGTGGTTAAGAGGGAAATCTTAAAACTCTTAGAGGCTGGCGTGATATACCCTATCAGTGACAGCACATGGGTCTCTCCAGTCCATGTGGTGCCAAAGAAGGGGGGTATCACGGTTATAAGAAATGAAAAAATGAGTTAATACCTTCTAGGACCATAACCGGTCATAGAATGTGTATTGACTATAGAAAATTAAACACAGCTACAAGAAAAGATCATTTCCCTCTCCCCTTCATTGATCAAATGCTATAAAGATTGGCTAATCACCCATATTACTGTTTTCTAGACGGTTATAGCGGTTTCTTTCAAATCCCAATTCACCCTAATGACCAAGAGAAAACCACATTCACATGCCCTTATGGTACCTTTGCATATCGAAGGATGCCATTTGGGCTATGTAATGCACCAGCTACTTTCCAAAGATGCATGATGTCTATTTTCTCTGACCTATTTGAAGAAATGGTAGAGGTCTTCATGGACGACTTTTCTATGTATGGTGCTTCGTTTGGTGGTTGTTTGTCTAATCTTTGCAGGGTTCTCAAGAGATGTGAGGAGAAAAAGTTGGTGCTGAATTGGGAAAAGTGTCATTTTATGGTGAGGGAAGGCATTGTGCTTGGGCACAAGATTTCTGAGAAGGGTATTGAGGTTGACAAGGCAAAGATTGAAGTTATGATGATTGGGATTGGGATTTGCCCTTTGAGATAATGTGTGATGCAAGTGACTATGCTGTAGGGGCTGTCTTAGGTCAGAGAAAGGACAAGAAGCTGCATGTGATTTACTATGCAAGCCGTACCTTAGATGACACACAAGTGAAGTATGCAACCACCGAGAAAGAGCTTCTAGCCGTGGTCTTTGCTTTTGAGAAGTTTAGGTCTTATTTGGTGGGTTCCAAGGTCATTGTATACACTGATCATGCGGCCTTGAGATACATCTACTCCAAGAAAGATACCAAGCCGAGACTATTAAGATGGATCCTTCTCTTACAAGAATTTGACATGGAGATCAAAGACAAGAAGGGTATAGATAACGGTGTGGCGGATCATCTTTCAAGGATGAGGGTTGATGATAACTTGCCTATGGATGACTCGCTCCCTGAAGAGCAGCTGTTGATGGTTAACACCATGGTATGTGCAAGGCTAGAGGAGAAGCTTGAAGAAGTCTTGAGCCTAAAAGAAGATAATCTCCCTTGGTACGCGGATATTGTTAACTATTTGGCTTGTGGAGAAGAGCCTACTCACTTGGACCATTACCATAGGAAGAAGTTCATGAGGGACATCTCTCACTACTTTTGGGACGACTCTTACCTATACAAGAGGTGTGTGGATAGCCTATACCGAAGATGTGTCACAAAGGAAGAAGCAAGAGACATCCTTCTCCATTGCCATGGTATGACTTATGGTGGCCATTTTGCTTCATTCAAGACGGCTACTAAGGTTCTACAAGCTGGTTTTTTGTGGCCTACACTATTCAAGGATGCACATGCGTTCATTAAGTCATGAGAAGGTTGCCAAAGGGCTGGAAACATAACCAAAAGGAATGAGATGCCGCAAGTACCTATCATCGAAGTGAAAGTCTATGACGCTTGGGGAATGAATTTCATGGAGCCATTTCCATCATCATATGGCAACAAATACATTCTTGTGGCAGTAGATTATGTGTCTAAGTGGGTTGAAGCCATAGCCTCACCAACAAATGATTCAAGAGTGGTGATCAAGCTTTTCAAGACAATCATTTTCCCAAGGTTTGGAGTTCCTAAGGTGGTGATTAGTGATGGAGGCAGCCACTTCATCAACAAGGTTTTTGAGGGACTTTTGGAAAGCATGTAGTTAAACACAAGGTGGCCACGCCTTATCACCCTCAAACAAGTGGGCAAGTAGAGGTTTCAAATCGGCAAATCAAGACCATCCTAGAGAGAACCGCGGGAGTAACTAGGAAGGATTGGGCAAGCAAGCTTGATGAAACTCTTTGGACATATAGGACGGCCTACAAGACTCCAATAGGTACCACGCCTTTCAACCTCCTATATGCAAAGTCTTGCCATCTGCCCGTGGAGTTAGAGCACAAAGCTCTTTGGGCTGTGAAGCAAGTGAATTACAGTCTCAAGACTGCCCAAGAGAGAAGGCTAGTGCAACTTAATGAGCTTGATGAGTTGAGGATAGATGATTATGAAAGTGCCAAGATCTACAAGGAGATAACAAAAGCCTTCCATGACAAGAAGCTAGTGCTTAAGGAGCTCAAAGAGGGAAGCTTGGTTCTGCTCTACAACTCACGTTTGAAGCTATTTCCCGGGAAGCTATTTCCCGGGAAGCTCAAGTCTAGATGGTGTGGACCGTTTGAGATTAAGGAAGTGTTGCCCTATCGGGCGGTCACTTTGATTGGTACAGGAGGAGAAAGTTTCACGGTAAATTGGCATAGAGTCAAGCCCTACATGGCGAGTGAATGCAGCAAGGAGAGCACCATGATGCTTCTCCAAGATCCCCCTCTAGCCTAACCAAGTAAAGTCGAGATAAACGACGTTAAACAAGCGCACTTGGGAGGCATTTTCATGACTATCATTGTACATATTTTTGGTTTGTTTCTGTTTCAATTTTAAGCTTTTTAGTTTAAGTGTGTAGTTACAAAGAGTTGGAGACCAGAGATCATGATCTTGGATTTACCAAAGGCAAGGAAAAGAGAGAAGAGGCAACAGATCGAGTGACTGATCGATTAGATTTCTCGATCTCAGTACTGAGATCGCTGAGACGATCGATCACCACACTCGATCTCAGCCAGAACGACCTCACGATCGACCCAGGGACTCGATCAAACGAGCATGACCATAGCACGAGGAATCCTGAAACTGGGAGGACACTCGATCTAAGACTCGATCTAAATCGGATCGAGCCTCCAATCGATCGAGCCATGCGATCTTGGACAATTTGGGCATGAGATCGAGGTCAAGATCGACCTATTTGACTCGATCTCATGCCAAGATTGGTTTAAATTTTTTACCCTTCTTTCTCTTTCCCTCTCATTTTGAATTTGAATCTTGGTCAAAGCTGACACCTTCGACCATGAAAAATGTTCCTTGACCACGATTTTCAAAATCACTTGCAGGAATCCAAAATTTTCCTTATAAAACCATACCTTCACTCTCTCCATTCACTTGCATACAAATTACTTTTAAGAGAGAGAGTGAGAGTTTCGGTTTTACAAAAGCAAGAGCATCTAGCAACCTTCTTATTTAAAAGGTATTTCGAATTTTTGAATTATATATTCAGATTTTCATAAATTTTCTTTTATTTGAAGTAGATAGATGTTATTTGTTAGGGATTATGATTAATTTTTAGAAATATCTAAGTATTAAGGAATTTTTTTTGATTTTATCTTATCTCAAGAGATTGTCCTCTTTTATTTAATGATTTATTCGAAATAATCCCTAAAAATCTAGGCCTTGTATGCATTAGGTTTTTAAAGATTTTGTCTCTTGCACTTGTTTTCTCTCTTTGCCGTCACCTATTCTCACTTTCTCCCTGATGATTTGAATTTCAGGTACCATGGCACACAAGAAGAGAAGCAGAGATGTAGCACAAGAAGAGACACAACAAGTGGTGGAGGAAAGGGTTAAGTGGAGTAAGGAGGAGAAGAACACAAGGAAACGGTTGGAAAGATTGCGGTTTGAGCCTACAAAGTTTGCAAGTAGAGATCTCTTGCAAAAGATGGGTTTGTTGGAAGATTTTGATCAGCTGCTCATGGACATGAGGTTAACTTGTCTATCAAGGATGGAGTGTCCGACCTATCTCGAAGCCACGCTCCACTTCCTTTCCACCTTGGATTTTACATATGAAAATCCGAGTATCAAGACTCCATCCGAGGGGCATATCACGTTCAAGATAAGGAGGTAAGCCTACCATATCTCCATCCCTGAACTTTACCGAGCCTATGGTCTCAAGGCTGAAGCCTCACTTGTGGATTTCACAAGGCTCAAGTCGGCGAATTTCCTATGGGATTTGGTGAGCGATGGAGACTACAAGCATAACACCGCAAAGATCAAGAAGGTGCGGAATCCTATACTAAGGTAGACCCTGGAGCTGCTAACCAACACGTTTAGTGGAAGATCCACAACCCCAACAGTGACAAGGAATGAGCTATGCCTCTTTTTCCAAGGAGTGAAGAAGATAGTATGCGATGGTGAGGAGAATGAGAGTCCTATGGAAGATGAGCTTGGGGATGATGTCAACTACGGCTGCAACTTAGCCTCGTCCCTAGTCAAGTACAAAGCTTGGGCAATAAGATGCAAGGCGAGCTCTGCACTAATTGGAGGGTTCCTCACACCACTGTTCACACAAGCCGGAGTACCCTTAGCTGACTTTGAGCCTTGTGTGGAGCGTGCTTACATGGATGAGATCTATATGCGCCACACGGATTCTTTAGGTCATACTCCAGCTCCAGGGTTCTACACCTACTTATTCTCCAACCATACCAACGAGAAGAAGGTTTGTGTTCTGCCCTGTCCGCAAGAGACGCATCTGCAAAGCATTGGGACAATAGAGTTCCTACCGAGTGATGAAGAATGTTTTGCGCCGGTTGGGGACACAGCACCCCCACCTCAGCTCACTCGTCCACCATCAGAGTCCCCTCCTACAGATGCTGAGATGCCACCGAGCTTCGAGCTCCCCAAGTTGGGCTATGAGCCGCGCAGCAAAGCTGAAAAATTCCTTGCCTCGGTTGTAGAAATTCAACGCAAGGTGAACAAATGGCAAGGAAAAATGATCAAGAAGTTAGTGAAAAAGGTCAAGGTCCTCCAAGGGAGAAGCTCCTCAGAGATGACTTTGAGTGACGATGTTGAACAAATGGATGAAATCGGGGAAGACACTCAACCAGCGGCATAACGATCCGCGAGCCTCAAGGTGTTGATCAAGCTGGATGGCTTTCTCTCCAAGAGCGTCCAACCGGGAACAAGGATAAAGGCATCCTCCACGACACTCCAAGAAAGAGCAGGAGGACTGGAGCAACCACAAGCTCCGGTCATGCCTAGCTCCGAGGTACCAAACAACAACCCTTGTACATATCATGCATCTTTTTATTTTTGCTTTTGATTTGGTCTCCTCTTGGACTTGTTTGCCACCGAGACGTTGTCCTTCAAGTTTGGGGGAGAATGTGTGCTTTGACATGTTTTATTTGGATCTTATTTTATATTTGCATCTTGAGTCTTCATGCATCCATCTAAGTGCATAGAAAAATACAAAACAAAATCAGAAAAAATTTCAAAAATTTCAAAAAAAAAATTCATTTACATTGTAGAATATTGTAGGATTTAGTCTAGAATTTTTATCATTTAGGATTTCATTCATATGTATAGGGAGCAATGATGAGCCTATCCATGTAGATTGTTAACTTTGTGATCAATTCAATACCCTAGTTAGTAGTTCTTTGATGCTTGTGAATAGATTTGAAAGTAAGGAAGAACCATGCTTGGACCACCTCATTTTTCAATAGTTTTTAGTCGAAAATAAGTCTCGAAATTTATAGCCAACTCTACTCACTTAAACCGAATTTTGACATTTAATTATCATGCTTGCATTGGAAGTAAATTCATGGATTTAAAATATTTTAGCTTTCTTATCCACTTTGCCACCCTTTTGCTAGCTCAAGTAGTACCCCTACCTTAACCAACCTCCTTTGAAGCGAAATGTTCTTGAGTGATCACTTGTGAGGCCTTTATTTCGATTGAACTTAGCATAAAGTGTTAGGTTTGAAACGACAAGTCTAGGCTTTCATGTAGAATAAAGTGTTAGGTTTGAAACGACAAGTCTAGGCTTTCATGTAGATTATAGCCTTGCATTTTGGGGCTAGCTTTAGGCTTAGGATTTGGGGGTTTGTTGGCCGTGGTACCACTTGAAATTTTGTGGAAAGTTTGGAAAGAAAGAGGCGATGAGTAAGGGCTTGGAGAAAATAAGGGGAAAATTTGGTTTGAAATGGAGAGTCTCGTCATTGAAAAAGGGAATAGCTCAAAGTTAAAAATGCTAGGTGGTCTTAAGAAAAAGAAAAGAAAATCAAAAGAGCCGAAAAAGACCAAATTCGAAGAAAAAAAAAGGCCACCTAGAGATAAGAGGAAGAGCTAAGTTAATAAGTTAAGACTACTCCATTCGCCGAGAATGATAGGTTGAAGAAGTTCCCCTTAGAGCTTTAAAAAGAAGAAGTGGGTTTGAAATTCAAAGAGTTAGCAAGGCACAAAAGAGCCTTGAGAGAAAGGGTAGATTCTAGAGGGTTGAGTGAGTTTAAAAAATGAATGAGAGGGGTATAGGATCATTGTTAGCATTTCGGGTAGATGAAAGTCTATTCTTGTATGCATCATTTGTTTCTTACCTTTATCATTATGCATATAGTTCAATCTTTTTGAGTGTCACCCTTACTTAAAAGCAAAACCTGATAAATTGAGATCACTTTTATCTCAAAACCCAGTCCCTTAGCCAAATGAATTTACTTACCTTGCAATGTCATGATTCACGGTTACACACTTAATGAATGTTAAAGAGTTGGCTTGATAGGGAGACTTGTTTAGATTGAATTCTTAGTGCATTTGAATGTTGAGATGGGCATGGCTAACTCTTTTGGAGTAGGATAGATTCACATGCATCTTAGAATTAAGAACAAGGATATTGAGTTGACATTATTGTTTGCAATCTTGGATATTGAGCTCCCACTTTTAAACCTCTCTCCCTAGCTTGAATTTTGTTTGCTTGAGGGCAAGCAAAAGGCAAGTTTGGGGGAGTTGATATACTCAAATATTTCATACATTTATCTTGCATTTAGGACATAAATTGCATTCATGTTGCATTCATACTTAGAGAAATTGTAGATTTTGTCCCATTTTAGGTCCTAAGGCACTTTGCATTAGCATTTGCATATTTCTTGCATTCTTGCATCATATTCAGGTTGTTTTGGATACACTGGAACTATGGAGGGTGCGTGGACATGCTAAGGATCAAAAAGGAGTCTATAGACACTTGGGAGAACTCGGCCATGAAGCAAAGCAACCGAGATCGAGTTGAAGATCGAGCTAGGCAGGTCGATCTAGAAGAGATCGACCACAAGATCAAGGCATTGAGTCGTTCCAAGGAATAAGATCGAGCTCAGAGATCGACCAAAATGATCGAACGCGAGCACTGACACGGAAGAAGAACGAGATCTAGATCGAGCTCAAGACTCGATCATCCAAGGATCGACTAGACGATCGACAGGGGTACTCGATCTGCCCGAATGGAACGACCCGACGATCGAGAAAAGGAGGGCGTTCTACACACAAGATCGAGGACGAGATCAACCACCGAGCTCGATCTCTAACCTTATCTGACAGCTCATGCGTTTTGGAATTTAGTGAGGGGACCATTCCCTCTTTAGTATAAAAGCAATATGACCTATTTTTGGTCAGATATCCTCTTACACACAATCTGTCTCTCCTTCTTGAGAGAAAAACACCATTGTTAGTCCTTTAAGCTTTTAAGATTTTGTAAAACCTTAATGTTTTCTTTAATCATAAGTACTTACTTTAATCTTTCTTGTTTAATCACTTAATCATGTTTAGCTTTCTTTCCTTTACGTTTTCAAGCAGTTTAATCATGCCTAGCGAGTAGTCCTCTTATGGGTTTACGGTTTGGGGTGATTAAGGGGGTTTAAGGGTTTAAGTTTTGGTCTTTTCTTGCTCTTAAACTATTTTCTTCTTGGATTGGGGCGTTTAAAGCTTAGGGATTCTTGAGAAAGATCCTTTAGATCTCAGAGATTTCCTTGTCTTAGCAGATTTTGGAGATCTCTTAAACCCCAAATCTAAGAGGCCAACTCATCCTTTCCCAAACACCATGGATGCTTAGGGAGTTGGTTAAGCTACGTTTAGAGATTTATCCTTCAAGTTCTTTATCCTATCTTTCCACCATGAACCATGGGTTTGGAGGAAGGGGTGAGGAAAGGATTCATTCCAAACACCATGGATGAATCTAGCTTAGCTTCTCAAGGCTTAGAGAAAGCACAAAATGTGTAGATCTAAGTTTTCAAAAACCAAATTTTAAATCTTGAACCTTCTTGAGCGTGATCCCCAACCGTGAATCCATCTTTAGCCTTTAAAAACTTAGAATCATCATTTCTTAGCTCTAAAGTTTGAGTCTTTTATCTTAGTCTTGTAAAAATAGTCTTTTTAGCTTATTGCTTTCATTAGGGTGTCTAAATTCGTAAAGTCTTGTTCTTGATAGCTTAAGTATTTTAGAAATTCCCTAGAGTCTCATTTAGTAGCCTAGTAAGCGTTTTAAGGTCGTTAGATTTTATTTAATAGTTTTTAAAATTCATCTTAGGATTTCAGCAATTTCCCGTTTTGTCCGGTTTTAGTTTTTGATTTTATAAAACTAGTAGTTGTCTCATTTAAATTCTTAGTAGTCTTCTGCTAGTTAGTTAACATCCTATTTGGGAGTTTAAAATAGTTTTTACAGTCATTTAGTAGTCCCAAGTAGTTTTTAGGATTTTATCCCCCAAATTATCCGGTTTTCACTTAGATTCATTTTGAGCTCTTGTATTCCTTCTAGCTTTCAACATCCCAATTTGGATTGATTCCTAAAGTACTATAATGATATAAAGAGTCTTTAGGTTTGATTTAGAACACAGAAAAGTTCTCTTATCATTGCCCATTTGGACGATATATGAAATTTCCGTCAAAATCAGTTACGATCTGAAATCAGCATAGAACGTTGATTTTAGACAACACGAAGAAGATAAGAAGGGTTACATAAAGAGTCAAGGACATACAATCCGGTTATGGTTACTATCTGAGATAAATATCCGGTTGTTTAGAGTATCAATCGCCAACTTCCCGGGGAATTTCAAGGGAGACGCATTTCTTCATGGTGATCTCGAGGAGGAGGTTTACATGAAACTTCCCCCTGGTTTTCGATCGGATTCGGACAAACGAGTTTGTCGCCTGCGTAAATCTTTATACGGTCTATGACAGGCACCACAGTGCTCATTTGCGAAGCTTGCCATGGTGCTTCGTGCATTTGGCTTTACACAAGCGCGTTATTATTATTCTTTTTTTGTGTACTCAAAAGATGGTGTTGTGATTCGGGTTCTCATATACGTTGATGATCTTATCATCTTTGCGAACACATCATCTTCTATTGGTAACTTCAAGACACCTATCTCTCGACATGTTTTCATATGAAAGACCTCGGCACTCTTAAGTACTTCCTGGGAATCGAAGTGGCACGAAGTCCTGTTGGGTTCTATTTGTGTCAACGGAAATACAGCACCGATATTATTACTGAGGTGGGACTGCTATGATGTAAACCTGCAGGTTTTCCTCTCGATCAGAAGCATCGCTTAGCTCTCGCCACTGGTGATGCTCTTCCTGACCCCGAATGGCTTGTTGGACGTCTTGTCTACCTTGCTGCAACTCGACCAGATTTGTCTTATACGATTCATGTGCTATCGCAGTTCATGAAACAGCCACGTGAGGAACATTGGGAAGCTGCAATTCATGTTGTTCGATATCTAAAAGGTACTCTTGGTCAAGGTATCTTACTTCGCTCAGATTCTTCCTTACATCTCACCGGCTGGTGCGACTCTGATTGGGCCGGTTGCCCTTTGACTCGACGTTCTGTGACCGGTTGGATTGTGCAACTTGGTTCTTCCTTGATCTCATGGAGGGCACAGAAGCAACAGACTGTTTCTCGTTCCTCTGCCAAAGCATAATACAGAGCCATGACGGAAGTACTTCACAAATTGAAATGGATTAAAGAGTTACTCTCCAAGTTTGGCATTGCTCATCCACGCCCCATCACCATTAGATGTGACAATCAAGCAGCAATACATATCAGCGCCAACCCCGTCTTTCACGAACGGACGAAGCATATTGAAAATGATTTGTCATTTCATTAGGGACGATATTGTCAATGGTACAATCGAAACAAAGCATGTCTCATCATCCGATCAACTAGCGGACATTTTGACTAAGCCATTGGGACGAAAGGAGTTCGACAGTTTTCTTTCCAAGTTGGGCATTCACTTGTATGCTCCAACTTGAGGGGGGAAGGGGGGTATTAGGATAATTAACATATCTCTCGTATATTTCTTTTATATGTATAATAGGCATATTTCTATTTCCCCTTATCGTTTTATGGACATATATGTATATGTATATAACAAGACCTTTAGGTCGATGAATCAATAAGAAGAAGAACTTTATTCAATAGTTGTGCCTTAGATTTCTCACTAAAAGAAATTCAATTGCCTTTAATAAAATCACAGATAGAGTAATTACAAATAGCATGGAAAACACTTGGTTGTTCTTGAAAAGTAGTTTTAAAGTGATAGTCTTAGGTTTAAAAATAGAAATAACCCTCCCTCCCTCTCTGCCCTCCCCTCCCCTCCCCCTTCCTCACGAAAAATTACATCGAGAGGCACTAAGAACTCATTACCCTCAATATCAAACACCTTCCAGCTTATTTTACCAAACGGATATCCCACAAATATGCACAAACGACTTCGTTACCACTTGCAGAAACATAGGGAAAAGGAGTAGGAGGTCCAGAAAGTTTCTATTGTGGCTTCGAATAGTGTCACATGTCAAAAATTCTGCAGATAAAATTGATTATGAACATCAAGTATAATAAAGACAAATCAAGCAAATCATGCAGAATAAATGCAGATCAAACAGATTTAGCGATTCAGAAATGATGACAAACCATAAAAAAGGTGCAAGTCAAATGTTTAAAAGTAAAAATGCAAAAAAAAAAAACAAATTCTTAGTAAAAGAAAATTTCGTATGTGTAAGTAGTGTATGGTCTCTTAAACGATATACATTCACAGCAATTATTTGGTTGTACACCTCAACAAATTTTCTGTCCTAGTTAGGGGTCTATTTGAAATTTTTTTCGTTCTACATTTTTCAAAAATATGCAAATGTATTTTTTAGTTGAACTCTAACTACACTAAAATTTTATAAAATAAATATTTATATTTGTTGACCTGTACGACCAAAATTTTTTTTTTTTAGAAATTCGCAAATGTATTTTCAGTATTTATAATTTGAAGTATATTTATAAGTATGTTATGTATATACCTATAAAAGCATTTACTATTATTATTTTTTTTTAAATATATATATAACAATATGTTCATTAGTAATTTTTTGTTTGTCAACAACGTTCATTAGTAAATTTATACTTATAATTTTATATGTAAGACAGAAAATATAAGATAATTTCGATGAAAACAGAACAAAATATATAATATGTGTTGATTATGTTGGGGTATTTGTACAAAAGAATTAAAAATATAGTAATTTATCAAATAAAATTATAATGTCTTTTAGAAATAAATTTTAAAATAAATTTATGCATTAATATGCATTCCTTGGGGGTGGGTTACATCAATAACTCATGAGATATTTGGATGTATTTCTTCTACTTTTATCACAAAAAGACGGGGAAAAAAAGTTGATCTATATGCATTTTTTTGTTTTTTATTGAAATACAAAAGCAGATGATCCCAGTTTTTGAGTAAACTACTTTTATACTGCTTTTTTCATTCAAATCCTGACTTCAACGAATATGCCATTACATGCTAGCAACCTCATAGACAGTCTCAGACCAATAATACCTGATAACCGATTGAGTTCCAATGTCACCAGTTATGTCCATTATTCGCCCCATTGGTAACCAACTATTAAACCAAAAATGAGCGAGCATGTTTACCATCTCTAATGTCGACCCGAAGGAGAAACGAAGGCTGATCACAGATTTTGAAAAGCTTTTTTAAAATCCATGAACCAATATTTGTGTCTCATACACGTTTTAATATTAGTAGTATACGAGAATAATGAGAAAAAACAGGTTTAACATTATAGAAAAGTAGTTACATATATATACTTTATGGTAGACTTTAGTAACGTTCTTTTTGTCCTTTCTATACATGACCAAATTCTTTTAAAATTATTTGTATGAATGATCATTGACATTAAATATTTTCTACAAAAAATTAGTATTTAGGAGAAAAGTGGCAAAAACAGAAAAATGAACATCATCTCTAGTAGGGTTATGCTATAAAATGGTTTTATTTGGTGTGAAATGTTTTACAAATTGATAGAATATAAAGACAATCAAACTCAACCATACACTAAATTGTCTACCTCTTTTTTATACTGTCGGTTAGTGCGACTACCTTGATTTTGGTGACAAAATCAATAGATTTCCCAAACTCAGTATTTCTTGGTGGACTTTGGTCACTATCAAGTGTTATCTTCTAACCATTTGGCACAAATGCGTTGGAATCCAATAGCAGCTTTTGGTGCTCCTTGACGAGTTAGTTCTTTCGCCATTGATATGACACCATTATCAATTGTGTCACAAAAATACCAATGTATTCCTTAACTCCCCAGAAAACATAATATTATTTTATATGGACATAAACTGAACAAATTTATGAGTAAAACCAATCATTAACACTGAGAATATACATTTCATCTTTGAAATCCTTCAAGACCTTAAGAAATGTATTATAAAGGTTATGAAGGACTTCAAAGCTCAAAGGTATATTATTAGTTTTAATGATTGATTTTCTTCTTAAATTAGCTCAAGTTTTGTCCACATAATTTTTTTTTTTGGGAGTTAAGAAATGTAATAGTATTTCTTTCACATAATTGATCGTAATGGTGTCAGATCAATGGCGGAAAGAACTATCCAAGGAACACCGAGAGAGCTTTTTTTTTTTTCAATGTATTTTTGCCAAAGGTAACAAGATAACCCTCTAGAGTGACCAAACTTCACTAAGGAAGCCTGAGTTGGGAGGAGCTATTGATTTTTTCAAAAACGTTGAGGCAGATGTACTAACCCACAGTAAAAAAGAAGAGGTGGATAATTTGGTTTATGGTTTGGTTTTTTATTTAGTCATTTTATAAATAAAAAAACAACTGAAATAAAATAAAACCATTCTATAGCCTAGTCCTACTCTAGAAATGATGTTCATCTTTTATATTTTTGCCACTTTTCTCCTAAATACCATTTGTTGTAGAAGGTTTTAAGACAATGATCGGGCATACAAATAAGTTTTTTAGAAGTTTTGGACATGTAATGAAAGGACAAGAAGATTGTTATTAAGGTCTACCATGAGATATTATATATATATATATATGTGTGTGTGTGTGTGTGTATAACCACTTGTACATAATATTAGAATTTTTTTTTCACTATTCTCAGTTAATATTAAGTCTGTGATTATATACCTATTTAGCTCCCAACCTGACCTGAATACTCAAGTTTTTATATGATCTTCACACAGTGCCCATACCCATATATAGTTTGCTGGATTCTCCATGGTAGTTGCGTTCTCGGGTCTCTCTTCACAGGTCATAAAACACTTAAATTATTTATCAAGACACCTATATATATATATGGAAGTGAGGACGTACATGGTGTGCGAATGGCACCTAGATGAACTTTTTTTTTGTGTGGGTATTACACCTAGATGAACTTGTTGTAGCATGAGGCAGAAAAATGCACAAGTTTACAGTGAGTGTAATGATTGCATCTGTTACACTATTTCATGTTTCCTCTCTTCAAATCTAACCTCGTTTATTTTATTTGAGGTGTCTAAATAGATCTTCGGGACCTCAAGAGTCTCTGAAATTTATCTTCCAAATCAAAAGTGATTTGATAAGATTTTCTTTCTTTACCTCTTAGAACTTCGTCTTTTAACATCACAAAAAAGATATGCTTAAAAAAATCGTCTACTTTTGTGCAGGGATCACTTGAGAAGGTCTACCTTTGTCTACCTTTCAAAACAAAGCCTAGAGATCTAGGTGAGTTAGAGATTGCAATAAGAACTTTATATGGGAAGTTCTTGAATAGTATATGAGATGTAGTGAATCCTCAATCTGGTAAAACTGAACCAAACCGAACTAGAACATGTGGTTGGAATATGGATATACTATATTAAATGTACGGATGTAATAATTTCAAAACCGTAGGATGCGGATATGGTTTGGATATAAACCGATTAAACCAAAAAACCGATTAGTTTTAGAATATAATATAATAGTATATAGTATACACTAAATATATGTAAATTATATAATTCCGAAAACCTAATGTCTAAACAAATCTTAATATAAAAGAATATAAATAACCTAATGCTAAATTGTTGTTAAAAATAATTTTTTTTATTGATTATCATTGCTAATTTTTTTTATTGAAAAACTGAAATCCATATTATACCAAACAAAGTTTTTGGGTTTGGTTATAAACCGAATAAACCAAAAAATGAAGGTAACAAAACCGAACCAAACCAAAATAGATATGACTTTAAAATGGTAACTATTTATTACTAACCGAAAAACTGAGAAAACCGAACCGAAATCGAATTCCGATATCTAGATTGCACACCCCTATATGGAAATATCTTACTGTGTCACTTGGCCTATAAACGTCTTAAATAGTAGAAAAATCCAAATTTCTATCGGTTTCGAAGATTAAACCTCAATCATAAATGGAGGACATGTATTTGTTTTGGGTTAAGTGTGATTGGATATACATGGCCCGAGACATATGTTTAAGTGATTGAACATATTTATTTTATTTTATGTAAAACTATGTAAGAAACTATTTTCTTTTACTTAGTTTTTTTTTCTTCCTAGTCTTTATTTACTATAAGTAAATTTTTTATTTTATTAAAAATAAATTTATTTTATTTTTCTCAATTTGTTTCCAATTTTTTTTCTATTTTAATTAGATAAATTCAAAGATCTCAAAAATTTAAAACCTTCGAATTTATTTCCATTAAAAGTTATATTTCTTTATTTCCTTAAGTTTTTTGTTGACTATAATTTAAATAAGAAGAAATATTAATTTTACTATATTTGAAATATTTTTCCTACATTTACTTGAAAGCATTTCCTTTTTAAGTTTTTTTTCTTTGACTAATTACATACATACATCCTAGTACTGTATGTTGTTTCCCTTTTACAGAATTCATTCCACTTTTTTATAATATCATTTTAATCATATAAAAAATATTTAAAACATCCAACACATATCAAAAAAAATTTCTTTTGACATATATACAAAATTTAAAAACTTTAAATTTATTTTAATGAAATTTATATTCTATATTTACCTTAGCTTTTTTGTACAACATGAATCCAATGGTAAACATCTAACCCAATAAAGAAAACAAATATCCCAGATCTCTTTATTCAAAAACATTTTTATCCGAGATCCATTTCAAAAATAACTTAAGACATGTAGTATCATAATTTAAAAATTGAGAAATCCATATCCAACCCGTATTTGTATATAATTTTAAAATACTGTTTTTCAAATGTTTTTAGCATATATATATATGTTCATAAAATTTTATAAAAGTCTAATTGAAATTGATTTAATTATTTATCTTGTTCTTAATTTTAGCTGACTAATGTTTTCACTTCAGAACCGGTAACCACGGCATATCATCATTTTTTAGCAGATCCTGATCTAGATAAACTTTTAGGATGTCTGATCTGTATCCAATCGTAAAATTCATAAAATGATTGTTTATAAAAATAAAAATTTCAAGAGGTCTTATACGAAATTGTAAATTATTTAATAATTTATAAATCTAGTCGTAAACAACAAAGGATAAAACAAAAAAAAACTAAAACGAACAGACATATATTGAAATTAAGAAATAATAAGAAATAATAAGCTGAAAAAAAAAATTTCACAAATATAAAAATTTGAATTTTTGTTTACCTTTTGAAATTATTCTAAGAGAATTCAAGGTTTCCTCGTTGATGTGGTCGACATCTCGTAGAAATTTTCTTGAGATATAAACAGCACTTTGCCATTGACAAAAAAAAAGCCAGTGCTTCTACAATGTTTTTTTGGGTGAATTTGTTGAATAATAATATTTTTTTTAAAAACTACCCAAATTGTTAGAGAGAGATAGAGAGAGGTAAAGAGATAAATTGGTTAGTTTTTAGGTTATTGTTTTTTTTTTGGCTATTGAACAAAATTTCTCATTTTTTCCTAAAAGAAACAACTGATATGACGAGAAGAAAAAATCCAGTGAGTTCAATCTCTTTTTATAGAACCAAAATTAACCTAGCTGAGAAATATTAAAAAGAATTCAAACGATGTCGTATCAAATACTATGTCAAACGACGTCATATAAATGGTCACATATGTTTTAGAGGGACTTGCAGAAATAACGTGATTGACTGGAAATATATGAGAAGCTAACACCCTGCAAAAAGGCGTTAACAAACTAACATTTACGGTTATTTTTGTCTTTTTCTGCAATAAGACAAATCTCGTAAAAATCTTACTGGATTCGATGTCACATATACGAAGACGCTAGCGCTATTCATATTAATATTAAAAAAAATCTGGAGGCTAGTCTTCTTGTAATAGTAGAGTATTTGTCTATTTAATGTGTTTGTTTACGGAAACGTTAATGCATAGATATTAACGTAATTTATCGAGAAATAACAAAATAAACATAATATAACAATGAACAAAGTTATTAGTTTTTAGTTTATAACATAATCTCATTATTAGTTTTTAGGTTATTGTTTTTTTTTTGTTATTGAACAAAATTTCTCATTTTTTTT
>JAHZTW010000001.1:108563754-108687057 GCA_020283515.1 Alliaria petiolata
AACTGGGAGATTGCTAAGCTTGTGGTAAGTACACTGAAACATTACCTAAGGTTGGCTCTATAACATGTGGATTCAAGAGTGTTAACCATTGTGGCGTTCTAAAGGATACTTGAAAGTTTCTGTTTTCAAACTTCTACTTCATTCTAAGTTTCTGTTTTGCTTGAGGGCAAGCAAAAGCTAAGTCTGGGGGAGTTGATATATCATGGTTTTTACCCGTTTTTAGACCATGATATAAGTGTTTTTATAGAGTCTTTTGTTGTTTTTAGAGTCCTATTAGAGTCTTTACAGGATGAAGAGCATTTGGAGCTTAATAAGAGTTTTTGGAACTTTTTGGAGTGTTCTGGAGAAGCAGCCAAAGTGATGAAGTCGGAGCCGAATTACACGCAAGGTGTCGATCGACACCATCACCTTGTGTCGATCGACACCCATGACACCATCACCTTGTGTCGATCGACACCATCACCTTGTGAAGAAATTACAAGACTGCCCCTGACGAAAATCTTCCTCTATAAATAGTTTTCAGGCATTGTTTAGCCATTCACCTTATCATTATTTTCTGTTTTTGAGACTTAGAGAGAGATTGATCCTGAGCTTTTGGGGAGACAATTCTAACTCATCTGAGCCAGATTTTGAACCCCTGTATCATTCTCTATTCTTATTTTATGCAAGTTATTTCAGTCATGATTTGTGCTTTCATCTCTATGTCTGAGTAGTTTGCTAGTTAGGTTAGGGTGATTTAGGGTTGATGAAGAGTTTGTAGAATCATTAGGTTTTTAGGGAAATCAATAGGATCTTCACCTTGATTTGTGTTTAACTTGATTTCTGAATTGATCACTTAGAAATCAAATCTTAGGTTATTTAATAGATGCGAGAGCATTATTAGTAACTTGAACTAATCATAGGTGAGCAAAATATCAATTCACAAAGAGATTTGGTTTAGGTATTTTGTGAACAATCGAACCTGTGTTTAATGCTTGCCTTAGTTGTTTGAATTTGCAAAGAGATTTGGAATTCTGGAATTTAGCCATAGATAACTTCTGCAACGAGAGTTGATTGGTTTTAACTTAGTGATTCGAGTTCTAGACGGCTCTTAATAAATCCCTAATAGAATAATTTCTTCATTCTTGGATTCAACCTGATAATTACCCTTGCCTAGCGCCTTAGTCTCCTAAACTTTAATCCACATAAATCTCGTTTACTTATTTCGCTTAGCTGCTTAGTTTACTAAATTTCGATTCACCCTTTTGAGTTAGAACCCTTATACTACGATTCACCCTAACCTAACTAGCAAACTACTCAGACATAGAGATGAAAGCACAAATCATGACTGAAATAACTTGCATAAAATAAGAATAGAGAATGATACAGGGGTTCGAAATCTGGCTCAGATTGAGTTAGAATTGTCTCCCCAAAAGCTCAGGATCAATCTCTCTCTAAGTCTCAAAAACAGAAAATAATGATAAGGTGTTTGGCTAAACAATGCCTGAAAACTATTTATAGAAAAGGATTTTTCGTCCAAGGACAATCTTGTAATTCTTCAAAACTTGGATGATTTCATTTTTCTGATGGAAATCCGAACAATGCGTCGGTCTTCAATGGTGTCGATCGACACCTTGCGTGTAAATCCACTCTCCCGACTTCATCACTTCGGCTGCCTCTCCAAAATGCTCCAAAAGGTTTAAGATTCTTCCATTTAGCTCCAAATGCTCTCCATCCTGTAAAGTATCTAATAGGACTCTAAAACTAACAAAAGACTCTATAAAAACACTTATATCATGGTCCAAAAATGGGTAAAAACCATGATATATCAACTCCCCCAGACTTAGCTTTTGCTTGCCCTCAAGCAAAACAGAAACTTAGAATGAAGTAGAAGTTTGAAAATAGGAACTTTCGAGTACCTCTTTAAAACGCCACATTCATTAACATTTCTTGAATCCACATGCTATAGAGCCAACCTTAGGAAAGTTCAGTGTACTTACCACAAGCTTAGCAATCTCCCAGTTTGAATCCAGATCCTTTCCTTGGTAAAATTTCAAACTCTAACAGTAGTATTGCCACAGAACTTTAGAGATTCTTTTCCCTTCCTTAGTGTCTGAACAAGACATTCTTGATACAGCTCTCCTATTTTCTCTTTCCTTAGTCAACTGCTGCCCATTTTCAGGGTGTTCTAAGATCTTTTCATTGACTCTTCTTTTTTTCTTTTGAAGTCTCGGGAAATAGTGCTACTCTCTACTTGTGTTCCTTGTGAGGAGACGGGTTCAAGAGCATCACTAATATTGTTCCTTGTGAGGAGACATGCTCATGAGGTACGCACTATTCCCAGACTTGGACTCTTTTTCGTTCTTTTTCTTTTCTCAAGGGAAGATCAAGGAGAGACTGCAATTGCATATCTGTTCAGACTGAAAGAGGAATCAAGTTCTGCGCATACCTAGTTCTTATAAGGGGATCTGAACTCGCCCTGTTAGATTGATTCCACTTGCAGCTTTCTACTTAGTAAGACCTGCAATCAACTCTTATAGAAATGGTTCCTTCAAGTGTCAACTTCATGTGGTTAGTTCCTAGATAAACTGAAAGTTCCAACTGATTTTGACTCAATAAAACAAAAAATTTCAAAATTTTTGACTCAAGATAGACTCTCAAAACAAAACACAATGTTAGCAACCACCTCCCCCAGACTTGAATAACACTGTCCCCAGTGTTACTAAGAATGAGTTTGGATAGAAAAAATTTGTGCTAAACTGTTACAGAACAAAGAGAAAATCGGATTACCTGACTCTGCGTGTAGCGTTGATCGACACAGATGGTGTCGATCGTTGCTGTGTATGATGACGGTGTCGATCGACACAGGTGGTGTCGATCGACACTCTGTCCGTAGACAGAGTTCAGCCACTCGAACATGATTGTTGTTAAGTCAGATTGTTGTTAGAATCTTCCTAGCTGTTAGAAAAACTCAAACAAACGTTAAAAGCACAAGATAATCCAGATAACTCAATAAGTGCAACAAGTTTGAAACAAAGTACTGAAGCAAATGAAGCAAATGCAGACTCAAGAGAAAAAGAAAAACTGACTCAAAGTACTAAAAAGGATGGAAGAGTCACTCGTCGTCATCAGCACGTGGTGGAGAAGATCGTGGCGGTGTAGCAGGTCGAACGCAGCCACAGTTAGACACAGTAGCAATGGCGTTCCAGATGGCCTGAAAGCTCTGAACCACATATCTCTGAAATGCAGCTTGCTCCATAGGAATCTCGGGAGCGTCTGGAAGGTGATGAGGTCCAATAGGTGCCAAAGTGGTATGTGCTCTGCGCCTAGAACATGAAGGACGTGGCGGATCCTCAGCTAGTCGGGAGGATGTGCCTCTGCGTCTGGCAACGGGAGCAGTCCTAAGCTTGCTCGGACTAGGGTGAAACGCGAGGCGGCCTGGATCGGTGGTAATATGAGTGAGGTCTCTGTCAGGTAGCTGAACCAAACGCTGCACTCTCTGCTCGTCGCTGAAAGCCCACATCCGCTCTCCCGTGACCCAATGAGCTCTCTTCAAGTACTCCATATCAACCAAGGCACGCGATGTAATAATGGAGCAGCTGGAAGTGTCTATCCCGCAGTGCTGGAAGATAGGAGTGAGAAGACTTCCTATAGTCTCGGGCTTGGTCTTCGTCCCAATGAAATGCTTCGTCTTCAAGGAAGCCAAATGATGTGCAAATACAGCGCCAAGGTTCGCGCTATCTGGCGCGTCCGAATCCTCATAGATCTCAGACCAAATACCGCGATATAGCAGCACCAACTCAGATACGCACATCTTCCATGGCTCGTGCTTACACATAAGTGTAGTAGCAAACAGTCGAACGAGGTAGCGAAGGGTAGGATGGCGAATGTCTATCTGAGTGGAGGTCTTAGAGTCATACCTCCCATTTCTGAAGTGTGACCAGAAATCCTGGTTGTCCGGAAGCTGCGTCTGAAGAGAGACTCATGTGGCTTACTCAATGCAACTACATGCTATTTTGTTTTTGAAATTTTCGAAAAATTTTCAATTTTTTTTTGGTTTTTCTATGCCATAGATGAATGCATGAGACTCAAAGATGCATGAGAAAGAAAAATAAGATCACAAAACACAAGATCAAATACACCATACTCCCCCAAATTTAAATTACACAGTCTCTTGTGTAATCCAAGCTTGGAGAAGATTTCAATATGCAAAATAAAAATCTAGATGGTATTTACAATGGAGTTTGAAGTGTTACCTCTAGAATTGGATTGAGGAGGAGGAGGATTCCCCCTTCGGCGAGTCTCATAGGAGGAGGATCGTGGTGGTTCCTCATGGGAAGTATTCCTCCCTTGCTCGTGGAAGGAGTGTCTCATATCAAACTCCATGGCGCTCTCTCCTATGTCTTCTTCCTCATGTGCAGCCTCGTGAGCTCTTGATGATGATGAAGCGCCCCCAATTTTGTTCTTTAAGCCCTTGATTTCCTTTGCCATCCCCTTGATGGTTTTGACCATCTTTCTAATGGTCTTATCTTGGTACTTGTTCCACCTTTGGAGGAGGTTGATGCGATTATGTGCTTCTCTAAGGGGTTAGGAAGGAACTGCTAGCTCATAAGCATCAAAGAAGTAGCGCTCACTCCCAACTATCGGACTCATAGGCTCCTCTTGGTCTTCCTCGTGGCTAAGCTCGGCGCTTGCTTGACTCGTGGAGCCCCTTATCTTCTTCGCGGTCTCAAGTGGAGGATCAACTGAAGGGTTGTAGAGATCATCATCTGGGGGACAGAAACAGATGTTACTCCTCTCGCTGAAACTAGTCAAATGGGGGCATGGAAGTCGGATCCTTGCTTCCGTTCTTTCGCCATAAGAAAACTTGTAGACATATCTACCTCCCGATGTTCCACTAAGGAACCTTGTCTTGCGAAGGTATGAAATATCCATCCATTCCATATCATGTGTAACCTCCCCGAGATCCGCTCCACAAGCCTCGAGAATGGGTGTCACTATACCTCCTACGCTGAGTTGTGGTGCAAAGTCCTTAGTTGTAGCAGCCCATTCTTTGTAGCTCAACAGCTTCTTCAGAAGGAGAGTGATCAAGTCTATTCTGGAACCATCCCCATGTAAAGTTATCACCTTATTCCCAATCCTTATGGTCTTAAGGATGTTCTTAAATCTCATGTCCAAAAGTTCAAGCTCATCCTCAATCACATAACCACACTCCTTTCTTGCAAAGAAGGTATGAGCTAGTGCCTTATGCGCATACCTCACTGCGGGATGTGTGATGGAGCCACTCTTACTTGTACCAGCCTTGAAGTTGCCAACCGCGATATACTTCCACAGATTTGTAAGCTCATCCCGTCGAAACTCCACAACCTTTCCTCTTCTCCATCCTTCTTCAAACCCAAACACCTCATTAAGCTCCTTGAAAGACATCCTATGGTGTTTGCGGCCTGCCTTGAAGGTTATATATCCATGCCCATCTAGCTTCTCTTCTTCAGTTGGGTCCTCACAAAGGGGGTAAAATTCCACCTTGAGAGTAGAGAGGAATTGGCAAAGTGAAGCCTTATGGGTTGGGTGAGCCATTTGGAAGAACTTCCTCATTCCCATTTGTGTGTAGAGCTCTAGCACATCATCAAACAAGCCAAGTTTCCTAAGAGTCTCCATGTGAGGGAATCTTGTCCCTTTGTGCTCCATGTCCATGAGAATGTTATAAACCTCACTCGCGGTGGCTTCTTTTCCATCGGCTTCTTTCGCGCGTGTGGACGTGCGTTTGCTTCCCTCACCATGAACCATTGCTCTCTTCCCTTTCCTCCTATCCTCTCTTTGTTGATCCGTTTCTCCATCATGTGGCCCTCTAACTTTCACCATTTGCACCTATGAATAGGAAACGCTTGGAAGAGAGTTAGCTACTTATTATTGCCATCAACAAGATTAGAATTTAGAGACAATAACAAGAGAAAACCAAATATCAAACAATCCCATACTTAGAGAAAATTTTGACATGAACTCAAAATTTCAATTTGGTCAAAACTCAAATTCAAGAGGGGCTATGCTAAATCGTGGGTAATGCATCTAATTACAAGCAAAAGCCCCAAATTTTAACCACATTTAGAGCACCAATTTGCAATTTTCGGAACTTTTTATCCCTAGAACCCTAAATGCCAAAAATTTCCAAATTTCTCAAAGTATGAACGTTTTTGCCTACCAAATCAACAAGATTATCATTCCCAAGTATAACCCAAGCTTCTAGCAACCAATTTCGATTCCAATTTACCAAATTCCTCAAGTTCCTCAAAGAGGGAAAATCATGGATATGGAGAGAAATAGAGAAAAAATACCTTGTTCTTTGCACAGAAGGGTGGCCCGAAATTGGAATAGAAACAGTTAGACAATAGAATTCCGAGCAAGTGGGTTCTTGAATCACCAAAATTGAGTGAAAATTGAGAGTTTTATGCTCAAAATAGTGAAACAATGGGAGAATGGAGGAAAAAACGAGTTTGGGGAAGAAGAAGAGACTAAACCAAGCAAAATTCTGTAAAAATTGGTTTAGAAAAGGCTTGGTTTACTCAATTTGAACCGGTCAAAGGGAGAAAGGAAGTGTTGACTTACCTTTTGGGGCTGCATCGGTTTGGCAAACCGATGTGCCGCTAACCGATGAGTTTTCGGGAAGCTCGGCCTCGGTTTGCTTGTCCGATGCAGCCAGTCCGATGGAAGCTCTGCCGAGTCTGCCTCGGTTTGCCAGTCCGAGGCGTCCAGACCGATGGATGTTCTGCCAAGCTCACCTCGGTTTGCCAAACCGAGGTGCTCCAAACCGATGCCTCCCAAAAATTTCTCTTTTCATGCTTTCCATCAAAATCCAATTCATATGGCTCAAACCTAACAATCACCAACACTTAAAAACACAATAATAGAAATGAAAAACAAGAATATATACAAGGATACCATGGGAATGCCTCCCAAGTGCGCTTGTTTAAAGTCACTAAGCTTGACTTTTCAAACCCTTAGGCATGTGGAGGATCTTGAAGAGGAATTGAGCTTGCCTCTTCCTTAGACTCATTCACCAAGAATGGCTTGACCCTATGACCATTGACTGTGAAACTCTCCCCATTCTTTCCAATCAAAGTGATGGCTCCATATGGCAACACATCTTGAATCTCAAAAGGGCCTCCCCACCTTGACTTGAGCTTACCCGGGAACAACTTCAATCTTGAATTGTAGAGAAGAACCTTGTCACCAACACTTAGCTCCTTCTTCACAATCCTCTTGTCATGAAAAGCCTTGGTCCTCTCCTTGTAGATCCTTGAGCTTTCATAAGACTCAAGCCTAATCTCCTCAAGCTCTTGGAGTTGAACCAATCTCTTTTCTTGGGCAGTTTTTATGTTGTAGTTGAGAAGCTTCACAGCCCACAAAGCCTTGTGTTCAATCTCTACTGGTAGATGACAAGATTTTCCATACACAAGGTTGAAAGGAGACCTTCCAATTGGTGTCTTGAAAGCTGTCCTATAGGCCCACAAAGCATCATCAAGCTTGATTGACCAATCTTTTCTTGTTAGACCCACAGTTTTCTCCAAAATAGCTTTAATCTCACGGTTTGAGACTTCCACTTGACCACTAGTTTGAGGGTGGTAAGGAGTGGCTACCTTATGCTTTACACCATGCTTGTTCAATAACCCTTCAAAGACCTTGTTGATGAAGTGGCTTCCCCCATCACTAATCACAACTTTTGGCACACCAAACCTTGGGAAGATTATGCTCTTGAACATCTTAACCACGACCTTGGAGTCATTAGTGGGACTTGCAATGGCTTCAACCCACTTTGACACATAATCAACAGCCACTAAGATGTATTGGTTCCCAAAAGAAGATGGGAAAGGTCCCATGAAGTCTATGCCCCAAACATCAAATAATTCTACTTCCAAGATAGGGTTTTGGGGCATCTCATCTCTCTTACTTATGTTCCCCTTCCTTTGACAAGGCTCACATCTCTTGATGTACTCATGAGTGTCCTTGAACAATGTAGGCCACCAAAACCCACTTTGAAGCACCTTTGTAGCTGTCTTGAATGTGGCGAAATGCCCTCCATATTTAGACCCATGGCAATGAAAGATCACACTCTCTACCTCTTCTTGTGCCAAGCATCTCCTATATATCCCATCAGCACATCTCTTGTAGAGGTAAGGCTCATCCCAATAGAAGTGTGACACATCTCTCAAAAACTTCTTTTTGTGATAGGTATTGAGATGAGTGGGCTCTTCATTGCATACCAAGTAGTTAACAAAATCAGCATACCAAGGCTCACTCTTTGCTTCCATGCCTTGAATCTCATGAAGCATCTTGCCAATTCCATGTACACTAGCAACACTCTTGATCATCATCAATTGCTCTTCCGGGAGTGAATCATTTAGTGGCAAGGCATCCTCAATCCTCAACCTTGACAAATTATCAGCTACACCATTTTCCACCCCCTTCTTGTCAACTATCTCCATGTCAAACTCTTGGAGAAGCAAAATCCATCTAAGGAGCCTTGGCTTGGTCTCCTTCTTGGCATAGATGTGGCGCAATGCAGCATGATCGGTGTACACTATCACCTTTGATCCCACCAAGTAAGATCTAAACTTCTCAAAAGCAAATACCACAGCCAAGAGTTCCTTTTCAGTTGTAGCATACTTGGTTTGAGCTTCATCAAGTGTCCTACTTGCATAATAGATCACATGAAGCTTCTTGTCCTTCCTTTGCCCAAGCACAGCTCCCACAGCATAATCACTAGCATCAGCCATGATCTCAAATGGTAGACTCCAATCCGGTGCTTGCACGATAGGGGCACTCACAAGTGCTTTCTTGATTGTCTCAAAGGCTTGCAAGCATTCTTCATCAAACTGAAAATCCACCTCCTTGCAAAGGAGTCTTGTCAAAGGTCTAGCAATCTTTGAGAAGTCCTTTATGAACCTCCTATAAAACCCAGCATGCCCAAGGAAACTCCTTATGCCTTTCACATTTGATGGTGGCGCCAAGTTGATCATCACATCTATCTTGGCCTTGTCTACTTCTATACCATCTTCAGAAATCTTATGACCCAACACAATCCCTTGGTTTACCATGAAGTGACACTTTTCCCAATTGAGCACCAAGTGAGACTCCTCACATCTTTGTAGAACCCTGCAAAGATTAGAAAGACATGCAGAAAAAGAGGCACCATACACAGAAAAGTCATCCATAAACACCTCTACCATTTCCTCAATAAGATCGGAGAAGATACTCATCATGCACCTTTGAAAGGTGGCTGGAGCATTACATAACCCAAATGGCATCCTTCGATATGCAAAGGTACCATAAGGGCATGTGAAAGTAGTCTTCTCTTGATCATTAGGATG
The DNA here is from genome assembly GCA_020283515.1 of Alliaria petiolata. Taxonomy (NCBI): domain Eukaryota; kingdom Viridiplantae; phylum Streptophyta; class Magnoliopsida; order Brassicales; family Brassicaceae; genus Alliaria; species Alliaria petiolata. Next base: position 108,573,099 of record JAHZTW010000001.1, read on the forward strand.
AATGGGTATTTGGAAGAACCCACTATATCCATCAAGGAAACAATAGAAGGGATGGTTAGCCAATCTCTCAAGCATTTGATCAATAAAAGGAAGAGGGAAATGATCTTTCCTAGTAGAAGCATTGAGTTTTCGATAATCAATACACATCCTATGGCCGGTGATGGTTCTAGTTGGTATTAATTCATCCTTATCATTCTTAATCACAGTGATTCCACCCTTCTTAGGGACAACATGCACGGGAGACACCCAAGTGCTATCACTAATAGGGTAAATCACATTAGCTTCCAAAAGTTTTAAAATTTCCTTCTTCACCACCTCCTTAAGGTTTGGGTTTAATCTTCTTTGGTGTTCAATTGAGGAAGTGTTTTCATTTTCAAGGTGAATCCTATGAGTACAAAGCATAGGAGATATGCCTTTGATATCACTCAAAGAGTAACCAATAGCTCTCCTATACTTTCTCAACTCATTAAGGAGAGAGTTGAGCTCATCATCACTCAAGCAATCATTCACAATTACGGGGTAAGTAGAGTTAGGGCCTAAGAAAGCATACCTTAGTCCAATGGGAAGTGGTTTGAGGTCCACCTTTGGGGCCTTAAGTTCGCTCCAATCCTCATCAAGGTCCTTAGCCCATTCGCTATCCTCAAGCTCCTCTAGCTTTTCCTCTTGCCCTTGACTTGAAACCTCAACTTCCATGGACCTCTTGTCTTGGTCACATTCCACTTCACCCTCACATGAAGCTACCAATCGTGTAAAAACTTCCTCCCCATCTAGAGCCTTGCGCGAATCAAGCATTTGCATGTATGCTTGTGTTTCCTCATCCAAGTACCCATTCTCTCCATGTGGTTTGGTGAGAGCAACACCAAGATGGTCCTCTTGAGCTAGTTCCTCTAGCAACTCATCGGCTAGCTCATCCATAGTCTCAATGTAGAATACTTGACCATCAATGGTGGGCTTCCTCAAAGTCTTCTTTATGTCAAACTTCAACTCAATCCCATTTCCAAGATGTAAGCCAATCTTTCCATGCTTAACATCTATAATAGCACCAGCTGTAGCTAGGAAGGGTCTTCCCAAAATCAAAGGATCCTTTGGCTCTTCATCCATCTTGAGCACCATGAAATCCGTGGGGATGATGAAGTTACTAACCTTGATAGGCAAATCTTCAAGAACTCCAATAGGTAACCTCACACTTCTATCCGCAAGTATCAAGGAGATTCCACACTCTTTGTACTTGGTGAAACCAAGCTTCTTTGCAATTGAATAGGGCATAAGGTTGATGCTAGCTCCAAGATCACACAAGCAATTTTCAAAACTAAGAGGACCTAGGGCGCATGGTATTGTGAAAGATCCGGGGTCTCCTAGCTTCTTTGGTATCACATTGCTTTGGATTATGGCACTACACTCTTGAGAAACTAGCATAACTCCTTGGATATCCCTTGCTCTTTGTGCCACGGTATCCTTCAAGAACTTAGCATATTGTGGAATCATCATAAAGGCATCCACCAAAGGCATCTTGAGCTCAATGTCTTTGATTTGCTTGTCAAACATAGCCTTGTATTTCTCCACCAATTGTTTCTTAAACCTCCCGGGAAAAGGAAGCTTAGGCTTGTAGGGTGGAGGAACAAATCTTGACTCCTTCTTGTGCAAATCCTCCTTTGGCTTCTCCTTTACCACTTCCTTACTCTTCTTTGCAATATATACATCATCAAAAGTTATAGCATCTTGAGCTTTTTCAAAGCTATCCTCCCCATCTTGAATTTCAATGTCCTCATTGATCAAAGGACTTGACCTTGGAGGCAACTCCTTTCCACTTCTCAAAGTAATGGCATTGATGTACTCCTTGGGATTTGCTTCACACTTTCCCGGTAGAGTACCTTGAGAGTTGGAGCTAGAAGCCTTGCCTTTCTCTAGCTGCTTGAACTTTTGTTGAAGACCCCCAATTTGAGTAGCAAGCTCATTGAGTGAGGAGTCCATCCTTGTGTTGATTTCAGCAATCTTCTTTCCCATATTAGCATCACTATTGGCTTGACCTTGTAGGATTTGTTGAAGCATAAGCTGAACATTGTCTTGTGGTGGACCTTGTGAAGCTTGATTAAAACCCGGTGGAGCATTGCCTTGGTTGAACCTTTGCCCACCAAAGTTGCCTTGGTTTCCTCCTTGGTAGTTAGACCTTGGTGCATAACCTTTTTGTTGATTGTTGTAGGGCACAAAAGGCTTTCCTTGAGTAGCTTGTGGAGGGTAAACTTGGTCTTGGGGGTTAGCCACATTAGTACTCCTATAAGAGAGGTTGTTGTTCCCCTTATAGTTGTTGTTATAGTTGTTGTTGTATCCTCCTTGGCCTCCCACGAAATTTACCTCCTCTTGACCCTCTTGGTATTCAACTTGATCATCACAATCCTCCACATTATCTTCAACAAAATGTACATGCCTTTGGTTTGAGGACATGAGCTTGTCCATCTTGTCATGTAGAGACTTCATTTCCCTCTTGTGAGCATCAAAATCACCTCCCCTTGGAGCTCTATCATAGTCTTCATTGTAATTACCATCACTCAAGGCAAGATTCTCTACAAGCTCCAAACCATCTTCAACATCTTTGCCCAAGAAATTCCCATTGCTTGCGGTATCAAGAAGCATTCTTATCTTTGGTAGAACACCTCTATAGATTGTGCTTAGTAGAGACTCTTGTGTGAAGCCATGATGAGGACATTGCATTGTGTAGCCCTTGAATCTTTCCCATGCTTCATTGAAAGACTCATTGCTCTTTTGAGTGAAGCTAGAGATCTCATTCCTCAACTTGGCGGTCCTAGAGTTGGAGAAGAACTTAGATAGAAAGGCTTTCTTACACTCATCCCATGTAGTGATAGTACCTTGAGGCAAAGTTTTCTCCCATTGCCTTGCTCTATCCCCAAGAGAGAAGGGAAAGAGTCTTAGTTTGAAGGCATCTTCACTCACACCATTCATCTTGAATAAGCCACAAACTCTATCAAAGTTGTCCAAGTGATCTAGAGGATCCTCCATTGGCAACCCATGGAACTTGTCTTGTTGAACCATAGAGATGAAAGCTGGCTTCACTTCAAAAGTATTGTTTTGAACCGGTGGAGGATTGATACCATAGCGATTTTGATGTGTATTTGGAGCATCTCCAGCCCCAATAGTCCTCCCTAGTCTTGGCGCATGTAAGGGGTTTCCATTCCCCCTTGGTGCTTGCGCCAAGTTCATTGGAGGAGCTTGATCTCTTTGTTGTTCTTCCATTCTCAACCTCTCTAACCTTGCAGCTTCCCTTCTTGCAATCCTTGCAACCCTTTCCAATTGATCAATGTCTTGAAAACCTTGGAAGTTGTTGTCTCCTTGTGATCTCAAATGCATTCAAGGAAAAACTGAAATCTAGAAAAGTAGATGGTCAATAAGCAAAAAGATCACTTAGTCTCAAACAAAACTCAAATCTTAATGATCAATCAATCCCAATATGGCAACGGCGCCAAATTGAAACAAGAGTTTTTACACTTGCAAGCAATTCCTCAATTGCTCATATCATTGCAATATATTGAGGTATCAATCCATCTTGGGAGATGATGCAATAAGAATACAAAGTTAAGTCTAAGCTAAGCTAAAATGATAAAAGCAAGTCACAAACAAGTATTGAAAGCTAAACACAAACTAAAAGAGATACTACTAGAGCAATATTATGAAACTAAGCCTTAATCACTACTAATCAAGATACTAAGCAAGAATTACTACTAAGCAAGATTATCAATTGACTAAATCGAAACCTAGGGATGGAATCATTGATTTGGGAAACTAAATGGACAACCTTGCAATCATTTAAGCAACTAATCAAGCTAACTCTATACCTAGAACACTTAATAAAGACTAGACCATGATGTGTGGCTCTAATCCCTTTCCTAATCACCTTAATGAACTAATGATATGTTAGCATTAAAATGATTAGCAAGCATTAATCATAAGTCTAAATGGCATGATAAACACCCTAGGCAACTAATGTCTTAGGCTAGGAATGTAAATCTCTTATTAAGTGGTTCAAGCATTTCATCAAACACTTGGTGGGTGTGTGAAATGCTTATGATCCGAAATAGCAAAGATTAGCTATTTGGCATTAGGAACACCTTAATAAGAAGAGGGATGAAAGAATCTATCCTAGATTGCAAGATTGAACCATTAGAAAATCCTAAATCTAACCCATCCCCAAGTTCCTAAAACACTACTCACTAATCATACTTAAACCCATCAAATCAAAGATTAGAGAAAGGTTAAACATGATTAGAGAAAGATTAAACAAGAATTCTAAAAGAGATATTGCATTAAACTCAAAGATTCAAAGCATAAACAAGGTTTTTCTCAAAGTGGCTAAAAGTTTAGGCTAAGAACAAGAGAATCAAAGTTACAACCAGTGTCGATCGACACCATCACCATACACAGCAACGAATGACATCATCTGTGTCGATCGACGCTGCACGCAGAGTCAGGTAATCCGATTTTCTCTTTGCTCTGGAACAGTTTAACACAAATTTTTTCTATCCAATCTCATTCTTAGTAACACTGGGGACAGTGTTATTCAAGTCTGGGGGAGGTGGTTGCTAACATTGTGTTTTGTTTTGAGAGTCAAAAATTTTGAAATTTTTTGTTTTATTGAGTCAAAATCAGTTGGAACTTTCAGTTTTTCTAGGAACTAACCACAGGAAGTTGATACTTGAAAGAACCATTGAAAATATTACTCGACTGCAGGTCTTACTAAGAAGAAAGCTGCAAGTGGAATCAGTCTAACAGGGCGAGTTCAGATCCCCTTATAAGAACTAGGAATGCGTAGAACTTGATTCCTCTTTCAGTCTGAACAGATAAACCACTGCAGTCTCTCCTTGATCTTCCCTTGAGAAAAGAAAGAAAAAGCGTTAAAGTCTGGGAATAGTGCAAAGAACCTCATGAGCATGTCTCCTCACAAGGAACAATGTTAGTGAGTGCTCTTGAACCTGTCTCCTCATAAGGAACACAAGTAGAGAGTAGCATTATTTCCCAAGATTTCAAAAGAAAAAAAGAGTCAATGAAAAGATATTAGAACACCCTGAAAATGGGTAGCAGATTACTAAGGGAAGAGAAAATAGGAGAGCTGTATGAAGAATATCTTGTTCAGGCACTAAGGAAGGGAAAAGAATCTGTAAAGTTCTGTGGCAATACCACTGTTAGAGTTCAAAATTTTACCAAGAAAAGGATCTAGATTCAAACTGGAAGATTGCTAAGCTTGTGGTAAGTACACTGAAATATTACCTAAGGTTGGCTTTATAACATGTGGATTCAAGAGTGTTAACCAATGAGGCGTTCTGAAGAGGTACTTGAAAGTTTCTGTTTTCAAACTTCTAATTCATTCTAAGTTTCTGTTTTGCTTGAGGGCAATCAAAAGCTAAGTTTGGGGGAGTTGATATATCATGGTTTTTACTGGTTTTTGGACCATGATATAAGTCTTTTTATAGATTCTTTTGTTAGTTTTAGAGTCCTATTAGAGTCTTTACAGGATGTAGAGCATTTGGAGCTAAATAGGAGAATCTGGACCTTTTTGAAGCATTTTGGAGAAGCAGCTGAAGTGATGAAGTCGGATTGGAATTACACGCAAGGTGTCGATTGACACCATCACTGTGTGTCGATCGACACCAATGAAGACCGCCACTTTGATCGGATTTCCATCAGAGAAAGGAAATCATCACAAGTTTTGAAGAATTACAAGTCTGCCCCTAACAAAAATCCTCTTCTATAAATAGTTTTCAGGCATTGTTTAGCCACATACCTTATCATTATTTTCTGTTTTTGAGACTTAGAGAGAGATTGATCCTGAGCTTTTGGGGAGACAATTCTAACTCATCTGAGCCAGATTTCGAACCCCTGTATCATTCTCTATTCTTTTATGCAATTTATTTCAGCCATGATTTGTGTTTGCATAATTATGTCTGAGTAGTTTGCTAGTTAGGTTAGGGTTATTTAGGGTTTGATGAAGAGTTTCTAGAATCATTAGAACTTTTAGGGAAATTAATAGGATCTTCACCTTGATTTGTGCTTAACTTGATATTCTGAATTGATCACTTAGAAATCAAACCTTAGGTTATTTAATAGATACGAGAGCATTGTTAGTAACTTGAACTAATCATAGGTGAGCAAAATATCTATTCGCAAAGAGATTTTGTTTAGGTATTTTGTGAACAAATCGAACCTGTTCTTATTGCTTGTCTTAGTTGTTTAAATTCGCAAAGAGATTTGAAATTTAGGAATCTAGGCATAGATAACTTCTGCAACAAGAGTTGATTGGTTTTAACTTAGTGATTCGAGTTCTAGACGGTTCTTAAAAAATCCCTAATAAACATAGATTCTGCATTCTTGGATTCAACCTAATAATTATCCTTGCCTAGCGCCTTAATCTCCTGAACTTTAATCCATCTAAATCTCGTTTACCTACTCGTTTAGATTGCTTAGTTTACTTTCACATTATTCAACCTAGCATAATCTGAATTGAGAAACCTTAGTGTAGCATCTACTTCCCTTGGGATTTAGATACCCCTTATACTACGATTGCATTTGCTGTGCACTTGCAGTAGTTTTATTTGGGTAAAACCTGAGCCCTATCAAGTTTTTGTGCGGTTAGTTCCAAGAAAACTAAAAGTTTCAACTGGTTTTGACTCATTTAAACAAAGTTTTGACTGACTCAACTGACTCTCAAAACAAAACATAATGTTAGCAAACTACCTCCCCCAGACTTGAACAACACTGTCCCCAGTGTTATTAAGAATGAGGTTGGATAGAAAAAAAATTAGTGTAAAACTGTTACAGCACCAAGAGAAAACGGATTACCTGAATCTGCGCGTGGTGTCGATCGACACTTGGTGGTGTCGATCGACACTCTGTCCGTAAACAGAGTTCCACCACTCGAACATGAATGTTGTTAAGTCAGATTGTTGTTAGAGTCATCCAAGCTGTTAGAAAAAATCAAAAAAGCGGTTAAAAGCACAAGATAATCCAATAAACTCAATGAGTGCAACAAGTTATGAAACAAAGTACTGAAGCAAATGGAAACAAAAGCTGACTCAAGAGAAAAAGAAAAATTGACTCAAAGGACTAAACCAGGAATGGAGCAATCACTCCTCGTCATCAGAACGTGGTGGTGTGGAAGGACGAACGCAGCCACAGTTGGACATACCTGCGATGGCGTTCCAAATGGCATGAAAGCTCTGAACCACATATCTCTATAAAGCAGCGTGCTCCATGGGAATCTCAGGAGCAACCGGAAGGTGATGAGGACCAATAGGCCCCTGCGTCTCGTGGTGGTGTCGATCGACACAAGGGGGTGTCGATCGACACTTGGTTTGGTCGTGCCCACTTCCTCTATATATTTTTTTTTTAATAGAAAGCACATAAGTATTAGTAAAACCAAAATGAAAATAAAATATATACTTACCAGTGGGTTGCCTCCCACTAAGCGCTCGTTTAACGTCAATAGCTTGACTGTTCACGGGTTTAGGCAGTTGGTGCATCATCCAGAGACACAATGTGTCCTGCTGGAATCTCGGCTTGAGCCTAATAATGTTTCACCCTCTGTCCATTCACAATGAACTCTTCTCCTTTGGAGTTTGTCAAGACAATTTCTTCATATGGTCTGACCTCTTTGATGGTGAAAGGACCTGACCAACGTGAACGCAATTTACCAGGAAACAATTGCAAACGAGAGTTATACAGAAGTACCTGATCATTTGGTTCGAGTTGTCTGAAGACGATCTTCTTATCATGATATGCCTTAGTCCTTTCTTTGTAGATCTTTGAGTTCTCATAGGCATGATAGCGAAGTTCGTCGAGCTCATTGAGCTGTATTAGGCGCCTTTCTGCAGGAGGCTTCAAGTCGAAATTCATCTTCTTGATAGTCCAGTGTGCCTTGTGTTCCAACTCCCAGGAAGATGGCAATATTTGCCATAGAGTAGCTGGAATGGTGTAGTTCCAAGTGATGTTTTGTAGGCAGTCATGTAGGCCCAAAGTGCATCATCTAACTTTGCAGCCTAATCCTTCCTTGTCTTGCCCACTGTCTTCTCCAGGATTTGTTTGATCTGTCTGTTGGAGACTTCGACTTGACCACTCATTTGGGGATGATAAGGAGTAGCCACACGATGCTGAACACCGTGCTTGTTCAGCAGCTTGTTGAATACCTTGTTAATAAAGTGAGAACAACCATCACTTATAACAATCCGAGGCACTCCGAATCTTGGAAAAATGATGGTTCGAAACATCTTAAGAACCACCGCAGCATCATTGGTCTTAGAAGCAATTGCTTCCACCCACTTAGAGACATAGTCCACAGCAACCAAGATGTACTGCTTCCCAGAGGATGAAGGGAAAGGGCTCATAAAGTCAATACCCCATCAATCAAAGATCTCCACTTCAAGGATGAAGTTCTGTGGTATCTCATGTATCTTGCTGATCTTTCCTCTCCTTTGACAAACATCACATTGAGTTATGAACAGCTGAGCATCCTTGAACATAGTAGGCCACCAAAAGCCTGCTTGAAGAACTTTGGACACTGTCTTGAAAGTAGCAAAGTGTCCAGCATACTCAGAACCATGAAAATGGAAAAGCACATCTCGAACTTCACTCTCTGCAATGCATCTTCTGTAAACATTGTCTGAACAATGCTTGTACAAATGAGGTTCATCCCAATAATACATCCTATGTTCTCTCATGAACTTCTTCTTCTCATAGTTCTTGAGATGTTTAGGCTCAATGTCAGCAGCCAGGAAGTTCACAATGTCAGCATACCATGGACGATTCGCATCATTTATGGCAAAGATCGGTTGTTGAAACACCTCGTCCAAGATCATGTGAAGTGATGTAGGCGTCTGGTGTCGATCGACACTATAGACGGTGTCGATCGACACTCTTGAGTTTCTCAGACTTCGAATTGTTGAATCGCGATTTGTCCTCAAAATTTTGGAAGGGGTGTCGATCGACACTCTCCTAGTGTCGATCAACACTGGGCTCGTCTCCTCCGAAATCTTGGCTTGAAAACGAGTCTCAACAAAGTAGACATTCTCTTCAGGCAGAAAATCATCAATTGGGACATCATCTTGAATCCTAATCCTTGAGAGATGGTCAGCTACTCCATTTTCAACTCATTTCTTGTCCTTGAGTTATATGTCAAACTCTTGAAGAAGTAGAATCCATCTCAACAATCTTGGCTTTGCATCCTTCTTCTGCATCAAGTACTTCAATGCAGAATGATCAGTATGAACAATCACCTTTGAGCCAACAAGGTATTGTCGAAATTTCTCAAAGGCAAACACCACAGCTAGCAATTCCTTCTCTGTTGTTGCATAATTCTTCTGAGCATCATCCAACGTTCTGCTGGCATAGTAAATGGCATGAAGCTTCTTGTCCTTCTTCTGTCCCAAAACCGCGCCTACTGCGAAGTCGCTGGCATCACACATTACCTCGAAAGGTAAATCCCAGTCTGGAGGTTGAACAATTGGAACACTCACCAAGGCTTGTTTGATCCGTTCAAAGGATGAATGGCATTCCGCAGTGAACTCGAATTTCACGTCTTTGCAGAGAAGAGCAGTGAGTGGTCTTACAATCTTGCTGAAATCCTTGATGAATCTTCTATAGAACCCAACATGACCCATAAAACTCATCACCGATTTCACAGAATCAGGTGCTTGCAAAGTCGTCATCACTTCAATCTTGGCGCGATCTACTGCGATTCCTTTTGCTGAAACCTTGTGCCCAAGTACAATTCCATCTCTGACCATAAAGTGGCACTTTTCCCAGTTCAGGACCAAGTGCTTCTCTTCACAACGCTGCAATACCGCGCATAAGTTGTCCAAGAAGCCTTTAAAAGATGACCCATAAACAGAAAAGTCATCCATAAAGACCTCCATAAACTTCTCAATCATGTCGGTGAAGATGGACATCATGCATCGTTGGAAGGTCGCGGGAGCATTACAAAGTCCAAATGGCATTCTGCGATATGCAAATGTACCATAAGGACATGTAAACGTGGTCTTCTCCTGATCATCTGGATGGATTGGAATCTGGAAGAATCCGGAATAGCCATCAAAGAAACAGTAGTAGGGATGATTCGACAATCTCTCCAGCATCTGATCGATGAAAGGTAAAGGAAAGTGATCCTTTCTGGTCGCGGCATTCAGCTTCATGTAGTCTATGCACATCTTGTGTCCAGTCATAGTTCTTGTAGGAATCAGCTCGTTCTTCTCGTTCTTCACCAGTGTGACTCCTCCTTTCTTAGGAACCACATGAACTGGACTGACCCAAGCACTGTCCAAAATGGGATAGATGATCTCAGCTTCCAAGAGCTTCATGATCTCCTTCTTGACTACTTCCTTCAGGTTCGGATTCAGCCTCCTTTGATGTTCGATCGATGACTCTGTCTCATCCTCAAGGTGAATCCGATGCATGCACAAGTCTGGTGAGATACCTGAAATGTCATCAAGAGAATAGCCAAGAGCTTTGCGAAATTTGCGCAGCTTGCTTAGCAATAAAGTGAGCTCTGCATTGTTTAAGGAAGCATTCACAATGACAGGATAAGTTGAATTAGGACCAAGAAAAGCGTATCTTAGCCCGGCAAGGAGCTGTTTTAAGTCAACTTTTGGAGCCTTAGCCTCGCTCCAGTCTCCCAATGTCGCGGCTTTCGTAGAGTGTCGATCGACACTATGTAATGGTGTCGATCGACACAAGGTTGTAACGAGCTCTTCTTGTGCCACCAGCTGCAGGACTTGCTCATTAGCATCCATCATCTTTGTGTAACCCATAGTAGCATCGTCTAAGTTCTCAGCGTCCTTTGTAGAAGTCGTCAATGCTCTTTCCAAAGGGTCAGTAGGATGGTCTTCTTGGAAAATCTCTTCAGCAAAGTTGTTGAGGGAATCGACATAGAAGGTCTGTCCATTGATTGTTGGCCTCTTCATCTGCTTCTCCATGTCGAAATTCATCACCAAATCACCAATGTTCATCGCATTTCTCCCCTTTCTCACATCAATGATGGCTCCAGCTGTAGCCAAGAATGGTCTACCAAGTATAAGAGGGTCTTTGGGTTCCTCAACATAAGCTAATACCACAAAGTCTGTGGGAATCAAACAATCTCCCACTTTGATAGGAACATCTTCCAAAACACCTTCAGGGATCCTTACAGAACGATCGGCAAGGACTAAGGAGATTCTGGTGGCTTTGAAGTCTGTCATATCCAGTCTAAGAGCAACTGAGAGAGGCATNGACTTTGTCTCATCCTCAAGGTGAATCCGATGCATGCACAAGTCTGGTGAGATACCTGAAATGTCATCAAGAGAATAGCCAAGAGCTTTGCGAAATTTGCGCAGCTTGCTTAGCAATAAAGTGAGCTCTGCATTGTTTAAGGAAGCATTCACAATGACAGGATAAGTTGAATTAGGACCAAGAAAAGCGTACCTTAGCCCGGCAAGGAGCTGTTTTAAGTCAACTTTTGGAGCCTTAGCCTCGCTCCAGTCTCCCAATGTCGCGGCTTTCGTAGAGTGTCGATCGACACTATGTAATGGTGTCGATCGACACAAGGTTGTAACGAGCTCTTCTTGTGCCACCAGCTGCAGGACTTGCTCATTAGCATCCATCATCTTTGTGTAACCCATAGTAGCATCGTCTAAGTTCTCAGCGTCCTTTGTAGAAGTCGTCAATGCTCTTTCCAAAGGGTCAGTAGGATGGTCTTCTTGGAAAATCTCTTCAGCAAAGTTGTTGAGGGAATCGACATAGAAGGTCTGTCCATTGATTGTTGGCCTCTTCATCTGCTTCTCCATGTCGAAATTCATCACCAAATCACCAATGTTCAACGCATTTCTCCCCTTTCTCACATCAATGATGGCTCCAGCTGTAGCCAAGAATGGTCTACCAAGTATAAGAGGGTCTTTGGGTTCCTCAACATAAGCTAATACCACAAAGTCTGTGGGAATCAAACAATCTCCCACTTTGATAAAAACATCTTCCAAAACAACTTCAGGGATCCTTACAGAACGATCGGCAAGGACTAAGGAGATTCTGGTGGCTTTGAAGTCTGTCATATCCAGACTAAGAGCAACTGAGAGAGGCATCAAATTAACACTTGAACCCAAATCACAGAGAGACCTTCCAAACTTGTCCGAAAAGATAGAACAATCAAAAACAAAGCTTTCCGGATCGGAGAGTTTTTCTGGAAGTATGTTCTGAATGACAGCACTAACTTGCTCTGATATCATCATGACTCCTTCCTCCATATCCATGTTCTTGGTCATCATCCATTTCAAGTATCTCTTTATCACTGGAGTAGTTCTAATGGCATCCATCAAAGGGATTTCAACCACTAGTCTATCCATGATAGCCTTGCATCTGGCATCAAGTAGCTCCTTCTTAGACTTCTTTGGAATAAAGGGGAAAGGGATCTTCGGTTTGTAGACCTTTTCTGCAGCAACCTTCGTGGTCTTGGCCTGATCTGATGTTGTCTGAGAGGAGCATCGATCGACACCCTCCTGGTGTCAATCGACACTTGCTTTTGAAGTCGAGTCCTTCGCATCGGGTTTGTCTAATTCTTCGTGATTCTCTATGGGTGTCGATCGACACTCTTCAGTAGTGTCGATCGACACTGGCTCCGCAGCATCTTCAACGTCTTCAAACTCCTCGAATTCTTCAACACTAAGCCCTCTCTTCTGCATAGGCTGAAGGTTCTTTCCACTCCTCAATGTGATGACGTTCACATGGCGTTTGGGATTGGTATCAGACTTTCCTGGAAGAAATCCTTCTTGCCTGTATACAACTCCTGCAGTTTCTTCATATGAGAGTTCAAGCTCTCAATCTTTCCATTCAGGTCTTGGTACAGTGAATTAATCTTCCCATTGAAATCCACTGTCATCTTCTGTTGTCCTTCCAAGATTTACTCTAGCATAGACTCCATCTTGTTGTCTTGTGCAGGAGGCTTTTGGTAAGAAGAGTTTCCATAGCTCCTTGTGTAATTGCTGTTGATGTTCTGGAATGGGAGCTTTTGAGTATAACCAGAAGAGTTTTGATTTCCTGTGAAGGAGCTTCTCTGATAATTCCCATTAAAACTCATGTTCCATTGCTGGTTCCCAAACCTTTGGCCTTGAAAGCCACCTCCATTGATGTAGTTGACATCCTCTTCTTCGCATTCTTCACTAGGTTCGAATGTCTCCACTTCATTAGCAAAGTGGACTTGCTTCTTCCCCACCAAGAGATCCAGCTTCCTGTTTACCTCAGCTATTTGGCTTCCTCCATTTGCACCAGCTTGCTGTCTCCTTTTAAATTCTGCGTTCTTGGTGCTGTTACAAGAGGCCAAATTCTCTATAAGCACCATCGCGTCATCTGGGTATCTGGTGTTGAAGTTGCCATTGCTTGCAGCGTCTAAAGCCATCTGGTACCTCTAATCGATCCCTCTGTAGAAGATACCGAGAAGCTGCGGCTCGCTGAAACCGTGATGTGGGCAATCTCTTTGGTAAGACCTGAACCTTACCCAAGAAGCTTTGAATGCTTCAGTGGGTCCTTGAAAAAATGCAGTGATCTTCGTCCTCAGCTCTTCGGATCTCGCGTCATCAAAGAAGTTGCATAAGAATGCATTCTTTGTTTCCTCCCAAGTGGTCAAGGATCCTGGATCCAACTGCTTCAGCCAATATGATGCATCTCCAGCAAGCGAGTAAGGGAAAAGCTTGCAGAGGAGATAATCATTGGACACTCCATTAGCCTTAATGCTGTATGCCAAGTACTTGAATCTCTCAATATGGTCCATGGGATGCTCTTGAGGAAGACCATGGAAGGGATGCTGAGCCACCAGTGTGAAGTAAGCAGACTTCAGCTCGAAGTCATTCCTCTGGAATGCAGGAGGACGGATCGCAGCTCTATTAGCATAGAACTGGTCGGGTCGGTTGTACTCGCCAAGTGTTCTTTCGCGTCCAGCTTCTGCAGGGGCATTTTGTCGTGGTTGCTCGATGATAACAGCTCCATTATCATCAAGTCTCTGTCCACATCTCAACTACGCCCACCTTACTTGTTCCACATCGAATATCAAGCCAAAATCCCCACCCAAGAATCCTATCCTATCATCTAGCTCATTGTTTTCGAGCTAGCTACATGGAAGCCTATCCTTGTCGCTCTAAACTCAACACTTTTTGCTAAGTTCACAAGAAGAAAAAGGCCTAATGCACTCAATAAGGAAGAGGTTTCAAAGGAAGCTTAGTTAGGGAATTCGTTTTCAACCGCTCTAAAGATGAGAGTCGGCTATTTGGGTTAACAAGAGTGGTAAAAGGAAAGAAGATAACCCAAATATGTATATGGTATCCACAAGTTCTCTAGCAATGCATAACCATGATAATTACTTGTTCAAATTAGGTTCAAGTTCAAGAGAGTTGGTTTCTATTCAAAGCTTGCTTCAATTAAAACTTGAATATCAAATGGTGAGGTCCAAGTAGGGTTCAACTTTAACTTTCAAAATTTGCACACAAAGCATCAAACAACTATTAACTAGGGCCTTGAACTAATTCATGAGTTTAACACCTTACAAGGAAAAATCATCATTGTCCCCTATGCATGAATGCAATCCTATATGAAAGCTAGACTCAATCCTACTTATGTAACAAATGCAAATGCAACTACATGCTATTTTTTGAAATTTTAGAAATTTTTTCCATTTTTTTTTTGGTTTTTTCTATGCCATAGATGTATGCATGAGACTCAAGAATGCATGAGAAAGAAAAATAAGATCACAAAACACAAGATCAAATACACCATACTCCCCCAAACTTAAATTACACAGTCTCTTGTGTAATCCAAGCTTGGAGAAGATTTCAATATGCAAAAATAAAAGACTAGATGGTATTTACAATGGAGTTTGGAGTGTTACCTCTAGAATTGGATTGAGGAGGAGGATGATTCCCCCATCGAGTATGATTGATTGCTTGACTCCGGTGTTGGGGAACGCATTGGTTTCCTCTTCCTTTGGCGAGTCTCATAGGAGGAGGATCGTGGTGGTTCCTCATGGGAAGTGTTCCTCCCTTGCTCGTGGAAGGAGTGTCTCCTATCAAGCTCCATGGCACTCTCTCCTATGTCTTCTTCCTCATGTGCAGCCTCGCGAGCTCTTGATGATGATGAAGCGCCCCCAAGTTTGTTCTTTAAGCCCTTGATTTCCTTTGCCATCCCCTTGATGGTTTTGACCATCTTCCTAATGGTCTTATCTTGGTACTTGTTCCACCTTTGGAGGAGGTTGATGCGATGATGTGCTTCTCTAAGGGGTTGGGAAGGAACTGCTAGCTCATAAGCATCAAAGAAGTAGCGCTCACTCCCAACTTTCGGACTCATAGGCTCCTCTTGGTCTTCCTCGTGGCTAAGCTCGGCGCTTGCTTGACTCGTGGAGCCCCTTGTCTTCTTCGCGGTCTCAAGTGGAGGATCAACTGAAGGGTTGTAGAGATCATCATCTGGGGGACAGAAACGGATGTTACTCCTCTCGCTGAAACTAGTCAAATGGGGGCATGGAAGTCGGATCCTTGCTTCCGTTCTTTCGCCATAAGCAAACTTGTAGACATATCTACCTCCCGATGTTCCACTAAGGAACCTTGTCTTGCGAAGGTATGAAATATCCATCCATTCCATATCATGTGTAACCTCCCCGAGATCCGCTCCACAAGCCTCGAGAATGGGTGTCACTATACCTCCTACGCTGAGTTGTGGTGCAAAGTCCTTAGTTGTAGCAGCCCATTCTTTGTAGCTCAACAGCTTCTTCAGAAGGAGAGTGATCAAGCCTATTCCGGAACCATCCCCATGCAAAGTTATCACCTTATTCCCAATCCTTATGGTCTTAAGGATGTTCTTAAATCTCATGTCCAAAAGTTCAAGCTCATCCTCAATCACATAACCACACTCCTTTCTTGCAAAGAAGGTATGAGCTAGTGCCTTATGCGCATACCTCACTGCGGGATGTGTGATGGAGCCACTCTTACTTGTACCAGCCTTGAAGTTGCCAACCGCGATATACTTCCACAGATTTGTAAGCTCATCCCGTCGAAACTCCACAACCTTTCCTCTTCTCCATCCTTCTTCAAACCCAAACACCTCATTAAGCTCCTTGAAAGACATCCTATGGTGTTTGCGGCCTGCCTTGAAGGTTATATATCCATGCCCATCTAGCTTCTCTTCTTCAGTTGGGTCCTCACAAAGGGGGTAAAATTCCACCTTGAGAGTAGAGAGGAATTGGCAAAGTGAAGCCTTATGGGTTGGGTGAGCCATTTGGAAGAACTTCCTCATTCCCATTTGTGTGTAGAGCTCTAGCACATCATCAAACAAGCCAAGTTTCCTAAGAGTCTCCATGTGAGGGAATCTTGTCCCTTTGTGCTCCATGTCCATGAGAATGTTATAAACCTCACTCGCGGTGGCTTCTTTTCCATCGGCTTCTTTCGCGCGTGTGGACGTGCGTTTGCTTCCCACACCATGAACCATTGCTCTCTTCCCTTTCCTCCTATCCTCTCTTTGTTGATCCGTTTCTCCATCATGTGGCCCTCTAACTTTCATCATTTGCACCTATGAATAAGAAACGCTTGGAAGAGAGTTAGCTACTTATTATTGCCATCAACAAGATTAGAATTTAGAGACAATAACAAGAGAAAACCAAATATCAAACAATCCCATACTTAGAGAAAATTTTGACATGAACTCAAAATTTCAATTTGGTCAAAACTCAAATTCAAGAGGGGCTATGCTAAATCGCGGGTAATGCACCTAATTACAAGCAAAAGCCCCAAATTTTAACTACATTTAGAGTACCAATTTGCAATTTTCGGAACTTTTTATCCCTAGAACCCTAAGTGCCAAAAAAAATTTCAAAATTTCTCAAAGTATGCACCTACCAAATCAACAAGATTATCATTCCCAAGTATAACCCAAGCTTCTAGCAACCAATTTCGATTCCAATATACAAAATTCCTCAAGTTCCTCAAAGAGGGAAAATCATGGATATGGAGAGAAATAGAGAAAAAATACCTTGTTCTTTGCACAGAAGGGTGGCCCAAAATTGGAAAAGAAACAGTTAGACAATAGAATTCCGAGCAAGTGGGTTCTTGAATCACCAAAATTGAGTGAAAATTGAGAGTTTTATGCTCAAAATAGTGAAACAACGGGAGAATGGAGGAAAAAACGAGTTTGGGGAAGAAGAAGAGACTAAACCAAGCAAAATTCTGTAAAAATTGGTTTAGAAAAGGCTTGATTTACTCAATTTGAACCGGTCAAAGGGAGAAAGGAAGTGTTGACTTACCTTTTGGGGCTGCATCGGTTTGGCAAACCGATGTGCCGCTAACCGATGAGTTTTCGGGAAGCTCGGCCTCGATTTGCTTGTCCGATGCAGCCAGTCCGATGGAAGCTCTGCCGAGTCTGCCCCGTTTTGCCAGTCTGAGGCGTCCAGACCGATGGATGTTCTGCCAAGCTCACCTCGGTTTGCCAAACCGAGGTGCTCCAAACCGATGCCTCCCAAAAATTTCTCTTTTCATATTTTCCATCAAAGTCCAATTCATATGGCTCAAACCTGACAATCAACAACACTTAGAAACACAATATTAGAAATGAAAAACAATAATATATACAAGGATAACATGGGAATGCCTCCCAAATGCGCTTGTTTAAAGTCACTAAGCTTGACTTTTCAAACCCTTAGGCATGTGGAGGATCTTGAAGAGGACATGAGCTTGCCTCTTTCTTAGACTCATTCACCAAGAATGGCTTGACCATTGACTGTGAAACTCTCCCCATTCTTTCCAATCAAAGTGATGGCTCCATATGGCAACACTTCTTGAATCTCAAAAGGGCCTCCCCACCTTGACTTGAGCTTACCCGGAAACAACTTCAATCTTGAATTGTAGAGAAGAACTTTGTCACCAACACTTAGCTCCTTCTTCACAATCCTCCTGTCATGAAAGGCTTTGGTCCTCTCCTTGTAGATTCTTGAGCTTTCATAAGACTCAAGCTTAATCTCCTCAAGCTCTTGGAGTTGAACCAATCTCTTTTCTTGGGCAGTTTTTATGTTNTCAGCTCGAAGTCATTCCTCTGGAATGCAGGAGGACGGATCGCAGCTCTATTAGCATAGAACTGGTCGGGTCGGTTGTACTCGCCAAGTGTTCTTCCGCGTCCAGCTTCTGCAGGGGCATTTTGTCGTGGTTGCTCGATGATAACAGCTCCATTATCATCAAGTCTCTGTCCTTGGGCATTCCTTTTGTGCCCTTCTGTATCAACCAAGTGACCAGCCTCATCTCGGACCAAAACCATAAGATCAGCCATCGTTTCCTGCGCAGGGTGTCGATCGATGCTATCAGTGGTGTTGATCGACACTCGTGCAGTCTTGCGGTTCGTACGTTCGAGACGGCCGAGTTCTTGGTTAAGTGTGATTAGTTCTTTTTCCTTGTTGCTTCTGGTACTGGGCATGCACCTGAAACCAAAGATAAGAAACTAAATTAGGAACCAAAACAAAAACAAAACCTAGTTAAAATCCTAATACTAGATTCCGTAGGCAGCTATTACTTCCCCGGAAACGGCGCCAAAAACTTGATAGGGCTCATGTTTTACCCAAATAATCAACACTGCAAGTGCACAGCAATGCAGTTGAAGTATAAGGGGTATCGAATCCCAAGGGAAGTAGATGCTACACTAAGGTTTCTAAGTTCACATTATGCTAGATAAAATCGAAATTTAGTAAACTAAGCAGCTAAGCGAAATAAGTAAACGAGATTTATGTGGATTTGAAGTTCAGGAGACTAAGGCGCTAGGCAAGGGTAATTATCAGGTTGAATCCAAGAATGCAGAAATTATTCTATTAGGGATTTATTAAGAGCCGTCTAGAACTCGAATCACTAAGTTAAAACCAATCAACTCTCGTGCAGAAGTTATCTATGCCTAAATTCCAGAATTCCAAATCTCTTTGCAAATTCAAACAACTAAGGCAAGCATTAAACACAGGTTCGATTGTTCACAAAATACCTAAACCAAATCTCTTTGCGAATTGATATTTTGCTCACCTATGATTAGTTCAAGTTACTAATAATGATCTCGTATCTATTAAATAACCTAAGGTTTGATTTCTAAGTGATCAATTCAGAAATCAAGTTAAACACAAATCAAGGTGAAGATCCTATTGATTTCCCTAAAAACCTAATGATTCTACAAACTCTTCATCAACCCTAAATCACCCTAACCTAACTAGCAAACTACTCAGACATAGAGATGAAATCACAAATCATGACTAAAATAACTTGCATAAAATAAGAATAGATTGTGATACAAGGGTTCGAAATCTGGCTCAGATGAGTTAGAATTGTCTCCCCAAAAGCTCAGGATCAATCTCTCTCTAAGTCTCAAAAACAGAAAATAATGATAAGGTGAATGGCTAAACAATGCCTGAAAACTATTTATAGAGGAAGATTTTCGTCAGGGGCAGTCTTGTAATTTCTTCAAATTTGGGACAATTTACTTTTTCTGATGGAAATCTGTAAGCTTTGGCGGTCTTCATGGGTGTCGATCGGCATAAGGTGATGGTGTCGATCGACACCTTGCGTGTAATTCGGCTCCGACTTCATCACTTTGTCTGCTTCTCCAGAACACTCAAAAAAGTTCCAAAAACTCCTATTAAGCTCCAAATGCTCTTCATCCTGTAAAGACTCTAATATGACTCTAAAAACAACAAAAGACTCTATAAAAACACTTATATCATGGTATAAAAACGGGTAAAAACCATGATATATCAACTATAAACTCTAAACTCAAACCCCTAATCCTTAAAATCTAAATCCTAAACCTCTTCCTAAGGATTGGTGAACTCAAACTGATTAGTGTAAACACTTTGTAACCTAAACACTAAACCTTTAATTTAAACCTTAAACCCTAACCCTAAACCTCTAATCCTTAAAATCCCTTTTTAAGGATTAGTGAACCCAAACTGATTAGTATAAAAAATTTGTGACCTATTTAAAAAAAAACATTTTAGAAACCTTTCCAAGGTTTTGGAAACTTTTTGAAACATTCTCAAGGATTTGATAACTTTTATTTGTTGATATAAACTTGCATATGTTAATCCTGTAAAAATACTGTTCATTTTTTCGTTTGAGCTGTTCATTTTTTTTCCACATCTAATCTTTAAATAAAGAAATATATTTTCTAATTGCAGTATCTCATCATCTAAAACTCAATTATGAAATATAAACACACACATGTGTATATCTTCTTTCTTACAAAGCAAAACCCATATATTTTTTTTTTTTAAACAAAACCTAGATTTGGTTTTTTGGTATCATCGATCTCAAATATATATACACACTCAGATTTGTTTGTCAACAAAAAATCTGTTAAAATGAGAACCAAGAGAGATCAATCATGAAGAAGGAAAGAAGTGAGAGAGAGAGAGAGATTGATTTATGGTAAAAAAAAAAAAAATGAGAAACGGTGAGTAGTGAGTGAGAGAAAGAGATAGAGAGAGTGTGTGTAAGTAAAAGTGAAAGGAGTACATGCATGTTTCGTTAGAGATAGATAAATATTTATTGGGAAAGAAAAATGAGAAACCAGGGAAAGAGAGAGGAAACAGAATAAAATGTTTAGTTTGTGTCAGAAACCAAATTTGATGAAAATACCAAAACATTATTTCGGAGGAGCAAAATGTCATTACGCAGAACACCAAAGTTTTTTTATTAGTCACCTTTTTAAGGATGTTATTTTCGCATATTTTCGCATATATACCTTATTGTAGACTTTAATAACGTTCTTTTTGTCCTTTCATTTTTTTTTCCAGCTGCAAATTTATTAAAACCTTGAAAGATACATGAACTGATTCATGGAAGGATACAAAGAAATATGCATATTGAAAACCCTTAAAGAACATAGGAACAAAGAGAGACCTTTAACTAACAATCCTACTTTTAAACCAGAGGAGCCAGCCCTGAGAAGAACAAACCTAGCGGAAAACAACACCAATATCCAAAGAATAGATGCAGGGCAGAGAAATTTGATGGACCCTTGAAGAAACACCCTATCCGAAAAGCACAGAAAACAGTTTTAGTAGAAGATTCGCACAGCATAACACCGGTATCTACATGAGCAAATTCTTTAAAAATTATTTGTATGAATGATCATTGACATTAAAATTTTCTACAAAAATTAGTATTTAGGAGAAAAGTGGCAAAAACAGAAAAGATGAACATCATCTCTAGTAGGGCTATGCTATAAAATGGTTTTATTTGGTGTGAAATGTTTTAGAAATTGATAGAATATAAAGAAAATCAAACTCAACCGTAAACCGAATTGTCTACCTCTTTTTTATATTGTCGGTTAGTGCGCCTACCCTTATTTTGATGACAAAATCAATAGATTCCCAAACTTAGTATTCCTTGGTGGACTTTGGTCACTATCAAGTGTTATCTTCTAACACAAATGCGTTGGAATCCAATAGCAGCTTTTGGTGCTCCTTGACGAGTTAGTTCTTTCGCCATTGATCTGACACCATTATCAATTGTATCACAAAAATACCATTGTATTCTTTAACTCTCCAGAAAACATAATATTATTTTATATGGACATAAACTGAACAAATTTAAGAGTAAAACCAATCATTAACACTGAGAATATACATTTGATCTTTGAAGTCCTTCAAGACCTTAAGAAAAGTATTATAAAGGTTATGAAGGACTTCAAAGCTCAAAGGTATATTATTAGTTTTAATGATTGATTTTCTTCTTAAATTAGCTCAAGTTTTGTCCACATAATTTTTTTTTTTTGGGAGTTAAGAAATGTAATAGTATTTCCATCACATAATTAATCGTAATGGTGTCAGATCAATGGCGGAAAAAACTTTCCAAGGCGCACCAAGAGAGCTTTTTTTTTTTTTTTCAATGCATTTTTGCCAAAGGTAAGAAGATAACCCTCGAGAATGACCAAACTTCACCAAGAAAGCCTGAGTTGAGGGGAGCTATTGATTTTTTCAAAACATTTAAGCCTGAGTTGAGGTGGATAATTTGGTTTATGGTTTGGTTTTTATTTTTTTTTATCAAAGGAGAGTTTTTATTTAGAGCAAATCAACCTCCATTGAAGGAGTAAGAGTTTACATGTGCCAAAGCTTCTTTGGCTAACATATCCGCCTGAGAATTACAAGCCCGAGAAATAAAACAGAAACAAAGAGAAGAAAATGAGGACACCATATCTCTAATGTCTTTAAGTAGTCCTCGCAACTCAATGGTGACGCACCCTGAGACGAGAAGTGAGACAAGCACCTTGCAATCCGAGAAGACATTTAACTTCTGGATTCTTAAAGAAACAGCACTAGATAGTGCAGCCTTCATCGCTAGAGCCTCTGCCATCAAAGCCGAGCTTACAAAACGTCGGTGTGTCGAATTTTGTGCAAACCTTACATTGGTTGCAGAAGTAAAATACCATCCCATTCTACCATTACCGGAACTTGCTAACCAGGCAGCATCGATATGACAACTGGTTGCGTCGGGTGCAGGGGTATGGTCAAATTTGGATTCAACGGGTGAGTGTGATTTTGCTTTTTTCCCTTGAGCTTCCATCCAACCACGAGCCTAATCAATAGCCTTCTTGATGGTTTCTTCTTCGGAGAAGACTTTATCCTCAAAAACTAGTTGGTTTCTGGATTTCCATAGATTCCACAGGATCCATGGCCAAACTGGAGCCGAGGAGAGTCATGTAGGGGGCAGATTGGTGGTTCTTCGAAGTGCTGAGATGAGCTCATCGGTACGCAGAGCAGTAGGCCCCTCAGGCTTGTAACAAACCGGAGCGAGGTCCCAAACAAATTCTGCAAACCGGCAGAGAAACAGAACATGGACCACACTTTCCGTCTGTCCGCAACGCTTGCAGCAGAGATCGGCAGAGAGTCCTCTTCGAGCCAGGGTTTCTCCAACTGGGAGCACCTTGTTAACCGCCTTCCACAAAAAATGCTTCACTTTTGGGGTTGTTTTCACTTGCCAAATACACCTTTTCCAGTCGAAAGCCTGATTTGAGGAGGAGGAGGAGTTGATCTTCGCCAGCGCATATCCTGATCTTGTCGAGTATATCCCTGACTTCTCAGGTAGCCATACTAGCTCATCCGCTCGTGACCCAGAGCTAAGGACAAGTTTTCTGATTTCAACCTCATACTGAGGTAAGTGTTGTCTCACTGCCGCCAAATTACAGGAGTTTGAGAGCGGTTGGAGGAGGTCACTAACTCTGAGATCAGATGCAGTCTTTGTGGGGGGACCAAGAGGGCATATGGGCATCGAATGAGAAAGCCAAGGGTCTCCCCACACCTTAATCTGTTGTCCATCGCCAATACTCCAACCCAGTCCCTTTTTAAGAACCTCCCTTCCTGCCAGAATACCTTTCCATCCATGAGAAGAAGAGGAGGGATTGGTGCATTCCATGAATGGCACAGAATGACAGTACTTTCCCAATAGCACCTGCGCAAGAAGAGACTCAGGAAAGTGCATAATCCGCCAGCCAAGTTTGGCCAATAGCGCATCATTAAAGTTTTCGATTTCTCTAAAATCCAAGCCTCCAGCAGATTGTGGGAGAGTCAGTTTATCCCATGAGAGCCATGCCATCTTTCTCACATCCGGTTTCACGTCCCACCAAAAACGTGTGAGGATTGATTGGATCTGTTTACAAACCGAGATTGGCAATTTGAAGCACGACATCGAGTAACTCGACATCGAAGAGAGAACCGATTTCAAGAGGACCTGTTTCCCTGCCCCTGAGAGAAAACCTGTCGCCCAACTATGGGACCTCTGTCGGATTTTATCCACCATCGCCGTAAAGATATCCCTTTTTCTACTTCCAAAATTCTCGGGAAGGCCCATATATTTTCCTAAACCCCCCTCAGCCTCTATTTTTAACGTTTGTCGGACTCTTCTTTTCGTTTCCTGAGAGGTTTTTGAGGAGAATGTGATGCTAGATTTGGCAAAGTTTATACATTGTCCTGACGCCTTCTCATAACGATCTAGTATAGTGAGCAGAGCAGCACAACTTGAGGGATTAGACTTACAGAAAAACATGGTGTCGTCCGCAAAGAGGAGATGATTGATTGGTGGACTCCCTCTCGCAACACGAACACCAGGCAAGAGCCCCTTCCCTTGTGCATTCGTGCAAAGCCCTGATAATACCTCGGTGCATAGGATGAACAGATACGGCGAAAGTGGGTCTCCCTGTCTAAGGCCTCTGGATGGGATAACTTTTCCTTGTGGGACTCCATTAATGAGAAAGGAATATGAGACTGAGCAAACACATTCCATAACCCATGTGATCCACTTTTCATGAAATCCAAGCCTTCCCAAAACCGCTCTAAGGAAGCCCCACTCAATCCTATCATACGCCTTACTCATGTCCGTTTAAACGGCCATAAAGCAGTGAACCCTTGCTGCCGATGTGCGAAGAAAGTGTAAAATCTCGTGTGTAATCAATACATTATCCGATATAGCTCTATCTGGCACAAAAGCGGACTCACACTTCGAGATCAAGCTTGGGAGCAGGGGTTGAAGCCGCTTTGATAGGAATTTAGCAATGATCTTATAGTGCACGTTGCAAAATGCAATTGGTCTGTAGTCGGCGACTTTCCTGGGCGTCGATAGTTTAGGAATGAGACAGATATGAGTTTCATTCTGCTTTTGGAGGAAAGAGCCGAAATTAAAGAAGTCACTTATGTCCCGGGACACATCTTCTCCCACTATGTCCCAATAACCCTGATAGAAGCTTGCCGAAAATCCATCTGGGCCTGGTGCCTTATCGGCATGGATTGCAAAGGCAGCTTCACGGATTTTTGTGTGGTCCGGGGAAGCTATTAAAGTCGTGTTCATTGCTTCCGAGATTTGGGGAGAGAGAGCTTCTGAAACTATCGCATACTCATTATCTCCTTTTGATGAAAAAATATCTTGGAAGTAAGAAGAGATGGTGGAAGCAATTTGGTCCTCTTCATGCACTTCATGTCCTAGAGCATCTTTAATAACCGAGAGGGAGTTCTGGACACGGCGGCCTCTGGTGATAGCGTGGAAGTATCCAGTATTCCTATCCCCTCTGGGGAGCCAAAGAATTCGACTCCTCTGTCTCCAGAACAATTCTTCTTCAGTATAAGCCTTTTCCAAGGAAAAAGAGAGAGACTCTATAAATCCAGACTATGCACTGTCCTCCGTGAGTGCAGCTTCCAAATCCTTTTGGAGTTTCACTATTTCCTTAGAGTTGTTCATACTCTGCTCCTTCGTCCAATTAATGATCTGGCGATGAACCCTATTTATCTTTTCGATGACCGATGCTTCTGACGAGTAGTTCCACGCCTCCTCAATCAAAATTCTGATTTCTTCTTTTTCCCTTAGCCGACGATCAAACCTGAACACACCTTTCCTTCTCCTTGCTGAATTGTCGAAAAAGGTTATAAGCGGTCTATGATCAGAACCCTCAAAACGGAGGTACTCGCATCTCCCCGATGGAAAAGATTCAGACCAAGCACAATTTGCTAGGGACCTATCCAGACGCGATTTAATGTAGTGATTATACCGATGTCCTCGCCATGAAAGCGGATTGCCCGAATACTTGATGTCCCACAAACCATTTTGAGACACAAAGTTTATGAAGTTTTGGAAGGAGCCCTCCCAACGTGTTGGCCCTCCCACTTTTTTTTCGATTGACAAAATGTCGTTAAAGTCGCCTGAGAGCAACCAAGGGGCCTCTCTTCCTAGGCCCAAAGTATTCATTTTTTCCCAGAAAGCTGGGTCCAACCGCTCCTCTAACGGAGCCTAGACGGGAGTTTCGTTCCTCCACATCATGACTGTAATCCCGGGAATGTTCATGGCCTCTCCGAGATGGACTTCTGTTAGATTCTCGGGATACCCCACCCGATGGAACTCTACTATGCCAAGTTTCTTCGCGCCAATGAGAAGGGGATACCCACCTCGGGTATCTATCCCGATAGTGTCTATCCTCGGCCTCCTTTCTACCATTCCGGTATGGGGAAGTCCTCCTTTCACGGCGAGCATCTTGTCTTCTTCTATCAGCGTCATGCTTGTTCAATGTCCTCTGCTTGTTTAGCTCTCCTGTTGTAGAGGCAAGTCTTTCCGAAGAAATGTCCAAGGGGCAATCTTTTTTCTCATGGAACAGTGAAAGACAGCTGAAACAGTGTTTTTCAAGTCTTTCATATTCAAAATTTACAGTGATAACTTCCCCAGACGGGATTCGAACGGGGATCTTCATTTCCAGAGGCGCTAGTCCGTTTATCTCCACTCTGATTCGTGCCGCCTCTACATCTTTATCAGACACCGGGCCTAGCTCCTTTCCAATAGTGCGAATCGTTTGGTCAGACCAATAGTGGAGAGGAATCCCATAAATCCTGACCCAAAAAGCGATTGTTGCTGGAAAGTAATCTGAGACATTAGGCTCCCATCTTTGAATGATTAACATCCACTTCTTTTAGTGATACGGTCCCTTCTTTAACACAGAGAGAAGGTCGTCCTCCGAGTTGAACTTAAACTGGAACTTGTCTGGTCCTAGGTCACCGCCTGTGACCCTGTTTTCCAGCTTCCAGTGCTGAGGTAAGAATCCAACCACTGCACGAGGAGGTTGGACCGCAGGATTGGTGACTCTTCCTATGAGTGTAAGCTGGTTAGCTGCTATGAGCTTCGAGTTATCAGTTTCCGGAAGCCGCACCGGTGAGCGCATCGGTTTCCGACCCACACCCGCTACCAATTTCTTATTTTATGTCCTGGAGTAAGGATGAGACATGGTCAAGGGTTTGTTGTAGTGAAGACTTAATCCGAATAGAAAGGCCTCGGCGGGGAGGTATAGAGCTGATAAATCCCAGGGGGGAAAAAGAAGACGAAGCGTTGAGCAAAAATCTAAAAAATCAAACACAAAACCCTCAGAGTCGAGGTAACCCTCAGCGACGAGGTAATCGTAGAGCTAATGCGGACCAAACATGTAGGCGCACAGAAGAAACTAGGAGGAGAACAGCAAAACGAAGCTTTTCATCGGTTTGAAATTTGGAAACATTGAAAAAAATTTCAAATTTTTTCAAAAGCAGCCACCGGAGAAAAGTGGTTGAGGCGGAGCGAAGATCTCTATGCGGTGAAGAGGGGACGAAATGCGACGGTGGGCCCAAATCGTAAAGTAGGTGAGCTCATCTCGATATTCGTGCCTGAGAGAGAAACCCAAAAGCCTTTTTTTCCTTCATCTTCTCAACTTCCTAAAAACATGGTTTGGTTTTTTATTTAGTCATTTTATAAATAAAAAACAATGAAAATAAAATAAAACCATTCTATAGCCTAGCCGTACTCTAGAAATGATGTTCCTCTTTTATTTTTTTGCCACTTTTCTCCTAAATACCATTTGTTGTAGATGGTTTCAAGACAATGATCGGGCATACAAATAAGTTTTAGAAGTTTTGGACATGTAAAGAAAGGACAAGAAGATTGTGTGTGTGTGTGCGCGCGCGTGTGTGTGCGCGCGCGTGTGTGTGCGCATGTGTGTGCGCGTGTGTGTGTGTGCGAATGGATATATATGGACGTTAGGACGTACATGGTGTGCGAATGGCACCTAGATGATCCTTTTTTGTGGTATTACACCTAGATGAACTTGTTGTAGCATGAGGCAGAAAAATGCACAAGTTTACAGTGAGTGTAATGATTGCATCTGTTACGCTATTTCATGTTTCCTCTCTTCAAATCTAACCTCATTTATTGCATTGAGGTGTCTAAATAGATTTTCAAGACCTCAAGAGTCTCTGAAATTTATCTTCCAAATAAAAAGTGATTTGATAAGATTTTCTTTCTTTACCTCTTAGAACTTCGTCTTTTAACATCACTAATAAGATATGCTTAAAAAAATCGTCTACTTTTGTGCAGGGATCACTTGAGAAGGTCTACCTTTGTCTACCTTTCAAAACAAAGCCTAGAGATCTAGGTGAGTTAGAGGTTGTAATAAGAACTTTATATGGAAGTTCTTGAATAGTATATGAGATGTAGTGAATCCTCTCATGTGTGGAAAGTAGGGTCTTCAATCTGGTAAAACTGAACCGAGCCGAACTAGAACATGTGGTTGGAATATGGATATACTATATATTAACCGTACGGATATATGTAATAATTTTAAAACCATAGAATGCGGATATGGTTTAGATATAAACTGATTAAACCGAAAAACCGATTAGTTTTAGAATATAATATAATAGTAGTATACACTAAATATATGTAAATTATATAATTCCGAAAACCTAATGTCTAAACAAATCTTAATATAAAAGAATATAAATAACCTAATGCTAAATTTTTACTTGTTAAAAATAATTTTTTTTCTTGATTATCATTGCTAATTTTTTATAGAAAAACTGAAATCCATATTATACCAAATAAAGTTTTTGGTTTTTGGTTATAAACCGAATAAACCAAAAAACGAAGGTAACAAAACCGAACTAAGCCAAAATAGATATGGCTTTAAAATGGTAACTATTTTTTACTAACCGAAAAACTGAGAAAACCAAACCGAAACCGAATTCCGATATCCAGATTGCACAGCCCTATGTGGAAGTATCTTACTGTGTCACTTGGCCTATAAACATTTTAAATAGTAGAAAAATCCGAATTTCTATGGGTTTCGAAGATTAAACCTCAATCATAAAAGGATGATATGTATTTGTTTTGGGTTAAGTGTGATTGGATATACATGGCCCCAGACACACTACAAGAAATCATGTGTTGTATCATTTATTTTATTTGTTAATATCATTTTTTGATTGATGCAAATTCAGTTGCATCAATTAATTAAATGACCCTGGAAATGGTGACACTAATCATTAATATCAGTATTAAATTATTGATGCAACTATTTTTATCATTTTTATTAATTGATGTTAATATGTATCACTTACAATAAATGATATTAATATTTGCATCAGTTAATATAATTGAGGTTAACAGTTGTATAAGTTAATATAAATGATGTTAATATTTATCTCGGTTATAAAAATTGATGTTATATATTTATATGATATATTTTAATTGATACTATATAAATTATAAATAAGTGATATTAAAATTCATGTAAATTTTAAATTTGGTGTTCTTATTCATAATATTATCAATTGAAGAAAACTAATCATTTTGTATTTATTATTCTAAGGAATATATGTAAATACATGTGTATGATTTAATATATAAAAATAAACATGGTGTTGATCTTTTATAGAGGAGAAAACTAGTACCCTTCATCCTTCTTTAGAAATGTGGGACAAATAGTTGTTTAGTTAAAATTTTGTTTGCATCACTTTTTAATGTCAATTTTAAATAAGTGATTCTAAATAGAGTCAGTCATTTTTTGACACTTTATAAGTGATGCTATCTAGTTCATTTTTATTAATTGATGCTAATTAAGTTAGTATTAGTATCAATTATTTTAATTGATATTAATCATGTTAGTATTAGTAATAATTGTTTTTATTTGATGCTAGTCAGGTTAGTATTAATATCAATTGTTTTTAATTGATGCTAATCAGGTTAGTATTAGTATCAATTTTTTTAATTGATGCTAATCAGGTTAGTATTAGTATCAATTTTTTTAATTGATGCTAATTAAGTTAGTATTAGTATCAAAAATATTTAATTGATGTTAATCAAATTAGTATTAGTATCAATTTTTTTAACTGATGCTAATCAAGTTAGTACTAATATCAATTAAAAGAATTGATGCAAAATTATATATTTAGTGTCAATTTTTAAGAAGTGATTCTAAATAGTATCAATTATTTTATTGACACTTTATAAGTGATGCAATGTACCATTTTTCTTGTAGTAACATATGTTTAAGTGATTGAAAATATTTATTTTATTTTATGTAAAACTATGTAAGAAACTATTTTCTTTTACTTAGTTTTTTTTTTCTTCCTAGTCTTAATTTACTATAACTAATTTTTTTATTTTATAAAAAAAAAAAAATCAATTTGTTTCCAATTGTTTTTTCTATTTTAATTAGATAAATTCAAAGATCTCAAAAATTCAAAACCGTTAAATTTATTTCCATTGAAAGTTATATTTCTATATTTCCTTAAGTTTTTTGTTGACTATAATTTAAATAAGAAAAAATATTAATTTTACTATATTTGAAATATTTTTCCTATATTTACTTGAAAGCATTTCCTTTTTAAGTTTTTTTTTCTTTGACTAATTACATACATACATCCTAGTATGTTGTTTCCCTTTTACAGAATCCATTCCACTTTTTTATAATATCATTTTAATCATACAAAAATATTTAAAACATCCAACACATATCAAAAACAAATTTCTTTTGACATATATACAAAATTTAAAAACTTTAAATTTATTTTAATGAAATTTATATTCTATATTTACTTTAGCTTTTTCGTACAACATGAATCCAATGGTAAACATCTAACCCAATAAAAAATACATATATCCCAGATCTCTGATCCATTTCAAAAAGAACCAAAATTTTATCCAAGATCCATTTCAAAAATAACTTAAGACATAGTATCATAATTTAAAATTTGAGAAATCCATATCCAATCCGTATTTGTATATAATTTTAAAATACTGTTTTTTCAAATGTCTTTAGCATATATATATGTTCATAAAAAGTTTATAAAAGTCTAACTGAAATTGATTTAATTATTTATCTTGTTTTTAATTTTAGCTGACTAATGTTTTCACTTCAGAACCGGTAACCACGGCATATCATCATTTTTTAGCAGATCCGGATCTAGATACCCTAAACTTTTAGGATGTCTGATCTGTATCCAATCCTAAAATTCATAAAATGATTATTTATAAATATAAAAATTTCAAGAGGTCTTATATGAAATTGTAAATTATTTAATAATTTATAAATCTTGTCGTACACAACAAAGGATCAAACAAAAAAAAACGAAAACTAAAACGAACAGACATATATTGAAATTAAGAAATAATAAGAAAAATAAGCTGAAAAAATAAAATTTCACAAATATAAAAATTTGAATTTTTGTTTACCTTTTGAAATTATTCTAAGAGAATTCAAGGTTTCCTCGTTGATGCGGTCCACATCTCATACAAATGTTCTTATGATATAACCAGCACTTTGCCGTTGACAAAAAAAAACCCAGCGCTTCTACAATGTTTTTTTGGGTGAATTTGTTGAATAACCATATTTAAAAAAAAACTAACCAAATTGTTAGAGAGAGATAGAGAGAGGTAAAGAGAGAAATTGGTAAGTTTTTAGGTTATTGTTTTTTTTTGGTTATTGAACAAAATTTCTTATTTTTTTCTAAAAGAAACGACTGAAATGACGAGAAGAAAAAATCCAGTGAATTCAATCACTTTTTATAGAACCAAAATTAACCTAGTTGAGAAATATTAAAAAGAATTCAAACGATGTCGTATCAAATACTATGTCAAACGACGTCATATAAATGATCACATATGTTTTAGAGGGACTTGGAGAAGTAACATGATTGACTGGAAATATATGAGAAGCTAACGCCCTGCAAAAAGGCGCTAACAAACTAACGTTTTTGGATATTTTTGTCCTTTTCGGCAATAAGACAAATCTCGTAAAAATGTTATTGGATTCGATGTCACATATACGAAGACGCTAGCGCTATTGATATTAATATAAAAAAGCTGGAGGCTAGTCTTCTTGAAATAGTAGAGTATTTGCCTATTTAATGTGTTTGTTTACGAAAACGTTAATGCATAGATATTAACGTAATTTATCGAGAAATAACAAAAATATAAACATAATATAACAATCGGAAACTTGATAAAATTTATAGATATATACATTTTTCTTACATTTCTAAACCGTACAACTTATACCCTAAACCCGAACCCCTAAACTCTAAATCCTAAACCCCTTCCTAAGGATTTGTGAACCCAAACTGATAAGTGTAAGAACTTTGTAACCTAAATCCTAAACTTTTAATCTAAACCCTAAACTATAAACTCTAAACTCAAACCCATAATCCTTAAAATCTAAACCCTAAACCCCTTCCTAAGGATTGGTGAACTCAAACTGATTAGTGTAAACACTTTGTAACCTAAACACTAAACCTTTAATTTAAATCTTAAACCCTAAACCCAAACCTCTAATCCTTAAAATCCCTTCTTAAGGATTAGTGAACCCAAACTGATTAGTATAAAAAATTTGTGACCTATTTAAAAAAAAAAATTTAGAAACCTTTCCAAGGTTTTGGAAACTTTTTGAAACATTCTCAAGGTTTTGAAAACTTTTATTTGTTAATATAAACTTGCATATGTTAATCCTGTAAAAACACTGCTCATTTTTTCGTTTGAGCTGTTAATTTTTTTTTTTCACATCTAATCTTTAAATAAAGAAATATATTTTCTAATTGCAGTATCTCATCATCCAAAACTAAATTATGAAATATAAACATACACATGTGTATATATTCTTTCTCACAAAGCAAAACCCATATATATATTTTTTTGTTTAAGCAAAACCTAGATTTGGTTTTTTGGTATCATCGATCTCATTTATATATACACTCAGATTTGTTTGTCAACAAAAAAAAACTGTTAAAATGAGAAACAAGAGAGATCGATCATGAAGAAGGAAAGAAGTGTGAGAGAGAGAGAGAGATTGATTTATGGTAAAAAAAGAAAATGAGAAACGGTGAGTAGTGAGTGAGAGAAAGAGAGAGAGAGAGAGTGTAAGTAAATGTAAGAGGAGTAGATGCATGTTTCGTTAGAGATAGATAAATATTTATTGGGAAAGAAAAATGAGAAACCAGGGAGGGAAAGAGAGAGGAAAGAGAATATGAGTTTCTAAAAAAGTAAAAATATTAATATTTTAATTGTATAATTATATTTCATTTTTTTAAATCATTAAAATGTTAGTTAAGTGCCATGTGGAATGAATAGTTTTAGAACTGGTTTTAAAAACTCTAGTTTAAGAACCTTTTTCACTCTCTCTCTTATTTTATTTTAGTTTTTATTTATTTTAATGATAAAAAATTTTAGGTTAGATACTACCATTGGAGCTGCTCTAACATTATTTCGGCGGAGCAAAAATGTCATTATGCAGAGCAAAAATGTTTTTTTATTAGTCACCTTTTTAAGGGTGTTATTTTCGCATAATTACGCGAAATTCTGGGATAAATCTTATAGCTTCTCTATGTTTTATTCAGTGTTAATAAAACTGGTTATGCGGTTTAAGTTCTCATTGATTTAGAAATTTTATCTGTATTGAGAATTCTTGATCCAAGTGGTTTAAATGGCTTGAAGAGTAGGGCAAAAACTTTCCCACTCTCTGTTTCAGCATTGTTCAGGAATATCATACAATATTTGGAAAAGTTGTTCTTCTATATTTCAGCTTTGGTCAAAAATAAACTCCAAAAATCACTAAATTTTACCATATCATGATCATGGATCATGTGGTTCAGCTAGTAGCTTGAAGCTGTAACCCGTCGGCGTTGAATGCAATCACCGGAGAAGCAGATGATTCTGATTCCACCTTGAAAGGTACCTCAAACTGAACGGACTGGTACAAGCAAGCCTCGTCTTCTTTGCAATAGTACACCTGCATTTAAAATTTTCATAAAATCTCTTTTCAAAACATTACAATTACAACAAGAATTTTGTTCAAAATACTAAAACTTGTTGCTTTATTTGGAAAAAAGACACATCCTATTATAACCCATGTTCAAAAATTCACTAGGCGCTAATTGGGCAGTCAACTAGGAGACCGTCTATAGATTATAACATGTAAATGCAAAAGCACAAAAATTGAAAGATATTGAAATCCGATTTGGAAAAAAGACACATCCTATTATTAATCTATAACTTTGATATAATCGTGTGTTCAAGATTGCATAAAACACATGAAACCGAACTTTATGAACATAAGTTAGATTCATCAAATTTTAATCCCAACTATGTTTATATATATATGTATGGGCTAGACGGCCAACTCGGCGGGGATTAATCGAAAATCCGATTTATTAACCTGATGCGGGGTTTCTTTTACTTCAAGTGCACAACAATCACAGTAGTATATTAAGGGATCGAATCCACAGAGATTGTTGTTTTGCGAAAGTCCTAAGATTTCTAACTTCTTTAAACCAAATGAGAGCTTGGGGGATGCAGTGTGTCACGATTTGCAGTAATGATATCAAGCAGCAGAAAAGAATTAAACGGTTGTAGATCAATGAATAAAAGGCGTTGGGTTCAGGGACATTCTCCGGGGTTCATGGATCGGATCTAACAAGCAACAAGATAGGTTCTAGATGATTTAATAGGTTAGGTTCTTAAGCTGAAACGGTCGACTATGACTACCCCGTCTTCACGGATCTAGCCACCTGCGTTTGTCTTTCACTGCGGATATGATTTCTCATCCCACGATGCAAGACAACCGCGCATACATATCATTCACCTATTTGTAAAAACTCGCGGTGCGGTCCATCGATATGCCTAAACATCCTACGGTGAGATCCGCTCGTTAACTTCTAGATCCAGACGATAGACCACATGTTCATGTATCTAGTCGTCCTGGAATCAGTTACTAATTGATCAGAGAAGCAAACATGCAATAAGAACAAGACATCAACGAAGATACCTAAAAGAAACTCTATCTCTATCAACCTAGCGAAATCAATCCATGATTAAACCCCTTCGAAAATCCCCTTAAAAACCCAACTAGATGACTACTCGTTCATGGGAACGAGAGACATCTTTAAGATATGAAAGGTGCGAATTGTATTAATAAAAAGAACAAAGTGAGAAAACTTCTTCAAGGGAAATCGATTGAAGAGAGGTTTTCTTAAAGTATTGAAAAGCAAAGAACTAAGAACAAAAGATGAAAGGGAAAAGAAGGAGGAGTAGGCGGCTGCAGAAGAATTCTCTCTCGAGGTCTTCAACTCCGGGGCCGTCGAACTCTCTCTCTCTCTCTCTCTCTCTGTGCGGCGCAGAAGTGTTTCTGGAAAAGCTCTCTGTGTAGTCACGCCTCTTCTGAAACCCTAAGGTTCCTTTATATAGGCTCCCGGTCTTCAGAAAGTGGGCTTCGCGTTTTAACCTCGGGAAAATATCGGATAAGTGCAAACGGGCTCGGGATGGGCCGGAGTGGTGTGGCCGCGCGAGCGACCAGGCGTGGCGCGGCCACTGGTCTTCTGAGGATCTGTGGCGCGGCCATCCTTCTTCTGGGAATGTGTCTGACGGGCCTTCTTGCTTCCTTCGTAACTTGAGATCCAACCGTGGGATTGAACTCAGATCACCTTGGCATAAAAGACAGCTGGAAGGGCTATCTTGTCTCCAAATATGAGCTTGATCTTGTGGTGGGAAGGTCGTCATCTGATGCTGAACTTATGGCTCCGAGCACATGTCCTTGAAGTTCCCGTTTTGCTCCAAAATGTGTCCTTTTTGTCCAATTTTCCTGAAATGACTCTTAAGACTAGGAAACGTGGAAATCACTTTAAAACCGTTGAAAACCGGGTTAAAACACTTATAAATGATCTTGAAATAATAGGTTTTAGGAGTAAAATATGAGTGTTATCAACTCCCCCAGACTTAAACCTTTGTTTGTCCTCAAACAAAACGCAGACAAAGCCTGGAAAAGAGGTTTGAAAATATAGGAACTAGCAAAAACTCAGCGACCGTCCTTCTAAACCATAAGTCATCGAACAAGTCTATCCAAGCTCAGCCTAGAAAATTCTCACTATAGTTCCTTCAACACTAGTCCCTTGCGAAACTTTCACTATCTAAACTTCAAGTTTCAGTCAACTAGCTCTCTAAGTAGTATTAAGTTTGGCGTGATCCTTGTCAAGGGATATAAAGCTAGATTCAACGAGGTTAGGTATATAAAGGCCTTTATTGGTGAGGTTTAGAGTGTTTCGGGTTACCGTATAAATCTCCGGAAGGTGCGAGATATTATGCAAAACAGCAAGAGAAGGTGGAACTATTGAGATCCACGATTTCCAATCACTCTCCGCACGTACACATCCGCAAGTTCTCCTTGATACAGCCATCCCCCCATACTTAGTTTCTTGTTTCTGGCTCGGATTAGATGGCGTTTAAAACTTCTCACCATATCGCCCAGGCTCTGCCTCTATGCATGTCACGATTCTCTTAAGGCTTTTAGGCATTTTCTTCCCGTTTCTTTTTTCTCTTTTTTTTTTTGTAACTCTTTTTTTTATGGATAAGTACTATCATTACTCCAAAGAGTTCGGGTCCTCTATCCGAGTTATTTTTTTTTTTTTTTTTTTTTTTGAAACAGGAAATGCCTTGTTGTGAGAGCCTTAAGGATCGCAAGAATATTACCATTCTTTCGAGTTTTCAGAGGCATGAGTCGTCCTTCTTTTGTAGCTAACTCTTCCGTTCCTTAACCATTCGATCCTTCGTCTTGAGTGACTAGAAATCGTGTCGTTCCTCCCTCTCCGGCGTTTTTGCACATATCTGCATATGGTGAAAACAAGAGAGTTGCATGAGGTATGAAAAAATGGTAAGGGTTTCGGGTATGGTACCAACTATTGATGAGTTGGCCGTTCGGGAACAACAAGGGAGTGTGTAAAAATGGAAGAAGATGTCCCGAACGTTCTGGCTTTTTCGTTGAATGTTTATATCTGTTGACAAGGAAATTTATAGTTAGTTTAAAGTCCAATAAAAATAGAGCTAGTGTATTCCTTCCCCTGAAGTCTCTATAGATCGGCATTCTCCAGGATTTCGCATCTCTGGCTTTCTAGCTACTGCCTAGTCTAGTACTAAAGCTTGAAAGATCTGTCACTAGAAATAGCGTAGAAGCACACTGGTCGAATATCATCCTTGGTTTTGCGTCATAATCCCTAAAACCATATTATATATATCGAAATACATCATTCGTAGTTCTTAAAAGAAAAAGACTCAAATAAAAACCAAAACAAAAGCAAAGTCATTAGTACAAACTCCCCCCAGACTTAAATCACACTGTCCCCAGTGTGAAAAAGTGGTGACAGGTCGAGAATGACTGAAATAGATGAAAGATAAATCATAAATGAAAAATAAAGGATAGGGGTGGAATAGATGGAACCAGGCTCGTAAGCAGGAAGAGTGTTGGCCGAGACGCGAAGTCCTCTAGGCATCTGAACTCAGGGTCTAAAGGTCGCCATCTATGTGTCCTCTCTCTCGAAGCTGTCGCGCCATCTTCTCAAGCATCTCGTTCTGGCGTGCTAGTTGCTCCTGAAGTGCGGTGATCGCGGGATCAGTCGAGGTGGACGGTGCAGCGGATCATGAGGTACTGCGCATGGAGGAGGATGAGGTGTGGTGAGTCCTCTGACGGATCGCTTCTCTCCTAGCCTTGGCGGCTACATACTCTCCAATGGTAAGCGGTAGACGTGAGAACTCGGTATGGAACTCATCATGGTTCGGGATCCACTGTGGTGAACCTTCTGAAAGGCGCGGGACTGTAGGAGACGGTAAGTAGACCGTGCGGTCGTCTCTCTTTCCCAATCGGTAGCGGTATCCGAACCTGTTCGGATCCATGGCTGCGCCTGTCAAGTATATGTCTGTCTGAAACTGGGACAAGTCAAATCAAGCCTCATCTAAGGGCGTCTCAATGCTGGTGTCTACTCCTGCGGCCTCCATGATCGCTGTGATGATGCCTCCATATGTTGTGAAGGCAGTTGCGCACCTAGGTACGGTGACATCGTGCTTCACTCGCACGAGTCTCTCTGCTAGGACGCATCCAAAGCATGCTGAAAGTGGCTCGTCCCTAAAGGCGGACTGAAGTAGGACGAGCTCTGGGATGAGGATGCATGATTGGTTGCTGCGAGAGTAGAGTCGGTGTGCTATGAGGCGGTGCATGAAACGCACGGCTGGATGTGAAAGAAAGGCAGACGGATGCCTCCCCTTGTCGTAAATGCCTCGGCCCATGAGTTCCCAAATGTCAGCACTCCATTCTTCTTCAATGGTTGTCTCGCTCCTCAAGTCAAAACCAAATATCTCGCAAAGTCTAGGGATGCTCAGCTCATAATACCGAGAGCCAATGGTGAAATAGAGAATACCGTCTTT
Organism: Alliaria petiolata; assembly: GCA_020283515.1. Lineage (NCBI taxonomy): Eukaryota > Viridiplantae > Streptophyta > Magnoliopsida > Brassicales > Brassicaceae > Alliaria > Alliaria petiolata. Next base: position 108,611,135 of record JAHZTW010000001.1, read on the forward strand.
CGGATGTGATTTCCTTCCTCTCTTGTATGTCAGCTGAACCGAAGCTAAGAACTCTTGAGCGAGTCACTTGTAGGTGGGTCGATCAATTTCCATGAAGGTCCTGAGCCATAGCTCGTCCAAGTACCATGTGACATCCTCGGTGATGCCCAAAGCGTCTAAAGCGGAGTAGTCGATCTTCAAGGTTGTTCTTACATCCATCTTCTTCATTTCCTTCAAATAATCAATGTTCGGGTCCATTGGTGCTCCAAAAATTCGGACCTTGCGCTTAGGAGGAGAAGGGTTCAGCTCTCTTGTTGGCTCTTGAGGTGGAGGATCGTCGCGGATTGTGCATACCTTTTGCGATTCGAGGAACTTCCTCCTTTGCTCCCTCATATATTTCCCTAGAGTGGTGTTTAGACTCGGGTTCCCTAGCGGTGTTACGTGTTCTTGCTGTCGCGAAGAACTCCTTGAAGAGCTTAGTTGCTCTCTATACTTCGAACGTATCTCGTAGTTTCGGTCGGAAATCATTGTACCTTGCAAAATAAAAACAAAAACTCGACCAAGCATGTGAATTTGATGTGTCATATGGATTCTCAAGTGCAATGATATACAAAACATATACCAAGAGTTTCCAAGACTAAGACTAATCGAGTAATTGCATAAATTTCAAGATCAAATTGGTACTCACACCCTATTTTAGGATTTTTGGGATTCTAAACCAAAAATTTTCCAATAAATCGATTTTGTCAACTTATTAACATCAAAATTTGATATCTAAGTGATACCTAGCATGAATCAAGTCCAAACCAAGCAATTCGTCCAATAATATCTCCAAAAATCGGTTCTTAGAGTATGCTAAAAAAAAAAAAAATTATTTCAAAGACTTCAACTTTTAGATATATGGTTGCAAAAATCGAGATCTAGGCAACCTAAATCATCAATCCAAGGTTCTCTACCATTATCCAAGCATCCTAGACAATTTTCTAGTCAAGCAAGAGAGATCTCAAAATTGAGTTCTTTAGAGATTTGTAAAATTAGAGACCATACTTTGTAGATGAGGATGAATGAGCTTTTAAAAGTGAATCCTTTTTGAAAATAGATGAGCTTAGGCCAAAGAATTTTTGAAAACGGTTTGGATTTGAAAAACTTAGAATCTGCCAAAAAAAAAAAATCTCCAAGTCTCTTGGAAGAGAAGAAGAAAAGAGAGTTTGATCCTAAAATTTCTCTTTTTCTTTTAAAAAGGTGTTTTTATCACCAAAAACCTTTTATTTTCAAAAATTTTAAAACGAGAGAACTTACCTTGCTTGTTGGCCACGAATCGATTAAATCCGTCATCTTATATTAACGGGAATAATTTTTCGGTGCAGGATTGTACCAAAACGCGGGAAGCTTGGTTCGGGAGGAAAAACGTGAGTTTTCCGGGTTGGTCGCTCAGACGACCGCTGGCCGCGCCATGGCCTGTCGCGGCCGCGGCCAGACTGCTTCCCTCCGCGCGGTCGTGGTCTGTCGCGCGGCCACGGTCCTTCTCGCCGCGCCACGGACTATGCTCGTGCGGCTAGCCTCCTTCTGAGGCTCCTCTTCATATTTTTGGATTTTTCTTTGTTTTATATTTTTTTTTTTATATATATTTTTTTTATTCCTAAGTACAGAAAACTTGCAAAAACTAGATGTTAGAAATGAAAGAAAGAAAAGAAATCAAAAACACGTACCAGATGGGTTGNTAGACAATTTTCTAGTCAAGCAAGAGAGATCTCAAAATTGAGTTCTTTAGAGATTTGTAAAATTAGAGACCATACTTTGTAGATGAGGATGAATGAGCTTTTAAAAGTGAATCCTTTTTGAAAATAGATGAGCTTAGGCCAAAGAATTTTTGAAAACGGTTTGGATTTGAAAAACTTAGAATCTGCCAAAAAAAAAAAATCTCCAAGTCTCTTGGAAGAGAAGAAGAAAAGAGAGTTTGATCCTAAAATTTCTCTTTTTCTTTTAAAAAGGTGTTTTTATCACCAAAAACCTTTTATTTTCAAAAATTTTAAAACGAGAGAACTTACCTTGCTTGTTGGCCACGAATCGATTAAATCCGTCATCTTATATTAACGGGAATAATTTTTCGGTGCAGGATTGTACCAAAACGCGGGAAGCTTGGTTCGGGAGGAAAAACGTGAGTTTTCCGGGTTGGTCGCTCAGACGACCGCTGGCCGCGCCATGGCCTGTCGCGGCCGCGGCCAGACTGCTTCCCTCCGCGCGGTCGTGGTCTGTCGCGCGGCCACGGTCCTTCTCGCCGCGCCACGGACTATGCTCGTGCGGCTAGCCTCCTTCTGAGGCTCCTCTTCATATTTTTGGATTTTTCTTTGTTTTATATTTTTTTTTTTATATATATTTTTTTTATTCCTAAGTACAGAAAACTTGCAAAAACTAGATGTTAGAAATGAAAGAAAGAAAAGAAATCAAAAACACGTACCAGATGGGTTGCCTCCCACCAAGCGCTTTTGTTTAAGTCGTTTAGCTCCACTTTGTTTGAAGTTTAGGCAGTTGGGGAAAGTGCTTCGAGAGTTGTCTCTCCTGAAGCTTCTCCTTGCTTTCGTATCAGCAGCGTCCCTCCGTTTCCGTTCCTTAGAATTTTAGCTTCTAAGATTACCCGCTTTGTCTTTTCAACTGACTTCGAAACTTCCTCTTCACCCAACGCTTCTAGCTCGGGAGGGATCATAATTTCGATTCGGGAGAAGGGTCTCGAGTGGAGCTAGTCTGTCCTTAATATCATCCCCTTTTTCTCCTTCTTAGTCGCGTGGTTCTTTGTTTCCGGAGGCGGAGTGCTCAACTCCTATGGGTAGTATCTTTTCTGGCTTATATGTAGGAAGACTACGAAGTTGCTTACGTGGTCGATCCTTGCTCCTACCGTGGCCAAGAAGGGTCTTCCAAGTATCAGTGGTTTGTCTTTGTCTTCCCCCATGTCGAGCACATGGAAGTCAGTTGGTACTATCTTATTCCCGACAAGAAGTTGAACGTTATAGACTATGCCATTTGATTTCTTCCTAGATGAGTCTCCGAACACTAGCTGCGTAGGTGAGGGGAAATAAGTCGTAATTCCTAACCTTTCAGCGATTGCCATTGGCATGACATTGACATTGGCTCCTGTGTCGCATAGACAATCCTTGAAGTTGATTCCCGTGATCGAGCATGGGAAGGTAAATGCGCCTGGATCTTCTTTTTTCTTCAGTCTGTCGAACCCACGGTTCTCCGGAGTATCGAAAGGTGGACTGGCAGTTCCTTTCTTTATCGTTGGGAAGAGTGGGACGAACCTGCACTTTTCTCCCATGGCTAGCTCTGGCTCCTTAGTCTCGTTGGCGAATACCGAAATCGCGTTACAGAATCCTTTCGGGTTATCCTCTACTTTTCCGGGAAAGATCCCTGCTTGTCTCTTGATGGCTTCAGCGGTTTGAGAGACTTGCATGTCTAATTTCTTCACGTGGGAAGACAGGGTTCCGAACTTGCTGTTCAGGTCGTTGTACATGCAATCTACCTTGATGTTAAGATCCTTGACCGATTTTTGTTGAGACAACAACAGCTGTTGCATCAGTCCTTCGAGTTTGTCTTCTCGTGACGGGTAAGGTGCGTTCGGTGCAGCTTGCGGCGCTCCCTGCTGGTTGTTGTAGGGCGTGAGCTGAGAGTTGTAGGGTTGCTTTGCCTGGTAGCCTCAGTTGCTTCCGTAGTTCACGTTCTAGAACTTGTTCTGGAAGGATCTTCCTTGAGGTGGATACACTTGATCTCGCGGGTTCTCCACGTTTGGGTTTCGGTATGATAAGTTGTTGTTGTTCCTGAAGTTGTTGTTGAATCCATTGTTGAAGTTTCTGTTTGGATATGAATTCTGCCCTCCTATGAAGTTAACTTCTTCTTCTCGCGTGTAGAACTCGTCTCCATCGTCTCCCGGGCTAGATTCTTCTCTTTCCGCCGCGGTCTCACGCGCACTGATACTGCGCTGCTGTCCCTTGAGCAGCTGGCTCATCATATTCTTCAGGTCGGCTATTTGCTTAGAATCAGAGTCTCCGGTTCGCGGATTCCTATCATAATCCGGACAGTTATTGCTGTTGCTTACAGCGAGGTTCTCCATGAGTGCACGTCCTTGTCGCTCCGTCTTTGTTGTAAAATCTCCATTACTGGCCGTGTCAAGCGAAAGCTGGTATCTAGCTTGCAGTCCACGGTAGAACGTGTTTAGCAGGCTGGCTCCGGAGAAACCATGGTGAGGACAGTCGCGTTCATAGTCCTTGAATCGCTCCCACGCCTCAAAGAATGATTCGACCGGTCCTTGTTGAAAGCCTTGGATCTTGTTTCTCAGCAGGTTGGATCGGGACTTAGTGTAAAAGTGATTGAGGAAGGCAGACTTGCATTCCACCCAGTTAGTGATCGATCCTGGTGGTAACGTCTTCAGCCATCTATGAGCCTTGTCGCTCAAAGAAAATGGGAATAGCTTACACTTCAGATAGTCGGGAGGGATTCGGTTCGTCTTTGTGGGGCTGCAGATTTCCTCGAATAACTCGATGTGGTCCATCGGGTGCTCGTTTGATAGTCCGTGAAACTGATTTTGCTTCACCAAAGAGATGATCTGCGGTTTGATCTCCAACTCGTCCTCGTGGGGGACGTTAACTTGAATCGCTGCTCGATTCTTGAAGTGCTGATCAGGGGTATCGTGATCGGCTATGGTGCGGTTCCTAGCTCGCCTGGGAAGGTTGGCTGGCAGAACAGATCGGATGGCATCTCGGTCATCCGGCTGGATGATAGGGTTTGCTTGGTTCGCTCCATTTCCGATGATCGGATTGTGTCCTCCTTGCTGTAGGGCAGGATCGCGTTCTTCTCCGTCCGAGTCAGCCTCGGGATTGGGATTGATAGGGTTTCCATTGTTGTCGAGCTGTGGCTCCCCATCTTGTAACTCGTTAGGAGCTCGACCAGTGTTGCGAAGAATTTCTTCGCGGTTTCGTTGAACTTCAAGAGCGGCCTCGTTCTCGGCCATGCTGATCTGTCTTCTTAACCTTCGGATTTCTTTTTCGTGCCTGTCGATCTCGATGTGGCGGGGTAAGACGTTGGAAGCGTTCCTCCTAGTGGTCATACACCTGAAACATGAGAAGTAAACACAAGAAAATCATGAGCAATGAACGGAAAAGCTTGAAAATCAACGTGGTCTAAAAGACAAATTAGAAACTGAAAATTCGCAAAAGCAAATAATCCCCGGCAACGGCGCCAAAAACTTGATGCGGGGTTTCTTTTACTTCAAGTTTTACCCTTAAGATAGCTGCAAGTGCACAGCAATCACGGTAGTATATTAAGGGATCGAATCCACAGAGATTGTTGTTTTGCGAAAGTCCTAAGATTTCTAACTTCTTTAAACCAAATGGGAGCTTGGGGGATGCAGTGTGTCACGATTTGCAGTAATGATATCAAGCAGTAGAAAAGAATTAAACGGTTGTAGATCAATGAATAAAAGGCGTTGGGTTCAGGGACATTCTCCGGGGTTCATGGATCGGATCTAACAAGCAACAGGATAGGTTCTAGATGATTTAATAGGTTAGGTTCTTAAGCTGAAACGGTCGACTATGACTACCCCGTCTTCACGGATCTAGCCACCTGCGTTTGTCTTTCACTGCGGATATGATTTCTCATCCCACGATGCAAGACAACCGCGCATACATATCATTCACCTATTTGTAAACACTCGCGGTGCGGTCCGTCGATATGCCTAAACATCCTACGGTGCGATCCGCTCGTTAACTTCTAGATCCAGACGATAGACCACATGTTCATGTATCTAGTCGTCCTGGAATCAGTTGCTAATTGATCAGAGAAGCAAACATGCAATAAGAACAAGACATCAACGAAGATACCTAAAAGAAACTCTATCTCTATCAACCTAGCGAAATCAATCCATGATTAAACCCCTTCGAAAATCCCCTTAAAAACCCAACTAGATGACTACTCGTTCATGGGAACGAGAGACATCTTTAAGATATGAAAGGTGCGAATTGTATTAATAAAAAGAACAAAGTGAGAAAACTTCTTCAAGGGAAATCGATTGAAGAGAGGTTTTCTTAAAGTATTGAAAAGCAAAGAACTAAGAACAAAAGATGAAAGGGAAAAGAAGGAGGAGTAGGCGGCTGCAGAAGAATTCTCTCTCGAGGTCTTCAACTCCGGGGCCGTCGAACTTTCTCTCTCTCTCTCTCTCTGTGCGGCGCAGAAGTGTTTCTGGAAAAGCTCTCTGTGAAGTCACGCCTCTTCTGAAACCCTAAGGTTCCTTTATATAGGCTCCCGGTCTTCAGAAAGTGGGCTTCGCGTTTTAACCTCGGGAAAATATCGGATAAGTGCAAACGGGCTCGGGATGGGCCGGAGTGGTGTGGCCGCGCGAGCGACCAGGCGTGGCGCGGCCACTGGTCTTCTGAGGATCTGTGGCGCGGCCATCCTTCTTCTGGGAATGTGTCTGACGGGCCTTCTTGCTTCCTTCGTAACTTGAGATCCAACCGTGGGATTGAACTCAGATCACCTTGGCATAAAAGACAGCTGGAAGGGCTATCTTGTCTCCAAATATGAGCTTGATCTTGTGGTGGGAAGGTCGTCATCTGATGCTGAACTTATGGCTCCGAGCACATGTCCTTGAAGTTCCCGTTTTGCTCCAAAATGTGTCCTTTTTGTCCAATTTTCCTGAAATGACTCTTAAGACTAGGAAACGTGGAAATCACTTTAAAACCGTTGAAAACCGGGTTAAAACACTTATAAATAATCTTGAAATAATAGGTTTTAGGAGTAAAATATGAGTGTTATCATAACCCGATCAGGCCAAAATCGGGGCGGAAGTGTCATGCAAAGCGTCTAGGCGGCCGCCTATAGGCTAGGCAGCCGATTTTTAGAACAAGGATTATAAAATGTAAATGCAAAAGCACAAAAATTGAAAGATATTGAAACAAACCTTGCAACTGATTTTCCCAACAAAAGCCAAAGTTGAAGATTGTGTAAAATGAAGCATCGTTGAACCTTCAGGGCTGAGATTTCCTTCCGTTGGCTCGACCGTTACTGCGTTTTCAGGCTTCACATCAACCACAAACTTACTTCGCGCTTCCTGTGCACAAAGAGCAGTGTATATAAAAGATTGAGAGAGTGACGAATATGTAAATATAAACACGATCATAGGAAGAAGAGATTGACCTTGGAGAAATGGTAACCATATGGTAAAGAGATTTTGAGGTTCAAATCTCCTTCGCGAGACGTAACAGCATCCACTGTGACAATCTTTGTATCAGCCGAGGCACGTTTTCGCAAACGTTTCAATGATTTTGCCTTTGGCATTGGCGGTTGGACGCCTTTTAACTCAAGTGTACGAATCTCCGCGTTTTCTTCCTTGTTCAAATCTATGTATCGTATAAGACTATTGTTTGTATCCGCCACGAAAAGCCGCCCTGAAAACAATATAGGCAACAACATTCGCATTCTGATCGTTCCTTCGTTAAAAACAGTTGCGCTGGGCATTCTGTTAGAAAAATGTAACCGAACCGACTGAACCAAACTTTTCGGTTTTAGCCGTTAAATCGATCGGAACTTTTTTTATTTTCTATTCGGTTCAGCAGCTCCGAACACCAAACCGATCGGTTAACTAGTTTTAACCAAAATAACAAAAAAAATTCAAAAATACCGAAAAACCGAACATCCGAATAACCGAAATGCACCAAATTTAACCGAATGTACAGAAATTTGTTTGATTTATAGCCAAAAACAAACCGAAAAACCGAACTAGATTGTCTCGAAGCCAAACCGAAAAAACCCGATTACTGGATTGAACTGAAATTTTGTTCTGTTTTTTCAGCGGGATTTTCTCCAACCCTAACAAAGCGAGAACCGAATAAACCGAACCGAAAAACCAAATGCCCATGCCTAATTTAAAACACTATTAAATGGACAAGAAAGTTACCGTTTTCCGTCAGAGCAAGTCCTGCAGGCTCTGAAAGCTACAACAGACAATGGACAAAAAAATGTGTTAATACATTACTAACAAACCAGACCGTCCCTTTAATCAACGTACAAGATTGTGTTAACCTAAATCAGACCTGAGCAACCATATATGGTCTTCCCATCTTTGAAACCGGCTTTTCATGTTCCAGCGAGTGTCACAACACGTTTGGTCACAGGGTCTAGCTTCTTAATCTACACATCAAAGTTTAGAGTAAATACATTGTAACATTCATTATTAGATGTTACTCTTAAACTAGCCAAATCAATTTACCTTGTGGTTATAGCTATCAGCTAGATATATTTGACCGTCCTATGCGCATAACACACCTAATGGATGTTGTAGGGTTGTACGAGAACTTATGCTCCCACGCCGTCGCTGTCTCCAAACTTTTCAAGACTTAGCTTGACTTAAAGACTGATGTAGCTAGAGATAGAACATCCACACTTGTTAATCATGGATGCTTAAGTTTCATTATTACCTTGAAAAGGTTCTCGGAGTAATAGGGATCTCCACCAGCAAGCAATCTTGATCCTCCAGTTTGAAGATCAAGGGAACTACTCTCACTATCAGCAATATATGCTTCCTTCAAATCTAGTAGTCACATTATCACAAAGAACTCGTTTTTAATAGCTTTGTCACAACTAAAGAAGACGAGTTTTAAGTTTAAGTAATTACCAGGGCTTAACGAGATTCGTGAAGGCCGAGCAAATGATGTCGTCTGAGGTCTGCATCAGCAAAAAAAAAAAAAACAAGCATAAAGAAAAGCAAACAATAATTAAACAGTTAATGTATACATACGTAGAACCATTGAGGTTTCTTTCATAGCCGTTCCCACGGAAAACTTTGGTAACACCATCAACCACATTGTATTCCCAAATCTGGTGGTGCCCCGCCATTGCAACGTAGACCTTCTTGTTCACCGGTTCAAAGCATACATCCCAAGGAGTGTTCAAAAGCTAAAATATTCAAAGTCCAAAACATTTACTCAGGAATAGTTCAGAGTCGATAAACCGATGTTCCGAAACAAGTTTCTTGCTTGTGAGGTTCCTTTTCTTCCACCTTGGTAGTCTGAGCCTTTAGTTCCATTACCAGCCAGAGTCTGTACTCTCTCGTTGACAAAATCAATCTCCCTAAGAAGAACAATCAATGAAACTCCCAAAATAAGATGTCTACACCCAAAAATTGAGATTCTTGTTTGCATTATAACCAACATAAGGACATACCTCAAAGCATGATTCTCGGGGTCGGCAACATAAAGAAGATTCTTCTTTGCATTATAAACGAGTCCTTGAAAAAAAAATACAATCATGTATACAACAACAAAGCTGTGCTTTGGAGACCTATTAAGGAACAGTTAATATAAAGTGAGACTGTTATATGTACCTGAAGACGATTGAATGCAGCATCTTCAAAGGAGCCATTACAGAAACCTTCTTCTCTGGTACTTCTAATTTGGACGATGAAATTTCCATCAAGATCAGTTACGATCTGAAATCAGCGTAGAACGTTGATATTAGACAAAAAGAAGAAGATAACTTGGGTTACATATGTTGAGCTTTTAAAGCCCATGTCCAACTCTCTCTTTAGTATGATATTGTCCGCTTTGGGCCCAGATGACAAAGCACGCACGGATTTATCTTTGGGCTCTTCCCAAAATGCCTCATACTAATTAGAGTTGGAAATTACTTATATATTAGACCATTACAGTCTAATCGTCCAATGTGGGACTTGGATTGATATCCCAATAATCCCCCCTTCAAGCCAAAGACCACACAGCCTTGGCCTCCAACATCCTGCGAAACTTGGCACACATCTTGTACTGCCGTACTCACTAACAGAACTCTTTACAAGGCATGACACTCTTAATCGCAAGGTCACCTTGAGGACTTTATTCCCACAATGAACATGCGACCCATCCCACTTCTCCAGGTCTATTTTTTAGAACATGTGCTCTGATACCAATTATTGGGCTTTTCAAGCCCATGTCCAACTCCCCCATTAGTATGATATTGTCCGCTTTGGACCCAGATGGCAAAGCCTGCACGAATTTGTCTTTGGGTTTGGGCTCCTCCCAAAAGGTCTCATACTAATTAGAGTTGGACATTACTTATATATTAGACCATTACTGTTTAATCTTCCAATGTGGGATTTGGATTGATATCCCAATAATCCCCCCCTTCAAACCAAAGACCACATCACTCTTGGCCTCCAACCTTCTGCGAAACATGGCACCATCTTGTACCGCCTTAATCGCAAGTTCACCTCGAGGGTTATCTTCCCACTTCTTCGGGTCCACTTTTTAGGAACCTGTCTCTGATACCAATTGTTGGGCTTTTCAAGCCCATGTCCAACACCCCCATTAGTATGATATTGTCCGCTTTGAGCCCAGATGACAAAGCCCGCACGGGTTTATCTTTGGGCTCCTCCCAAAAGGCCTCATACTAATTAGAGTTGGACATTACTTATATATTAGACCATTACTTTCTAATCTTCCAATGTGGGACTTGGATTGATATCCCAATAACATAAAGAGTCAAGGACATACAATACGGTTATGGTTACTATCTAAGATAAATAGCCGGTTGTTAAGAGTATCAATCGCCAACTTCCCAGGGAATTTCAACGGTGACTCGGCCAAGCGCGGATCGTTATCTTTCTCCAAACGTGTAGGAAGTGGAGTACTGTCTAAGACATTCTTGTCACCATAATACATTAGAGCTGCTGCCACCAAGTCATCAAGATCATTAAAAAGTAAAGCACCAATGAACAGAAAAAATGGGCATTTTGGTGGGAAATGAATTTGAATATATATTTCATTCTTTAGTAAAACAAATTGAAAACAAAACATGAGATTCTTGATTTGCTACAAGGTTATATACATATGTTAGTTTCTTTTTAGACTTGGGGATGAGAGAAGAAATTGTATGCGAAAGAGATAAAGATGTTACCTTACGGGGACCTTCTCCGGCAATTAGTGCAATGAGTTTACCGTTTGGTGAGACAACAGCAAATGTAGGCCACGAGTTGATGCCGAGCTCTCTCCAGAAGTACATGTCTCCATCGTTTACAACCTTTAAAGTAAGAAAATAACTAATTAAGCGAATACGCCGATAAATAATGAATAATAGTTATAACAGATGAAGCTTTTCCCAAACAGAGAATATTGAAGGAGAAACGCAAAATGTTAAAGTCAACAAAGAAGGGAAATAATAAACGCTAAGCCCTGTAATTCACAAAGAAAGGACTATCTACAATGGTTGCATCAAAAATGCAAAAAATGATATAAGATTCTGGACCAGCTAAAACCTTTCCAATAAAAAAATGGGATTCCATCACTACAATGCTCTAGAACAGTCAGTTCACAAACAAAGCAAAGTCCAGGAATTGGTATAAGTAACCAGTTTCGCAAATAATGAGGACAAAATCTATAAGAAATATTCAAACTTTCGAAACATGGAAATTACCGGGTGGGTGATTTCGTAGCGTAGAACTGCATTTTGTATGGCTTCTAAGTCCTTCTCATTGTCGAACTTAGCTTACACCCACAACGGTGAACTGCAAAAGAAAAACAGATGGCAACTCTAAGGTTGAAGCTTTGGTTCTTGGAGATCAGCAATAATGAAAGACTTACTGCCATGTCCTTGTACTTCTTCTCAAGAAACGCTAGATCCAGTAAAACATGGATACAGTTTATGCAGCAGTAGGTCCAAAAATAGTATAACCACTTTCCCTTTCAAATCCTGCTCACAAAATTTCACAAGTTACTAAGAAGCATGTGATGCTCTCCCTTTGTTCCTCAAGAGATCACTTAATACATTGATGAACTAATCCTAAACATGTCTTCAATAAACAAAAATCTCTGTAATCAACTCTTCACATACCTTAAAATGAAAATTTACCCTGCGAAACTGGAGAGGGGCCGTGTTTAGCCAGTCGAGTTTAGACGGGAATTCAGGCACGGCTGTAGCTGTTTGCCTAGAAATAAAAATAAGAAAAACAGAGCTATTGAGGAACAGAAGATCATCCACAATTTGTTTCTACAACTTGTGATTATTTCCATTTTGTGTTTATAATAATAATACTAATGGCTGATAATCTCTTTTCGGTGAGAGAATTACCGGATAACCAAACTCTTGCCTTGCCATTTATATTATACTGAATAATTATGAAATAGCTATTCTTCTAGATCAGCAATGTAATCCACAAACTGTTGGACTCTGTCGAATCTCCCTGTACCTACAAGGTAAGGCCAAATCCAGGATTCAGTAGCGATGAAACTGTATAGAATGTTCTTTAGACAACTTCTCTAGTAAGAAAATCATTATTTGGTCCAAGATATGTTCATTGGGATTCTATTGTTCAACTTCTTTCGGATTCAATGCGCCACAAATTGAGACGTTGCTGTATAGGTATGTTCTTCAGTCTACAATCTCTTACATTTGGAGGGAGAGGAACAACAGAAGACATGGCGAAGCGCCCTCCTCAAATAATCTAGTAAGAAAATCATTCTTTGACGGTTTTGTTTTTTTGCTTTACTTTTAAGGATCTTGATCTCGATTAATGAAACGGTTGCATCAGTTTTTGACAATGACATGCAAAGAAGGCATCAAAATGATACTCGTAATTCAATTGAGACAGTCATTCAATATCAAAAAGCTTGACAGACAAAGTTTTGTGGTGCAGGAAAAATGGTTCATTAAGCACTAAATTTCTGACTCGAGACATATGGGAACAGATTTGACACGTTAAGAAAACCAATTCCTGGCATGGTGGTGTTTGGTTCCAACATGCTACTCCCAAATTCTGTTTATGACATGGCTTGCAGTTCATAATAGGTTGATGACATGTGCGAGAATGATGCAGTGAAATGTTGGAGTTTTAGGGGATTGTGGATTATGTGCGCAGAAGATAGAGTCTCGGGACAATCTATTTTTCGCATGTGCATACACAAGGCAGATCTGGGAATCCTTGACTCGAGAATTACTCCATCAAAAGTACGTCTACAATTGGGATTCTATTGTTCAGCTTCTTTCAGATTCAATGCGCCATGAATTGAGACGTTTCTGTTTAGGTATGTTCTTCAATCTGCAATCTCTTACATATGGAGGCAGAGGAACAACAGAAGACATGGCGAAGCGCCCTCCTCAAATAATCAGCTTAGTCAGCTCATCGATAAAGCAGTACGGGACAGAATCTCATCGATTCGCGATTGGATAGAAGATACGAAGAGGCCCTTGTCAAATAGTTTGCGATTCGTGGCTGGCTTGTATTTAATTTCCAGTTTCTTCACTAAAAGTTTAAATTAATGTTGCATTAGATGTAAAACAGTTTTTTTTTTTTTTTGAATAAATTTAACATTCTCTTCAAAATGACAAAAAAAAGTATAACCGGTTTTAAGATAAAAGGAAAAGAGATGAATTACGTACGTCAGACTCCCAAATCGATCCGAAGAAATTCATCTCACATCAACGATTAGAAATTTCGTTATCGGCTTTACTGAATAATTCGTCATTCATACCTTTTGTTATGGCTGCATGTGAGGGAAGTGGATAACGGCACAAGTTCCAATATGCAGTTGGTGCAGATTCTACGGGATGGTTGTTACAATTAATTAGTTTCATTATCTTGAAATCTGGCCTGACTTGGAAGCATGAAAGAACTTTCAATTAATAATTTTAAAAGCTTTGTAGGACCATTCCATTATTATTAAACTATTAAAAAACCACGTACATTGATAATCTACAACGTGTAAGCGGCGTGGAAGAAGATCCGCTGGTAATCTCCGCTTGTAAGTGTCGTTGGCTAAGATCCACTCGTAATCCAGATCCAAGTTGTAAGGAGAAAATAAATGTTTAGAAGCTTTAAGAAGCACGTTCTAATATGTTGGTATTTGAACCCATTATTTCCCTAATCTCTACCTATATAATACCCAAGCAGAGCCTTAAAGGAACTCAACACAACAACACAAAGCAAGAAATCAGAAAGGTAAACAAAAAAACAACCAAAGATGAAGATCACATTCCGATTGATAATTTCTTTCCTGCTCGTTGCAATAACAGCGTCTGGTGTTGCTTGTGATAACGAAGTAGTGACTGATGTTGGCGGGAATCCGGTTAAGCTCAACACTCCGTATGAACTCTTCAGAATGTTTAGATCTTCTGTTTTTTTTATTTCCCCTTACGGAGGATGCCCACAAGGTGTGCAATATTCACTACAAGTTAATCCCAATGTCCATGTTGTATTTGAATCATCATCATCAGATGAGGTAAGGGTATCAACCAAGCTTAACATTAAGTTCACAAATTACTGGCCATGCAGTAAGTCCGCCTTTTGGAGAGTGAGTAACTCATCCAACGAAGCTCTAATAGTCCTGGGAGGATCAAAGTCAAGCAATGACAGCATGTTCACCATCGAAAGATCTGATGGCAATTTGTACAAGTTTGCTTTCGACAGTTTTGATATCGGTTTTGTCCACATTAGCAGGCTGGGGGTGTTGAGGAAATCGGGTACTGTCAACTTCTTTTTCAACCCGGTTAGGGTGTAAAGCATCTTACTCTTATCTTTTCTTTTGATGCAATGTTTCTTGTTTTCTTTTTGGGTCGAATTTGATGTTATGTTTCATTTTATAATAAAATAAAACTTGTAGTTGTCTTTTTTTTTTTTTTTCTTTTTAATATGATGTTTCATTTAATCAAATAATTATTTTTTTTGTCTTTCTCTATAAAAGAGAGTCATTTTTTTGACTTTTTAGAAATAACATTTACTCATGTGTGATATTACAGTTTGTGCCATTGAACATTAAACAGAAATTTTGAGATAGTTTCGGAATAAAAAAATTATTTTATCTAAGTTAAACCTGCTACCAAACAGATTTATAGCCTAACTAACCGAGTCAATTGAGTCAACTCAGTATATATTTTGGAAACATAATTATACACATTAAACTTAAAACTGTTGTGGAAGTCCCTTTAGTCCAGTAATTTGACTAACGGTTAATTAATGCTTCTACATTAGGAGGTATGGGGTTCGATTCCCAGAGGTTGCGAATAATTGCAGATTAATGGAAGCAAATATTACATGAAGTCTCCAGCGTGGTGCAAGCAGAGCTGTTCGTCATGGGCGATGTCGTGGATCCTAGTGAAACAGATTAATTGTCCGTTGAAGAATTGTCTTCTCATAATTTGTAATGATATAATATCGCAGACGACTAAAAAAAAAAACTTAAAACTGTTTCCAAACAGGTTTATATTCATCACTTAGATCAAATATTTACCTACTCCTCCATAAGCACACATCAGAGAAAATTTAACTTTAACAAAAGATGTCGATGGCGGCTGAATTCTTCATTCTTCACCAAAACATCGAAAACCTGCAAATAATCGAGAAACGATTTCTGGATCAAGTAAAAATCATTGACTCCTTCTTTTGCCTGAGCAGAGAAGAACTATCTCTTCTTTGAAACGAAGCTTGCTTATTCGCATGGTCGATGTTGCTAGGACTACTTCTGGAATTGTGCCCAGATGGAGGTAATCTAGCTCTCTCTTTCTTCTCTCTCGCCTCTCCATATCCTTTTGCAGAGAAAATTTGTTATACCACTCTCGATTGCTTCTTCGAATGAGTTGTTATCCGTATTCAAATCTTTAATCCGAGTAATGGTTGAAAGTTTTTGATTTGATATCATCTGTGCAATAGTTATTTTTTCTCCTTACTATTCGATATCACTTGTGCAATAGTAACGCTGTGAAACTCTGTTGCTTTTTAGGTATTAAGAAGTATGGTTGACTCTGGTAAAGAACTTGGGATATCGGTTGGAGTCCTCATCGATGGGAGGGGCCTTACCTGATGAGGCTGTTCATGTTGATCAAGGTAACATCTTTGATAGTTCTATTGCAACTTTTCTTCCATTTTGTTTTTATTCGCATCTTAATCGAAAATTTTATTTGAGAAGTCGTGTGCATTCGATATCCAGTTTCAGTTATTTGTGTTGTCTATATATATAAAGTAGAATAGAGTCTCTTCTTAGGATGTCACATCATCTGCACATATCTTAAAATTATGACACATCATCAATTTATTTTATTAATTTTAATTTTTTTACTTGATTTAGTATGTTCTATGTTTTTCTACTCTTTAATACTCATAATAATTAACATCCATTAAAATAATAATTTCAAATACAATTTGAAAAGTTATTTCTTTATAAAAGATAACTTATATATTGATCTCAAGAAACTCTAATTTAACAATTTTAGTTTTATCACATCTATATATATATTTTATCAAAATATTTACTTTAAAATAAATATATCAAAATATTAATAATAATATATTAATTTGTAAGTTTCTCTTCATATTTTTGGTGAAATATTATACTTTCATTTATATTATTAGGTAAATATGGATAGAAAACAAAAAAATCATCGGATTTATATCCAGTTTTGCCAAATCCAAAAAATAAATTTTCAGATCCAAAACCATTTCAAAATGCTAAAATATTACAAAAATATTAAGACATTAAAATATAATGAAAATATTAATTTAATAATAAAATCTCTAATCTAAAATAACAAGATCCATTATCCCACTAATTTTTGATGGTTTGAAATTAGTGTTCAAGTGAACGAGATTCTTTCAACCATAGGATACTCATGGGAGCTTCTAGAAGCTCGAATGACAAGAATGAATGTTATAAGAGGCAAAATTTGTTATCCCAAAACATGAACATGTACAACATAATATTCGAGTTAAAAATGGGTAAAGTGTTATAAAAATTTTACAACATTTAAGTGAAAGAGAATGTATGCTCTTTGATGGTTTGAAATTAGTGTTCAAGTGAACGAGATTCTTTGAACCATAGGATACTCATGGGAGCTTCTAGAAGCTCGAATGACAAGAATGCATGTTATAAGAGGCAAAATTTGTTATCCCAAAACATGAACATGTACAACATAATATTCGAGTTAAAAATGGGCAAAGTGTTATAAAAAATTTACAACATTTAAGTGAAAGAGCAAACATTGAGAATGACGAGAGGAGGAGAAATCATGAGAAAGATAGTGAAGGTGAAGTTAAAACCACTAATTTTTGATGGTTTGAAATTAGTTTTCAAGTGAACGAGATTCTTTCAACCATAGGATACTCATGGGAGCTTCTAGAAGCTCGAATGACAAGAATGCATGTTATAAGAGGCAAAATTTGTTATCCCAAAATATTTAAGTAAAAGAGCATACATTGAGAATGACGAGAGGAGGAGAAATTATGAGAAAGATAGTGAAGGTTAAGTTAAAACCATGCCAAACTGTTATCCGTAGTTCATTATGTTGAGTTCATGAAAGAGAGAAAGAGAGAAATAGAGAGGGAGGGAGGGAGGGAGGGAGGGATTATGAGTGCATTTTGAAAATATATCAAACGTTTATGAAATGATATCAATATTGTCTGTAGTTTATTTCGAAATTTATACGTTTATTGAAAAAGATTAATGTCGTATGAGTGACTCAGATTTAAAAAGAGAGGAATATAAGTATAATATTTAATATATTTGTTTATATCCAAAATTAACAAGTGGGACCAAGAAGATTAGATATACAACTATCTAAATTTTGTTTGTGAATATGAACTCGGATATGTTAATGACTAAGTAAATTAAAATTTTATATTTCTAAAGTTTTTTCTAATTATATCAAAAACGATGTAAAATTCTGCGCGAAGCGCGGATTACCCACTAGTTATACTAATAACTATTAACCCAACTATTAACTATACATAAAATTTAACTATTTAAAAATCAATATAACATAAATATAAGGTAACTAAAGTTTAAATTTAATTTAAAACATCATAAATATATAAATATTATATAATATAAGATTTTAAATGCATTTTTAGTGATTTAATCTTCATTTCTAAATTAATAAGAATAATTAAAATTTAATACAAGTGAAGGAGAAAAAGAAATAAATTATGAGATAGAATAATTTAAGAAATTTTAAACAATTGAAAAATAAAATTTTAATCTACAAAACTATAAAACATAAATCAATATTCAATAAATAATCAAAAAAGAAAACAAATAGACAAAAAATGAATACAAATAAATATTTGAATAAAAATGAAAGATTTATAAAAAGAAAAACTCAAAATGGTAAATTAAGAAAATTAAAGACGAAAGAAAAAAGTATGTAAAGAACAAAATAATATTCGTAAAATAATGTATAGAACATATTACTAAGATTCATCAAAAAAAATCAAAAAAAAAAATTCTTAAAATGAGATCAAACGTTTATGAGTGCATCTTGAAAATATATCAAACGTTTGTGAAATGAGATCAATATTGTCTGTATTTCAAAAACTTTTATACGTTTATTGAAGAAGATTAATGTCGTATGAGTGACTCAGATTTAAAAAGAGAGAAATGTAAGTATAATATTTAATATAATTTTTTTATATCCAAAATTAACAAATGGGACCAAGAAGATTAAATATACAACTATCTAAATTGTGTTTGTGAATATGAACTCTGATATATTAATGACTAAGTAAATTGAAATTTTATATTTCTAAAGTTTTTTCTAATTATATTAAAAACGATGTAAAACTTCGCGCTAAGGGCGGATTACCCACTAATTTAATGTAATAGTTGCACCGATAAGAAAAAGTCAAATGCTGAGATTCATTCCCTTGCTTCATACGAGCCACATAACACATTCCAAACAACCTTCACCGAGAGACACGTAAGTCATAGAAAACAATAACACCAAAAGTTTAATTATAGTTTCCATTATCAAGTACTCACGAGTTATACAAATCAAATATATGTAATTGCGGCAGGTATCTTTTTGGGATGCTAGGGATACAACGGTTGGATCTTGGGTCTGGAGGAAGATTTTGAAACTTCGCCCCATTGCTGCCAACTTTGCTCGGACAGAAATTCACAATGGTCAATCTGTGTTTTTCTGGTCTGATTACTGGCATCCTATGGGCAAACTTATTGATGTGGTGGGAGAGAGAGGTACGACTCAGCTGGGCGTCGGAAGGCACACTAGAGTTTATGACGTGGTTCTCAACTCTGAATGGAGGTTTAGAAGATGCTGAGACGCCACGCTGCAGCAACTAATTGGTCAAATTCGGGAGCTCCCAGCCCCAAATACGGCATCAGGAGAGGATGTCATGCTATGGCGTGATGCCCCGGATGTGTTTAAAAATAGATTCTCGGCCTCCAAAACGTGGGACCAGCTGCGGTTGTCTAAGGAAAAGAAGACTTGGAACAAGGTTGTATGGTTCTCTCAAGGAGTCCCGAGGTTTGCTTTCATTACCTGGCTAACCATTAAAGATAGGCTGTTTACAGGTGCTAAATCAAGATTATGGGGATGTATTCAACCGTGTCTGTTCTGTGGAGAACCAGATGAGACGCGAGACCACTTGTTCTTTGCGTGTCCATACACATTTACGCTTTGGATTGAGGTAGTTGATAGACTCATAATTTAGCATATTTTAGCACTTATTTAGGATAGTTTTGCATTCATATTGCATTCATACTTAGAGAATTTGTAACTTTTGTCTCATTTCAGGTTATTTGGTGTACTTGGAGCTATCTTGGATGCTGAGCATGGACAAGGAGTCAAAAGAGGAGCTTAAGAGTTGCTGGGAGTCAAGGAAGGACTTGAAAAATTGAAGAAAAGCAGAGATCGACCCTTAGATCGATCCAGCCACTAGATCCAACAAACAGATCGACCAGCAGATCGACCGGCCAGCTCGATCTCTAGCTCAAACTCTCCTTCCCTCTTCTTTGGTTTTCAAACTTTTGCCAACTGTTTTTTGGCTTGTAGTAGGGGTACCATTTGTGAATAAGGCTTATAAGAAGACAAGCCACCAACCTTGTAAAAGACCATCCACGAAAATATTCTGATTGTCACCTACATTTTTAGATCTAGTTTTTATTTCTCTCCTCCATAGTTGTACTTTTAAGCTTTCTTTAGTTTTGTAATTGAAATTTCGAATTTTAATCAAGAACTTGCATTTTAATCTTTCTTCTTGCTTAAGCCTAACATGTTTAACATCTCTAAACCAATGTTTAAGAGAGGTTTGAATATGATTAGTGAGTAAATCACTAAGATTTGAGGTTGGGATGATTAGGAGAGGTTTAAAGGTTTAATCTTGGGTTTTCTTCTTGTTCTTCATCTAATCTCTTCTTGGATTTGGAGGGCTCAAAGCCTAGAGACTCTTGAGAAAGATCTCTTTGATTCTAGGGATTTCCTTATCTCAAAAAGACTTAGGAAATCCCTTAAACCCAAATCCAAGAGACTAGCTCATCCTTTCCCAAACACCATGGATGCTTAGGGAGCTAGTTAGTGAAAAAACATATTTGCGGCTAGATCTATACGTTCGAGTGGTAAGACTATGTGAGTGCATAAAGTAAAGAACACATAGAGTTTTTTAACGAGGTTCAGTTTCCCTACATCCCCGGGACCTAGTCTAGAACAAATCCACTAGAACAAGATTGCAATTACAATTGCGTATGGTATCCGACACTACAATGCCTACCATTCTTTTCTAGATGGAACTATGAAAACAGTATCAAACCACGCATGGTTTGACTACCATCTGGCAGCACCGGTGCATCACCGTATTCTCAACGGCTGCAGAATCCATAAACTAAAAACCACCAATAGATCTACAAATCTAATATGGCGGAACGACGCCACACACACTCGTGTGCATCTCTCGACAATACCCTAGGCGCGTGTGTTTTCATGACACCACCTCTTAGTATTTATAAGCAAACCTCAAACTTGTCTTTTCCTTTTTTTTAAAAGACAAGTTTTCCATTTACCTTCGTATTCCTTTTTTCTTTGTTTTCCTTTTCCCTTCAAGCTTACAAGCTTTGATTAACCATTTTAAACAATTTCCTTTTCTCCTTTGTATTTCGTTTATGCAGCTCCACGTCATTAATCACTTGACACAAATGTTGCATCTTTAATCTCCTCCTTTTTCAAATCCTTATGCAGAAAACTTTCAACATTCGTATCAACCCAAAAGAGCTATCACCTTCCGCAGAAAATTTGTTGGTTTTAATCACAAAACACCTGAACGCTCCCCCTTAATCTGAAAACTCCTCCTAAATCACCACTTCTCCCCCTGCTTGGATGCATAAATGAGTTAAAAAAAACTCAACGCCAATGCCAAGACCTTGTTGACAAATGGGCTCAAAATGAATGACTAAAGCCCAATTTTTCAATGATTTTCACTTGTAGGCCCAATCAACTTTTTGCTTCCTTTCTTCTTCTTCTTCACGATGAAGAACAACATAATGCCTTTCTCTAACATCCAAATCAATTCAAGCAATTTTGACCAATCTTGCCCACTTGAGATTTTGTTTCGCTGAAACTCATACGGCGTCCCCAGTAGCCAAAATCTATAAGTTTTACCTTAAAAAAAAAACAACGGAAAATAGCAAACCAGCATGATGCAATTGATAAACCACCGTATCTTCTCCAGGTGATCAAAAGAAGTACATCATTTCCAAAAGCACCGTAGAAATCAAAATCAGTCTATGTCAAAATTCAGCACATCGTCAGACACATAATGAATTCCTCAGTCTATGAGAAAATTCCAAATGACAAGTACCGTCGACCTCAATCCGCCAAAACCCTGTTTCTTCTTTGTCTTGGTCCAAAAACTTTCTCCTTTTACCCCAGTTGCATCAAAATTGAACCACCAATCATGCCTTGCTTTCACAGACCACCAGTTGTTTTTACACAACCATTTAATTCGCCAGCTTCAGAACTCTTTTTATCGACCAGCTTCTTCAATACAAGCGTTTCTCTTCTCAATTCCATAGAATCAAAAACACTTATGCTTCTGATCTTCTCAATTTTAATACTAACCTGGGAAGGAAATTTTCAGTTTTTCACAAATCCGATGCAAGCAATGTTGCCTGGAAAAACTGCAACTTGCGATTCCATCACAAAATTTGACACATTAGCTTCTCTTCGGAGCTCAAGATTCCATCTTCTTCTTTGACTCTTTTTGAACTAATCTTCTTCTTTGACTCTTGCTCTCTCGCTTGTGAAATAGTAGGATCCACGGATGTCGAGCTCAACCGTTTTGAAGCTTACAATTACTTCGAGTTACAGCTTTAAAAGTAGCTGATGTCAAGAATTCTCCGACCAAAACGATAGGAATTGGATAAGTCATAAATCACACGGGCTTCCATATATCATTGTTTAGAAATAGTTTGGGCCCAACATAACCAATTGATTAAAGCCCATACTGCTTGAAACTCCACTTTACGCTTCAGATGAATCAATCCACCTGATTCTTCTTCTTCCCCGATGACTTCTTTTTCGTTTGACGATGGCAAAAAAAAAAAACAACACAAC
This sequence comes from Alliaria petiolata, assembly GCA_020283515.1. Taxonomy (NCBI): domain Eukaryota; kingdom Viridiplantae; phylum Streptophyta; class Magnoliopsida; order Brassicales; family Brassicaceae; genus Alliaria; species Alliaria petiolata. The sequence goes on from JAHZTW010000001.1 coordinate 108,633,476, forward strand.
CCAGAAGCAAAATCCCACTAGAATCCGCAGTAATCTTCATCAATAATCGGAACCGACTCCAGTGACCCACGAATGGCCGAGAAACCTTAAATCCATGAAGTTCCTCTTTATGTCTTTATCTTCCTTGATTTACTCATCAATTAAACTTGAACGAAAATCATCATTCTAATCTACTTTAAATCCACCAGCCACAAATCCAGAATCATACCCGAAACAAGAACATATCTCTGTCGAGAACCTGCTCTGATACCAATTGAAAAAACATATTTGCGGCTAGATCTATACGTTCGAGTGGTAAGGCTATGTGAGTGCATAAAGTAAAGAACACATAGAATTTTTTAACGAGGTTCAGTTTTCCTACATCCCCGGGATCTAATCCAGAACAAATCCACTAGAACAAGATTGCAATTACAATTGCGTATGGTATCCGACACTACAATGCCTACCATTTTTTTTCTAGATAGAGCTATGAAAACAGTATCAAACCACGCATGGTTTGACTACCATCTGGCAGCACCGGTGCATCACCGTATTCTCAACGGCTACAGAATCCATAGACTAAAAACCACCAATAGATCTACAAATCTAATATGGTGGGACGACGCCACACACACTCGTGTGCATCTCACGACAATATCCTAGGCGCGTGTGTTTTCATGACACTACCTCTTAGTATTTATAAGCAAACCTCAAACTTGTCTTTTCCTTTTCTTTAAAAGACAAGCTTTCCATTTACCTTCGTATTCCTTTTTTCTTTGTTTTCCTTTTCCCTTCAAGCTTATAAGCTTTGATTAACCATTTTAAACAATTTTCTTTTCTCATTTGTATTTCGTTTATGCAGCTCCACGTCATTAATCACTTGACACAAATGTTGCATCTTCAGTTAGGCCATCTTTTAAGATTTGAGCTCCTTGTTCTTCAGCTTCTCTTTCCACCACGAACCATGGGTTAGGAGGAATGTTGAGGAAAGGATTTATACCACAAACCATGGATAAATCTAGTTATAGCTTCTTAAGGCTTAAAGATAGCACTAAAAAGTGTAGATTTATGTTTAAAAAACCCCAAGTTCGAATCTTTAACCTCCCTAAGCATGAATCCCAACCTTGAATCTGTTTTTAGCTTTTGAAATCTTAAAGTTCAAGTCTTTGCTTTTAGTTTGTCAAGAAATCACCTTTTTAGCTTAATCCTTGCACTAGAGCCTTTTAAATTCATAAAGTCTTGTTCTTGCTTGCTTAAGTATTTTAGAAATTCCCTAGAGTCTTTTTTTACAGTTTGGTATTGAGTTGGTAGTCGTTGGATTTTTATAAATAGTTTTTAAAAATCTCTTCTTGTACCAGAAATTTCATAGTTTATCAGGTTTTAGATTTTGATTTTCTAAAATTAGTAGTTCTGTCTTTTCAAATCTTTTCAGTAGTCTAGCTTATTCTTAACCCCTCTGTAGGGATTTTAAAATAGTTTTGGTAGTGATTTAGTAGCTGCAAGTAGTTTTCACAGAATTGCTCCCCCATTTAACTCGGATTTCACTTAGCTTTACTTTGAGCTCTTGTATTCCTAGTAGCTTTCAACAACCTGATTTGGATTGATTCCTAAAGTATTACAACAACAAAACTAAGCTTTAGGTTTGATTAAACTGCTGAAAAAGCTAGTTATCAGTAGTTGGGACTTTATTAGGGGAGGAGGCAAATCCAGATTGGAATCACACTCTAAACCGTATAACCCAACGTAATTGTGACCATTTGACAATCATTTTGCTACGCCTGGCTTTTCAAGGTACCATTTATTACATCTGGCGAGAGAGAAACGAAAGACGACACAGCTAGGCTTACTGTTCGGTGCATCAGCTAGCTCGGCAAATCGACAAGACGATCCGAAATAGGATCACATCTCTTCGGTATTTTGAGAACACTCGACTTATGGAGCTTCTCCAGAGGTGGTTTCAATCACGTGTGGCATCTTAAGATCATATTTAGGGGTCTGATTTGGTTCTATTTGATTCATTTATTTGTACATAACTTTCCTATTTGTTGATCAATAAATATAACATTTCAACAAAAAAAAAATATGTAATCACACCACTTTCAAAACTTATACAGTAGAAACTCTATAAATTAATAATGTTGAGACTATAATATTTTATTAATTTAAAGAGTTATTAATTTATCGGTTTTGAATAAAATAAATTAAATATTAATAATTAATTAAAAAATAATATTTTTTTTAAAGTTTATAATATTTTCAAAAATTTATTTTTAAATTATAGATGAATTGTAACAATATTTCAATTTTAATATAACAAAAACAACAATATACTCATATTTTAATAGATTATTATAGTTATATATTTGTATAAGATTATATTTATGGTAATTATTAATTTATGATATTAATAGGATCGTATATTTACATAGGTTTCTTAAAAAAATTATTATCTTATTATCTTATCGATTTGTGTTATATTTTAAACCGGCCCTTGGGCCGGAGAAATTTATTAATTTATAGAATTTATTCATTTATCGATTTGTATTAGAGTTTCTACTGTAGATGCTCAAAGTTCATGTTAGGTGAAAGGAGATCATATTGTGAACCTTTTCTTTCATATGTTGTCGTTTCCAGTTTCCTAATTTTGTTATCTCTTCTTTACTTCAGAGTGATTAACAAATCTATGATTAACATGTATTTATCTTTACTTCAGAGTATTTATCTTCTTCGAAATCGGTGCTACATCGTCGCATATGAAACATGAATTCGAGAATCTAACAATTTTTTTATTGAAGACGGCGATTAAGAAACTGGGTTTCTGAAACATCCAAGTTAGTGTTCCAATGTGAATCTAAGATGGAAAATTTGAAATTGAATTTCTGGATTTTGTCATCTCGAATATTGTCATCTCGAATTTGAGAGTTTAATTCTGATTTTAGGCTGTTAATCTTTGTCCCAGGCTGTTGTCTCTCCGGCACAAACACGCAACTGGTGCCAAACTGCGATGTCGAGGACTCAGAGCTTGCAGTTTTTAATGGAAATGGGAAAGTGAGCTTGAGGATTTTGGAACTTGCGTAGATATTATTATTGAGAGAGTGAATCAGGTGACAATTGCTTTCACTTGGCATCGTCACTGTTTCTAATTAATTTGCCAAGATGCAAAAGTAAAGCTGCAAAACTGAGAGGTTTAGGTGCTGTTCGGTAGCTCAGTTATCATATTCATTCATATGTTCCATCCAGCATCTTCAGTCAGGTGATCAAGTCAGATGTTGTTCGTTTTATTTTCGGTTATTCATCCAGATGAATCATCTGTATGAAACTATGTTTGTTTTGTTGGTTGCACATTTGGATGAACCATTTAGATGGTTATAATAAATATTGACTTTTTTGCCCCTACCATTGTAATGATCCCGGTTAAACAAGCATGAACATAAGTTTCCAGGAAACTATAAACAAAGCACAATCTTGATAGATCAAAACGCAAACACAAACACAAAGTTTACACGTATCAAATCCATAAGATCAAAACACAAACAATCTATGAATACAAAGTTTATGCAACATCAAAAGAAAAGAAAGAACACCACAAATCCAAGGAAAACTTACCTGCGGTATCCCACAATCCCAAGTTGATAGTGTTTCCAGTTGAAATTATCGAACACAGTTGGCACATAATCTTGTAACATCGAAATTCCACTCACATTAGCCATAAGATTGTCCTTCCAGAAAGTTATACCTAATTCTAACACATCATTCTCAATCAGATTACCAAACTTTGTGTTTGTGTTCACCAGATCATAAAACAGATTAACACATCATTCTCACCAGAGAAACATGACTATGGTCTATGAACCTGAAATTCTCAATCCTAAAGATCACTAAAGTAGTAACTTTCACCTGAAATTCTCACCAGATTACCAAAAAGAACAAGCCTTTCTGTAACTTTCCTAGAAAATCTCAAGAATATCTATATACATTACGAAGGAATCAGACCATAAAATCAAACTCTACCAGATATCTAATCAGACCATAAAGTGGAATGCGTACCATTGCATTTTTCCACCACCAATGATTCCAATGAACTCCATAGGTTCTAAAAATCCATAAGAACATCAAACCTCAAAACCAATACAAAAAACAGAGAAGTAGCTACACGTATCAACCAAAGTCATACCTGTTAATATGGAAGTGAAGTTCCTTGTGCCATTTGTGTAGTGATCGAATCTCTCATAGCCTCCATCATTCTATCACCAGTGGGTACGTATGGAACATGAGCATTGTTTTCATCACCGTGGTGTTCATATTCTTCCATAGCTTCCCAATGTGAAAAATCTGAATCATCTTGATGTGAATCTCCGATAAACTTATGCAAAGCCATTGTTGCTGTCACAATTTTGACCCATTTTTTCAGCTCATACTTGGGGTGTTTCCTATCTAAGATTCTCCATTTCGCCTTCCATACACCAAATGTTCTCTCAATAATCGATCTCAAACTAGCATGCTTGCGATTGAACAATTCCCTTCTGTTTGTGGGTGGTCCTCCTCTATTGAACTGATCTAGGTGGTACCTAGTTCTTCTATGAGGTCCTAGATATCCATTTCCGGTTGGATAACCCGAGTCAACCAAGTAATATTTCCCACACGGAGGATGAGGAAAATAATCTTCTTCAGTAGCACAATAGGTTAATACTTTTGTGTCGTGTGCTCTCCCAGCCACTCCAACATAGGCATATATGAATTTCATACTGAAATTGCATATAGCAAGGATGTTCATTGTTGCTTCTTCTTTTTGACCTATAAACGGCTCCACAATCCATGTTGGAGGACGAACTGGTACATGTGTACCATCAAGAGCACCGATGCAATCCTTGAAGTAAGGCATATAAAGGACATTACCTTCTAGAACAGGACTAGTACTTGCGAACTCATCATTTGCAGGTTTTACAATATCTGCTGCGAGCTTCATGAGAGCACTCAAGACATCATCTAATTTCCTTTTCACTGTGTCAAGAGAGTGCTGGTATCGTTCAGCTAGGACCCGCACTGTTAGATCTTGTGCAACCATTTCGATGAACATTGTAACACTCTCTTCTAGATAAACATGACATGATTTCTCTAACTTATACTGTCCATGTAGCCTCTTACATAAACTCCTAAATATTGACTGCTTCATGCGAAGAATTTCAAAGCATTGTACCCCATACTCAAACATAAACCTTTGTACACGACGCCAACCTCCACCTCGATTTGTCCTCACTAATTGTCTGTCAACATTAACTTCCCTCACTCCATACATTTCTTCTATAAGAGCATACATGTGTTTTTCCTCCTCTATTACCAAATCAGCGTCATCATCCTCAACTAAAAATCTAAATGTTTCCTATAAACCAGAATAGAAAACAATGTATGCTCTAATTGTTAGTTACTAATGAAAAATGATGCGTTGATTCTTTAAAAGTTGTTTGTACTTAAAAACTTCGTAGATTTTGCTCCTATTCTCTAATGTCGTGTATCATGCTTGTAATAACCTATTCATCTGAAACAATTGTACTAAGTGAGGTCTAATAAACCGGATTTAACCAAATCAAGGGACAAGGGGATCTAATATTGTTTTTGGATTTAACCAAATCAAGGGACAAGAGATTGTATCTTACTGTTCATTGTTTTTGGAGTTGTTTATTGGCCGGACCTTTACAAAAGCTTTGTAGTTCCTGCAACAAAAGAATCAACAAGGAGTAACTGTGTAGTCTTCTGCAAATGCACGTTTAGAAACTATGTGAATCAACAGATTTCAGGGACTTACTGTGTAGTCTTCTGCAAATGCTTTTCCCAATTCCGCTTCAGCTATCTGAAAACGCAACAACCAAAAAATTTCATCAAACACAATAACCAAAAGCTTTCATCAAACACAATAACCAAAAGCAACAGAAAGCTGAATTGAAATCATAGTCATTAACAACTTTATCAAACATTGTTTTATCAAAGAAGACAATAATCTTACAAAGACACACAAAACAAAGAAAAGAAGACTCAGCGAGACCTCAAACTTCAAAATACTACAAAATCCAAAATACTACAAACTAACACAAACAAACTAATGCATCCCTGCTTTCACCGGTTGCAAACTCCAAGTACAAGACTTTGTTCTCATCATCTCGATAGAATAAAAATGTCTGGCGATTGGCAATATCTTGCTTGAGATGTTGAATGGCTGCTTTATACAAAGGAGACCACATCTTGATAGTTGGCAGCGAGTGTAGAACCTCCATAGCTCGAAGCTGGCTACAACTAAACTCAGGATGATTCTCTATAAGATGGTTCTTGTGTGAAAGAATCGTATCCCTTGACTTAACACTATCCTTGATGACTTCTGCAACAGCTTGTCCAGCTTGTACAAACCGTGATCATTTTCTGCTACCCTTTGGCCTACTAGAAGATGAGGGTCCATTGGAAGATGAGGGTCCATTGAAAGCATCATCATTTCCCTGAGTAGGAGGAACTTGTCTTGACTCAGAAGCATCGTCATTAACAGCATCGACATTAACACCATCATCATTTCCCTGAGTAAGAGGGATTTGTCTTGACTCAGCGTCATCATTAACGTCTTCGGTATCTTGCAGATTCATGATATCTAAACGCTTTTCACCTTGCTGAGCAGACCAACCTTCAGCTCCACTGATATGAACTGTACCAAACACTTGTTCCATCAAATCCATGTTTGCGAGTGGTTTATCTCTGAATTTTCTAGCTCCTGGCCATTCCTGAATTAAGAAATTAGAGACAAAATCAGACCAAATGAAAACCAATCAGTGAATACTAGTGCTTATAAATCAGATCAAATTTATACTCACCTTACACTGCTCATTCCACCAATCATCAGACATATCTATGCTCCCATTTGGATGAAAACCAAGTCCAGTTTTGCGAGTAAGTCTCTTGAAAGAGTCATACTGCTTCTTGCAAGTTGTATACTTGATTCCGAACTTCTTCCATGTATGTCTTTCCCCATATACTTCGCTAAATTTGTCAATGATTGAGAGTCTTGCCGTTTCATTCACAGCCTGGTTTCTAATGTTTCCTTTAATCTTCTCTTATATTCGCAGGTGAAGATAAAATCGGGTTTGCTCATCACTCCAAGCAAGAGTATCAGACCCAGGAATTGATGACATTGTAAATCTAGAGGAAACCAACAATTCTTAATCATATATTACAGAATACAGAGAGAAGCAGAGAGAAGCAAAGATTAGCAAAGATGAGCAAAGATGAAAGTGAACATTACAGAATGCAGAGATTAGCAAAGATGCAATTCACAAACATATGCAATTCTGTAATACACATGACCTGACTCAAACAATCTATCACAAGCTTTGACAGCAGAGGCAAAAGCAACTAGGCCACAACATCTACAACACTTAAAACCGTGACACAAATGAGACCCTTTACACTGACCACATAAATACAGAACCTCAAATTGAGCTAGTTCATGAAGACAAACAACACCTAGACAAAGCATATCGACTACAGATCAAAAGGCATCTCGTAGAGAAAGGAGAGATCAAATTCTGTAGAAAATCAACAGATCTACACATAAACTAGGCTTATACAAAGAAACCCAGAGAGGCAAATGATACGATACCTAGATATAAAGCATCCTAAGCCAAAACCATAGTATAGTTTTCTGGCTAGAAACCATAGAAAAGAGAAAAGAGAAAGGAAGCTGACCTGTGTCAGAGCGTCGGAGAACGTCGGAGAGAGTGAGGAGAGAAGAATCGCCGTCGGATAGAATGAGGAGGAGAGAATCGGCCGTGTCGAGAGAGTGAGAGGACGAGAGATGTTAGGGTTTTTGTTTTGTAAATTGTTGTTTTAGTTAGGGTTAATTTTGTAATTTGTCATTTTCGACTGAATCATCCTCAGTCAACTGCACCAATTCGGATCATCTGACTGATTCCGAAAATTTTGCCTAATTTTTTTAAATCATTCAGATGGAGCATCTAGATGATTTTCAGTTTTGCTACATAACAAACAAAAACTCTCATCTCCATCTAGATGACTCATCCAGATGGAAAAACGAACAGCACCTTAGTGATATCTTCTGATGGGAAACTTCAGCCATTAATGCATTGAGAAATGACAAATGAACACCAAGGAGAAAGATTTGCTGAATAGTTTGTTAATGAATCAGAAAAGGTTAGTATGTGCTTCAGTAGCCATTTAATTTTGATATAAATCAATTAGATTATGGTTTTTGATACTTGAGAACTTAAGAAATGTTACTTAACTGTGGATTTTGATGTTGAAAATAGACACTGAATCGCCAAGGAGCATCCACGGAATCGGCTGCAGTTTCGGTTGATGTTAGTGACACTGAAGATACTGCAACTTAGAAGTGAACACCTTTCTCTTGAAGAAAAAACTATAAGGTTTGTGTCTTTCTAATCTCATATCTGATTCAGTCAAGACTTCAAATATCCATCTTTTAACACATGTTTAAAGACCAGAGGTTGAGATTGGGATTGAGAAGATATTGAGGTTTGTGAGGTTAACGAGACGAGCGAGGAAGACGTCAGAGAGGCCACAACGTCGGAGAAGGAGTGGAGAGAGATTGGGAGGTTGTTTGGTGGAGAGAGAAAAGGGCAGTTGTTGAAGGAGAGATAGGGGAGTGATTTCGAGAGAGGCTTGAGGGTTTTGGAGGAGAGATACACATTTATCATCTCCTGCATTCCTAATTCTCAATCTTTATATTCTTGGCTTGACTATATATCATGTCAAAAGCCATTTGCAGATTCTTATCAATCTTTATATTCCTAGCTTGACTATATATCACTTTTTTGTGAGAGAAGAATTTGACACTGCTTGAACATATAACGTCGCTTGACTTGAATTGGCAAGGTTTTCTTTAAAAAATGAAATAAAAGAAGGATCAAAGTCAAAGAATAGAAGAAGTGAACCAAATAAGGACCATTCCGTGGAAATCAGGAACAACACATCTCTAACAACGATCCACATCACTTCCCCTTCTTTACTGTCGCTCATCTTCCACTTGTGTTGTGAAGTGAAAAATGGGTTTCGTAATTTATTTGTTGTGCATATATTATTTATATTTTTGTTCTTTATTCTAAGGGATGTTTGCAAAATTGACTCAAGAATTGAGGTCAATTGCAAATCTAACTCATAAAATTTCTCATTTAAATATTAACCACTTTCTCTCCAAACCATACTTCTCACTTTCAATTATTTACGAAATTGCCTTTGATTCAAATTAATTTCTTTAATTTGAGGAAATCCAATTGACCAAATAATATTCATGTTCTTCATTTATTCACGAAAATGTCATCATCATCAATTCACCCAACCACCATTTTCAACCAATTTGAAGCTTTAATTGTACCAAAAACCCATTTTTGAGCTTAAATAGCTCATTGTCTCTTTTCTTATGCTTCTATTCTTCCATTTTCTCTCTATTTTCTTCCCAAAAATCTGTAATTTAGCTATTAAAAACTTAAAGTTCTTTGATATTGCTATATCTGGTGAATTGGTTGTTCATTGCGATTGGGCTTCTTGGTGGTGGCTAGAATCGAAGATATCAGCTAGAAAAGAAGCTGAAGACGAGTGGTAAGTCAATTTTTCAGTAGAATTTCGTGTTTTCCAGATTTGTGCTGCGAAAGTAGACTTCATCTGGCCTTCAAGAAGTCTACTAGTCAACGAAAAGGTTAGTTTTGCAATTGACAGCGTGAACAAAGTAGACTTCTCCAAGTCAGATGAAGTCTACTCCATTTCCTTAGAGAACAAAAAAAAATGAAGTAGACTCCTCAAGAAGACTTCTTTAAAGGCAGGTCATTTTTGCAATTGACCAAACTTTAACTTTTATGGAGTAGACTTCTCCGAGATAGTAGACTTCTCCGAGAAGTCTACTCCTAAAAGTAGATTTCATTGAGGTCACTTTTGCAATTGACCAATCTTTGACTTTTTGTAGTAGACTTCTTGGACAGCTGGAGAAGTCTACTCGGCTTTTTTTTGGGTGACGAAAAATTAAATTAAAAAGTAGACTTCTTTTGGCCTTAAAAGAAGTCTACTTTTTAATTAATTCAATGTTTGGTCAACCCCAAAACTAACCCATAGTAGACTTCTCAAGGGTTCAAGAAGTCTACTCCAAAAGTCAAACTTGGTCAATTGCAAAAGTGACCTGTATGAAGTCTACTTTTAGGAGTAGACTTTTCTGAGAAGTCTACTATATCGGAGAAGTCTACTCCAAAAAAGTCAAAGTTTGGTCAATTGCAAAAATGACCTGTAAGAAGACTTCTCCAGAGAAGTCTACTTTTGGAGGAGAAGTCTACTCATCTTTTGACAATTGCAAAACTGACCTAGAAGTCTACTTTTCTTGACGAAATTCTACTATTAGTAGACTTCATTAAATGTCATAGAAGTCTACTTTTCCATATTTTTTAAAAAACGCTTTTTTATCAACTATATAACGAATTCTTAAGATTTTCTTGGTCATGAGCTTGTTTTACTAAGTTTTATTTCCTCTGTATCAGTTATACGTGTTTATAACTTATAGGGATGGTGGAATCAGGTTTTATGTTTTACAAGCTACTTACCTTATTAGTCGTAAACTTCTCCAAGAAGTCTACTTAGTAGACTTCTGCGGACATCAGATAAAGTCTACTTTATTAATTGTCTTATAAAATTTTGTTAATCTGTAATTTATAACAAATCAAAATTATTCTTTGACTCTTGATTTTGTGTTATTTATTTGTCTTTCTTATGTATGAATTTTACATGTTTGTTTAATATAGTTGAGCTTTAATTAATTTTCTTCAGTTATTAGGCATTTAGCATATTAGTAGTAGACTTCTCGAAGAAGTCCAAGAAGTCTACTTTTTCAATGTTTATTTTTAATGTGGTTTGAATTTTGTTTTCTTACAGAGAATGGCTCACATACTAGCGGTTTATGGAGAATGGGTGAGGAAAGAATCATTGTGGCATTTCGAGGTGGATAGTAGCAAAGGAGGGCGAATGTTTTTCTTGAGAGATGGTTGCACACATGGTGAGCTTCTTGAAATGGCACTAGAGGATTATATGGTGGAAAAGGAAACAAAGTTTGTGGAGTTATCCTATCCATTACCACCTCTGATGCTTCAACAAATACCTCTTGATTCTCCTCCTATATATGTTAGAAATGATAGACACGTTCACACCTTGATTTAGTTGAGTAGGATGCATGGTGTACGCTTTTGCGTTTCGAGTAGGATAATAGACCATGAGAATGCTGATGTAGGTGGACATTCGGATTTCTGCTCTGATGATGAAGAAGAGTGGGATGAAGACGATGAAGAAGAATGGGGTGAAAACGCTAAAGATGAGGATGAAGCTGATAATCCCAATGTGAAAGTGAAAGATGAGTTGGATGATTCAGATGTGGATTACAGTGAGTACGGGAAAGTTAAAGATGAGGATGAAACTGATATGTCTTTTGTTGTTGAGGGTTTGAAAGAGCGTTGTGGTGGTTTTGATCTATCCAATGCTACTTGGTCCTTTAATATATTTGTTGGTCAGAGTTTTTCTAGCAAGGAAAAGCTTGTATCAGAGTTGAGATTGGTGGCAGTGATGAGAAGATTTGCTTTTAAAGTATATAAGTCTACGAAGATTCTGTTTGTAGCAAAATGTTATGTCAAAGGATGCACATGGAAGCTTAGAGCGGGTGTGAAGAACGAAGCACACACATTCTGGGTGACAAAGTATCTGAAGGATCATACTTGTTCTGTGATAGACCGAACAGCTCACCGTAAACGTTGTACACCCAAGTACGTTGGAGCTCTGTTTATAGAGCGGGTTGGCATAATCGATGGAATTGTGCCAAAGCATATCAAAGATTCTATGAAGGTGATGTTCGGTCTCAACCTCGGTTACACCACATCTTATCGAGCTTTGATATATGCCCAACAATTGGTGATGGGAACAGCAGAAGATGGATATGCAAAGCTGCCTTCTTATTTGCGTCATATTGAGAGAGCCAATCTGGAAAGTGTCACCGACCTTATATACGATGAGATGAATCAGTTTAAGTACCTATTTATTTCTTTTGGAGCTTCCATAGCTGGTTTTCATTACTTGAGACGAGTGATTGTTGTGGATGGGACTCATCTAAATGGGAAGTATGGAAGTGTTTTGCTAGTGGCAGTCGGAAAGGATGGTAACTTTCAGATATTTCCTTTGGCTTTTGCAGTTGTGAATTATGAGTGTAATGCTTCATGGAATTTGTTTTTTACCAAATTGAGTAGATGTTTCTTAGATCAGTATCCGCTTGTCATAGTTTCTGATCGGCACGACTCCATCGCTGGCGCATGTAGGAATGTGATACCATGGGCAACACGGGGCATATGTTACTATCATCTTCAGCAAAAACATAGTGACAAACTTTCACGGGAAGCAACTCATGTACTTGGTGAAAGAGGCTGCATATGCGCATACATCTTAAGATTATAACTGATACATGGATGCAATCCGAGATGTAAACCCCGGACTTGCTCAATATTTGCAGGATGCGGACCCGAGGTTATGGTCACGAGTTCATTTCCCTGGATACATGTACAACATAAAGACTAGCAACATCGCATAATCGATCAATGCGGCTTTTAAGCAAGCCAAAGGATTTCCCATCACATTTTTGCTAGAGTTTATTAGAGAGAAGCTCGGGAGATGGTATAATAAAAGGCGTGAAGATGCTCTAAGTCTCATAGTGAGCCATACCCGGGGGTAGAATATCTATTGGTAATTCGAGATCATTATGCTGAAAATTTGAAAGTAGAACACATAGATGGCTGGCATTTCTTTGTTAAGGGTGGAGCACGAGATTGTATTGTTGATTTGGAACAGTGGAAGTGTTCGTGTGGTTTGTATGATGTTGAGAAAATCCCTTGCTCACATGTCATTGCAGCCGCAGCAGAGGCCAACGTGCAACTGTCAACAATTGTGTGTCCATCTTACTCGAAGGAGTCATTATATGATGCGTACTCCCATCCCATTAACCCCCCAATTTCTGATGAAAACGAAGTCAAGAAAGAAGAACCATGTGGTGTTCCGGTCATGAAGATTGCTCCTAGAAGAAAGAACAAGTCGAGGTGGAAAACTTGGCTAGAAATGTCAAGGAAGAGAGGCACAAGACCGAGTAAGATGCACAAGAAATACAGTTGCTCAAAGTGCAAGCAACATGGTCATACTCGCCCCCATTGTGTAAGTTAATCTCTACTCGGGAAGTCTACTTTGTATTATAAGTCTCACGTCGAGAAGTCTACTCGAGAAGTCTACTCGGGAAGTCTACTTTGTATTATAAGTCTCATGTCGAGAAGTCTACTTTAGAAGTCTACTCGAGAAGTCTACTCGGGAAGTCTACTTTGTATTATAAGTCTCATGTCGAGAAGTCTACTTTAGAAGTCTACAAGAGAAGTCTAATCGAGAAGTCTACTTTGTATAATAAGTCTCATGTCGAGAAGTCTACTTTAGAAGTCTACAAGAGAAGTCTAATCGAGAAGTCTACTTTGTATAATAAGTCTCATGTCGAGAAGTCTACTTTAGAAGTCTACTAGAGAAGTCTACTCAGGAAGTATAAATGTCCCTCTGATTAACCTTTAAGTTATGTAATACATAAGAAGTCTACTAGATTGAGAAGTTATGTAAGAAACAACACAATCCTTGTTATATATTGATTGATGGGTTACAACAAAAACTTTCCAACCACATCAACATTTACAAAAGATTAAAAGTGGGGTACAAAACCTTCACCACCATAATTAGTTTGTTACAAAATAAAATAATTACAAAACCTTCAACTATCAGGAAATCAGGTACCTTCATATATGTTTGAATCCCCCAAGTCGCGGTCTTCAGACGGTCCTCGACAGTCGATCTCGTGGAATAACTCATTCGCAACTTTATGTCTATGAACTTTCATGTTGGCTAGACACAATGTCGAAGGAAATGGCAGTCCAAGAGCATGATATTCAATAAACTTCAGGCAAAAAACTCCACCACCGATATGTTATTGTGGCACCCAATCTCTGTCTACCCGTGTGTGCGTGAAAGCTGTAGCAGGGAACTTATCTTTCTCTTCTCGGGGAGCCATTTCTCGAAGAAGATAAGGCATCATGACTGCAATAGGTTCAACTGCTTTCGCTAACTCTTCATCGTTAGCATGACCAACAAGACTGTCCCAAATGATAATGTGCTGATTAGGTATTGAGATACACAGAACAACCCAATGATCCTCTTTTACATTCAAGGGTAGGTATATGTCATCGATCTCGATCCCCCATGTCTTGTCCGTTCTGCAATACACCGGTGTCTCACCGTTGTAATAATCAAAGGCACCAGGCGGCATCATCTTGGGCACAATTTACACTCTCACATGGAGCTGGTTGTTTTTTCTGAAATAATGCATGATAGATGTCAATGACAAGAACAAACATCTAGAAATTACCGGCTTTATTAATTAGAAATTGTTCAAGTATACATGGAGTCGGAAATCAAAGGGTACACACAATTCAAATCATCTTAAAATACAACATGAATTCGGCACAAGCAGTCTACTTCTTTTCAGATGGGTTTGCCCTCAATCTTGCCCTAGCTCTAGTAACCCTAGTAACGACTGGAGTCAAAGAAGGCCTAGCAGGCTTATTTGTCTTAAAGGGTCTTTTTAGTTGTATTGGGAGAGGGATCAGAACTAGCCCGACCAGAGCTGCACTTGACATGCTTCTCATTACTTGCCTCCTTAATCTTGGCAATAGTTTGCTCCACAGCGGCAAACTTGTCAGTAAAGAGTTCGAGCTTTGTATCGCATGCCGCAAACCCATCCTTCATATCCCCCGCCAATCTCGTGCAACATGCCGAGACATGTTGTTTCATCGTCTCGACAATACTCTTTAAAACACCATCGTCTATGGAAGGAGGAGGGGCTGGACAAGTCTTCTTCCGGCTTTCATCGTCAGAATGAACGCCTCTTTTTGACCCTTTGTGGCCTCTAACTTCACGACGTTCGACTCCTTAACACCTTTGGACCGCCAGTCACTGGACTTCCAGTTCCATTTACCCTCACCCAACTCCCCAAATTTGGCTTTGATAAAGTTCTCGATCAGAGGATCAACTACCTCATCATGCCAAATAGGGAACATCTCTTCCCGTTCCTTCAAAGTAAAGTTGTTGAAGCTAACCTGCAAACAATTGGGATATATATTTTACCAAGGTTTACGCAAAGAAGTATTCAAAAGAAGCCTACAAATATAAATTTACCTGTTTCAGCATAGCCTCTTTGATGTATTTTCGTCCTCGACAACCGCCGGAAGCCAGCATCGGTGGAATTGGGTTATCGGGAAAGGGATTCCCAAAATCGGATCCGAAATTTGACATGGCATAATACGCCCAAACCTGGAGCACTTCAGCAAACCCATAAATCCAACATGTCTTTGTCAAATCCGCTTTTTTAACAGACTCTATGAGGAACATGAAAGCCACTCTTCCCCACGGATAATTTGCAAATGACCTGACATCCATGACTAGCCTTGCATAGTCAACCCGTGTGGGTGAATCCCTTTTCTTTGCCTCAATGAATCCAACGTAGATGGATAAAAATCCTAACCTAATCATATCATCCCTTGTCCAGTCCCCAACATGCTTACACGCTTCTGTAAGATCGTCAACGCTCGGACCAACATCTACACTAATGCCAAGCTTCTCCCAAAAAACTTTCATCACAGGGGTAACTTCTTGATCTTCCAGTGCCGGAACATACTCGCAGTTGAGACCAGTGAGGTCTTTAAACTCATTCAGTTAAAACCTCAAGGGGTTTGCATCTACCAAACTCCATATCTCGTACTTTTTTCTTGCAAACCAGCTGAAAACCGAGTATATACTGAACCACCCTCGATGCCCAGCCAAATTTTAGTTTGTAGAACTTCAGAAAAACACCCAACTGCGAGTCCAAAAGCTATCCCCATTAATTGATATATCATGGTTTTTACCCATTTTTGAACCATGATATAAGTGTTTTTATTGAATTTTAGTACTATTTTCGAGTCTATATAGTCTTTATAGGTTCATGTACAATTGGAGATAAATTAGAGATTTGGATACATTTTGGAGCACAATGGAATGAAGTCACGAAGTGTTGAAGTCGGATTGAAGATGCAGGATGAGTGTCGATCGACACCGCCTGTTGGTGTCGATCGACACCAGGTTTTCCTATTCCAAAGACGTGAAGTTTTCAGAATTTTGCAGAAAATGAAATCTCCAAGACTTTTCCTAATCTTCCAAGGAATTGAGGATTCGTATTTGAGCCTATAAATATAGTTTTCAAAGCCATTGTTTAGGCAATAATCTCATACTTTAAGAATCATAGAAGTTTAGGTTTTTGGATAGAAAAATCAGACTCCTTTAGAGCATATTTGTAACTCCTTTATTTTCTTCTATTGATTTCTTTTATACTTTCTATTCAAATTATGATTTGTGTTTCATTGATCATGTCTGAGTAGTTTGCTTGTTAGGTTTAGGGTTTTTCAAAGGTGATTGATGAATTGTTATGTCGAATTAAATTGTTAGGATAAATCATTAGAGTTCTTCATCTGGATTTGTGTTTAATGCTTATTCTAACTTCGCGACCTAGAATCTGATCTTAGGTTAATTAATAGATGCGAGAGTATTATGAGTTGCATGAACTAATGTTAGATGAGCAAAATACATATTCGCAAAAAGATTTGGTTTATGATTTTGTGAAAAATCGAACCTGTATTTAATGCTTGTCTGAATCAATAGGATTTGCAAAGAGATTTGAAATTCTAGGGTTTAGACATAGATAATCTTCGTAGCGAGAGTTGGTTGATTTTATATTAGTGTTTCGAGTTCAAGAACAGTGCTTAATAATTCCTAACATTCTGTCTAGACCTGCAATTAGGATTCACCTGAGAATTTCTCTGAACCTAGCGTTTCGTCTCCTGAATTTACTAAAACGTTTAATTGCTTTCTGTCTTTTACATTTAATCTTTCTTCTTAGCTTAATTCGAAATTAGAAATTTGTTGTGTGACTATCCCTTCCCTGTGGATTCGATCCCTAAATACCACAGTGATCTTTTAATTTTAGAGAGTAGCTGTAGGGTAAATTTGAGAGCATATCAAATTTTGGTGCCGTTGCTGGGGAAGAGATCAGTTGCCTACAGATTTCTAGTATTAGAATTTTGTCTAGGTTTTTATTTTTGTTTTGGTTACTAATTTTGAGTTTCTTATTCTTGTTTTCAGGTGTATGCTTAATCGCGATACCAGGAGCAACAAGGAAAATGAGCTTGTGACTTTGAGCAACGTTGAACTCGCCAGACTAGAACGGACCAACAGAAAAATCGCACGAGTGTCGATCGACACCACCATTGGCATCGATCGACACCAGCCGCAGATCACGATGGATCCTGTGATTTTAGTCCGAAACGAAGCTGGTCACTTGGTAGATGAAGAGGGGAACAAAAGGAACAACCGTGGCCAGAGACTTGATGATAATGGAGCTGTTATCATCGAGCAAGCAGTACAAATCGCACCTGCAGAAGCTGGACGTGGAAGAACGCTTGGCGATTACAACAGACCAGACCAGTTCTATGCTAATAGAGTTGCAATCCGTCCTCCTGCATTCCAGAGGAATGACTTCGAGCTGAAGCCTGGTTACTACACTTTAGTGGCTCAGCATCCATTCCATGGTCTTCCTAATGAGCATTCCATGGACCACATTGAGAGATTGGAGGACTTGACATCAAGCATTAAAGCCAATGGAGTGTCCAATGATTATCTTTTCTGCAAGCTTTTCCCCTACTCACTTGCTGGAGATGCATCGTACTGGCTGAAGCAATTGGATTCAGGATCCTTAACCACTTGGGAAGAAACAAAGAATGCATTCTTATGCAACTTCTTTGATGATGCAAGATCCGAAGAGCTGAGGACAAAGATCACTACATTCTCCCAAGGACCTACTGAAGCATTCAAGGCTTCTTGGGTGAGGTTCAGAGCTTACCAAAGGGACTGCCCACATCATGGTTTCAGCGAGCCGCAGCTTATCGGAATCTTTTACCGAGGGATCGATTGAAGGTACCAGATGGCCTTAGATGCTGCAAGCAATGGCAACTTCAACACCAGATATCCAGATGACGCGATTGTGCTTATAGAGAATTTGGCCTCTTACAACAGCACCAAGAATGCAGACTTTGAGAGGAAACAACATGCTGGTGCAAATGGAGGAAGCCAAATAGCTGAGGTTAACAGGAAGCTAGACATCTTGGTGGGCAAAAAGCAAGTTCACTTTGCTAATGAGGTGGAGACATTTGAGCCTGAGGAAGAAGAGGTTAACTATGTCAATGGTGCTGGTTTTCAAGGACAGAGGTTCAACAATCAGCAAGGCTATGGTTCTTCTTACCAGAAGCCTTTTCAGAACAACAACTTCCAGAGAACTTATGGTTCTTCTTCTTACCAAAAAGCCTCCTGCACAATAAGATGGAGTCTATGCTAGAGCAAATTCTGGAGGCACAGCAGAAGATAACAGTGGATTTCAATGGGAAGATTGATTCACTGTACCAAGACTTGAATGGGAAGATCGATTGCTTGAACTCTCATATGAAGCAATTGGATGTTCAAGTTGCTCAAACTGATGGAGCCTTGAAGAGACAAGATGGGTTTCTTCCTGGAAAGACTGATACAAATCCCATATATCATGTCAATGCTATCATGGTAGGAAGTGCAGAAAATTTTGCGGATCTTGAGAAGTTCGAGGAGCTTGAAGAAGAAGATGCTGCAGTTGCAGAGTTAGCGTCGATCGACACCACTTCTAAGTGTCGATCGACACCACTGCTGAGTGTCGATCGACACCACTAGAAAAGCCCGACGATTCGAGCTCTGACGAAGCGAAATCGAGCAGGATCGACACTGAAACGTCGACACAAAAGACTAGTGTCGATCGACACCAGCTGGGTATCGATCGACACCCTTCCCAGACTTCGCCAAGCACGCCTGAAGCTTCAACAAATGTAGAGGAAAGAGTGTACAAGCCTAAAATACCCTATCTCATACCTCCTAGAAAGTCTAAACAGGAGAGAGAAGAAGCGAGATGCAAGGAGATGATAGATAAGCTGATAGTTGAGCTACCCCTAGTTGATGCAGTCAGACTTTCACCTGCATTAAGAAGATATGTCAAGAGAATGGTTGTCAATGGTGTGAGTCCTGAGGAAGGAGCATTACTTACCAGAGAAATGAATGCAATTTTCTTGAACATAGTTCCAAGGAAGAAGAAGAAGGTATGGGTTTCTGAACAAGTCAGTGATGTGATTCAGAGGAGGATTCCAGAGAAGTTACCCGATCCAGGGAACTTTGTGCTAGATTGCTCAATCTCAACAGGAAGGTTTCCTCGTTCTCTCTGTGATCTAGGCTCAAGTATCAACTTGATACCATACTCTGTTGCTGTTCAACTTGGAATGACTGATTTCAAGCCAACCAGAATCTCCCTTGTCCTAGATGATCGATCCAAAAGAATCCCAGAATGTGTTCTAGAAGATGTTCCCTTGAAGATTGAAGGTTGCATGATTCCCACAGACTGTGTGGTGTTGAAATATTATGAAGAACCTACAGATCCCCTTATTTTGGGAAGATCATTTTTGGCTTCAGCTGGTGCCGTTATTGATGTGAGAAAAGGGAAAATAGAGTCTACTTTCCAAGACTACTTGAGAAGTCTAATATAAAGTCTGAAATAGACCACTAGTTACACTTAATCTGACCAAAGGAGCCGTATAATTACATTCGTTTATCTATTCTATACAAGGAGGATAGAATTACCACCGGCGGCGACAGTGAAGAAACATCAAGCAGGGGTGAGGCGACAACCCAAAAAGTGGCAGTGATGAGAATAGATAAACGAATTCGATTCAGGTATATATACAGATGAAAAAGTGAGACAAGTGAGAGAAGTGAGAGAGGGGAACAAAGATTACCTCTGTATGCGACGACGGTGGCGACGGTGGCGACGGCGACGACGGCGACGGCGACAGTGACGACGACGACAGAAATGGCGAAAATCTCTCTTTCAGAGAAACTAGGATTTTGTCCGATAAAAAATAAATGCACAAATGGTAAAATGAAATATATAGCCCGGTTGATCATGGTTGGTAAAATTGCTCAGTTCAACCGAAGTGTTATTCGGATTAGTGAGAAGTCTACTCGAGAAATTTACTCGAGAAGTCTACTCCTTATATAAGTCTAGCTGATAGAAGTCTACTCGATAAGTCTACTTTTAATATAAGTGTACAAGAGAGAAGTCTACTTGAGAAGTCTACTTATCAATTAGCCGTTCCCGCCCAATTTGTTAAAAAAATTCTATTTCCCGCTATGGTTTTCTATGAAGTCTACTGAAAAAGTTTACTCGAGAAGTCTACTTACCCTAAACCCTAAATAAAATATTTTTGATTAAAACTTATATCAAAACATTAATTTACTTAACATATTCACAAATTACAGTTAAAATGCAAAGACATCAACGCTAAATCATCAACCAAACAATAAACTATGAATTCATATAGAATTTTTTCTTACCCTATCAATTACACCCTTAAAACCTCAACTCTAACCCTTTTGAGCTGTATACCCATGAAACTTATAAATTGATTTTATATAGATGCCAATTGTCTATGTTTAATTTTGTTCATAATAATTTTTATCAAATTATTTTTTATAATTTTTATTATAAAAATTTAAGATTTAGTTATTTAGTAGAATTCTCTAGATGTATTGGTTTCTAACCTAATTTGGCTATGTTGATTTAAATTGATTCATTTTTTGAAATTTTATTTTTAATAGATGGAAAATTTATTTATTTTGGTTATTTATCTAAGTTTTTTATAAATTAATTCTCAGGAAATTATTTGAGAGAAGTCTACTCGAGAAGTCTACTCTGCAGTATAAGTCACACGAGTGAAGTCTACTTTGGAAGTGTACTCGAGAAGTCTACTGTGTAGTATAATTCTATTCGAGAGAAGTCTACTCGAAAAGTTTACTTACCCTAAACCCTAAATAAAATATTTCGATTAAAACTTATATCAAAACATTAATTTATTTAACATATTCACAAATTACAGTTAAAATAATAAAGATATCAACGCTAAATCATTAACCAAACCATAAATTATGAATTCATATAAATTTTTTTCTTACCCTAACAATTACACCTTTATACCCTATACTTTAAACCTTAACCCTAATCCTTTTAAACTGAATACTCATGAAACTTATAAATTGATTCATATTCATGAAATTTTATTTTATATAGATGCCAATTGTCTATGTTTTAATTGTGTTCATAAATTTTTTTACCAAATTATTTTTTATAATTTTTATTATTAAAATTTGAGATTTAGTGATTTAGTAGACTTCTCTAGATGTATTGGTTTCTAACCTAATTTGGCTATGTTGATTTAAATTGATTCATTTTTTTTTGAAATTTTATTTTTAATAGATGGAAAATGTATATGTTTTTGTTATTTATCAAAGTTTTTTATAAAATTAATTTTTTATAATTTTTTAATTAATTATAAGGAAATTATTTGAGAGAAGTCTATCCGAGAAGTCTACTCCGCAGTATAAGTTACAGATGAGAATTCTACTTTGGAAGTCTACTCGAGAAGTCTACTTTAGAAGAAAGTAGACTTCTTGGAGAGGTCGGGAAGTCTACTCGGGAAGTTTACTCTCTCGTAGTAGACTTCTCTAGGGTAAAACCGTCATTATCGCTAACGTTTTTTGTTTGATCATAAGGGTGAAGGTTGTAATTTTACTATCCTTGTGGGTTACTTTTGTCAAACATGCAATAGGAAATCTAGTTTTGGAGAAAGAATCAAGTTTTAGGTCATTTTTAATAATTCCCCCTTATTCTATTGATAGAGTTTTTTTTTTTGAAAAGTAATGATAGAGTTGTTAGCAAATAAAAAGGCTTCAGTATCTTCTAAGATTATTTTTGAATAGTAATGATAGAATTATTTGAGAAGTGAGTTTGAAAATAGTCTGTGTTTTCATCATAATGATTTTCACAAAATAAATTGTAACGTGGCTAATTAATTATGAAACAAAAGAACAGAGAAACATCGAAAAAAAGAGAAAGAAGAAGAACGGAAAAACATATAAGAAATGAGAAGAAGAAGTTGAGCCAAGAACAAGAAAGAGTGCGGTTAATTCTATCATATTAAATTTTTCTAACTAAAAACAGGAGTGCGGTTAACAAAAAAAATAAATAATTAACCATTCAAATTTTTAAACTCTACGTAAAAATGTTGCTTAATATATAGTGTTGTATTAAGCACATATTTACGTAAGAGTGAATATGATTTTCTGTATACACATTTCATAAAATTTTAGCGCTAGGATATGTAGATTTATTTTTTCTGTGTTTATACCACAGTTCATAAAAGCATAAAATAACACATTTAAAAGCAACATCATATTAAAATTTTCTAATTAAAAACAGGAGTGCAGTTAACACAAAAAAAAAATACAATTAACCATTCAAATTTTTAAACTCTAATAGCTAAACACCGAAAATAACATTAAGAAGATAAATTTTGATCTTTAAAATTTTTTACCCGCACGGGCGTAAATACATGCTTAATACGTAAGAATGTTGCTTAATCTAGAGTATTGTATTAAGCATGTGTTTACGTAAAAATGAATATGATTTTCTGTATGCACATTTCATAAAATCTTAGCGCTATGATATGTAGATTTATTTTTTGTGTGTTTATACCACAATTCATAAAAGTATAAAAGAACACATTTAAAATCTCATATTCTATTACAACAATTTTTAAAATACAAATGATTTTACAAAAATACTTTCCCCGTGCGGGCGCACGAGTGAGAATCTAGTGTTTTATTAAAAAAACAAATATTATTAACAGGGTGAAACACATTGATCATTATCTCATATTTATTTACATACGAGGGTCTTACTAATCTCTTTTCTTGGCAAATTACCCGGTGTTGAATAAATTAACCGAATTAAAAGACACCAAACCGAACCGAAACTGGTATAAATACTAGAATTGATCCTAAACTCCTAGCTATATTCGAACACTGAACTGAAAACCGAATGGATACCCGAAATACAATTATATATATATCCAAAAAATATTAGTTATATTTAATCCAAAAAAATAAAAATAATAAGCTCTCTCTCTCAACAGTGATGGGCGTGTCATCCAGAGAGCTCGTGGATGTGGAGGAAGCTACTCAAACACAGAGAGCTCGCTCAAACATTTTATACCATAGAAGTGAAGGGTGGAGACACCACATTTTTTTGGTATGATATTTGGTCACCATTGGGCAAGTTGATTGATCTAACAGGTGCACGAGGGGTCATTGATTTGGGAATCTCAATTAATGCAACAGTTGCATCCGTGTTTGATACCCACAGGCAAAGAAAGCATCGGAATGTAACACTCAATTCAATTGAAACTATCATTCACGATCAGAAAACTCGACGAACCATAGGTGCGGCGGACAGAGTCTTGTGGCGCAGAAAAAATGGTTCCTCTAGCTCTCTATTTCTAACTCGGGACGTCTGGGAACAGATTAGACACGTTCAGCAATCAAACTCATGGCATGGTGGAGTCTGGTTTCAACATGCCACTCCTAAATTCTCGTTCATGACATGGCTCGCAGTTCAGAATCGATTGACGACGGGTGCGAGAATGCTGCAGTGGAATGTTGGCGTTTAGGGGGTTTGTGGATTTTGTGCGCAGGAAATAGAATCCAGGGATCATTTATTCTTTGCGTGTGATTACACGAACCACATCTGGGAATCCTTGACACGAGATTTACTCCAACAAAAGTATGTCTCTAATTGGGATTCTATAGTTACGCTACTATCGGAATTCAACTCACCCCGTATTGAGGTGTTTCTGTTTAGGTATGTTCTTCAATCCACAATCACTTACGTTTGGAGAGAGAGGAACAATAGAAGACATGGCGAATCCCCCTCCTCAAGTAACCAGCTTGTGCAACTCATTGATAAAGCGGTTCGCGACAGAATTTTTTCGATTCGACGGTTGGATACCCGATACGAGGAGGCTCTTGTCACATGGTTCACTATTCGTGGCTGATTTATATTCAATCTCTGATTTTGATCAATCTTTTCTAAATTAATGTTGCACAAGATGTAAAACAGTTTTTTTTTGTTTGAATAAATTTAACATTCTCTTCAAAATAAAAAACAGCGATGGCAACGACGATTTAGGACTTCTGATCTCAAGGAAATTTTGAGAAATGCGGAATCAAATATCTCGGGTCATTGGGGAAACTAGGGGACGAGATTCTCTCCATAAGAAAATAGAATAGTGGAGTTTTAAAATTCCAATCCTCAAGCAGACTAAGGCTTTCCCGCACAATGCCGATAAGTGCAGAGGGAGAAATACCAAACTGACTGATAAAAAAACAACTGAAACCAAATACAGTAGAAACTCTATAAATTAATAACATTGAGACCATGAGGTTTTATAAAAAAATTATTAATTTATAGTGATTATTAATTTATAGATATATTATTTGGTTGAAAAACTAATTTTGGGACTGGCAAAAAATATTAATTTAGCGAGTTATTAATGAATCGAATATTAATTTTTAGAGTTTCTACTGTATACTTTATACACAACTCAATCGGTTCGGTTTAAAAACTGAAACGATAAACCAATATGTTTATTTGATTAGTTAATTAATTAAATAAATAATATTGTGACCCTAAATAAGTAAACTTGTGGAAATATTTTTGGTCGAGTTCTACGGGTTTGATCCCAAATAATGCGAAATTATAAAAATTATTGAAGAAAATCTTGCTAGAGATCTTTAGCTTGGTGAAACTGTTCGTTGTGGACATGTTAAAGGTAAAACTATTATAATCTAGTGTGATGCAAATAGAATCGCCTTTCATGAATTCTTATGGTGCGGGTCGTTATAGAATCGTTCATGAAAGAGATGTTCATCGTGTTTCCAAGTGATGCATGAAGCTAGATTCGCTCGTCTCAATTTATATCATCATTTGCAACAAGTTACTAAATTATATTGAATTTTCTGCTTTTAAATAATATACTAAAGGACAAAAAGTTAAGTAAACTCTACCCACGATTTTTTTAAAACTCCCATGTTTTTACCATTTTTTTTTTTTTTGAGTAAGTTTTCTCAATATACATAATTGACCAAAAAATTAAATATATAGCCACTAGTAAAAAAACAGGTTATAACCACGGAAGAATTTGTGACTAAGATAAAAATACCGTGACTATATGACATCATAGTCATGGATAGTCACGAAAAAAAACCATGTGTATACGATCGTGACAAATATTTTTCGTGTGTTTTCGTGACTTTATAGTCGCGGTTTAACTACTCGTAATTCGTAACAAAAATAGTCACGAAATAGTCACGAAAATGGTGTGGCTATAACGTTAATAAGTTCGTGACTTTTGTAGCTACAAAATTTTTTTGTAACTAATCATTTAGTCACAGAATTGTCACGGAATTACTGTAGCTAATTATATAACTGCAAAAAAAAATTGTTTTGTTGGTGAAACCACTGAAACACCAAAATGCCAAAAACCCGAAATCAGAAATCCAAAAACCAATTTGTGGTTTGTGAATTTTTATAATTATTTAGACACATATAATTGTAGCTATCTTTCAAATTTTATTTAACAAAATATGAAAATTTGTTTTCAATATAATTAAATTAATTAATAAAAATACAAAAACTAAATATAAAAAAATCTACAACTATCGACAAAAAAAAAATTGAAAGCTTCGACGGTGGTGGCAGACGGCACCGGCGGTCAGTGGTTGTGAGGACAAGAGCGGCGATGACGAGAGCGGCAAGGCGAACACGGAACCGGGAGTGAGCATCGAGGCAAAGTGTTGATGGCGCCGAGATCTGGAAAAAAAAGAAGATAGTTAGATCTGCAGAATAGGGGGAGGAGAATAAGAGAAGGAACGAGACGAAGGGGAGAAGAATATATAAGAGGAACAAGAGGAGAAGACTTACCGTTTTAGAGCATCGGCGAGAAGAAGAAGCAGAGGAAGGAGACGAAGATGAGAAGAAGAGGAGACGAAGAAGCAGAAGAAGGAGATGAAGATGAGAAGGAGACAAAGATGAGAGGAAGAAGCAGAGGAAGGAGATGAAGATGAGAAGGAGACGAAGATGAGAAGAAGAAGCAGAGGAAGGAGACGAAGTTGAGAAGAAGAGGAGAAGAAGGATCGGAGGAAGGAGAGGACTAGATTACCGTCAAAGAAAAAGAGGAAGAGGAGGAAAAAATAGAAGGGAAAGATTTCTATCCGTTAGATTTAGTTTTATCAACGGTTGTTATTAAAAGAAAAGTGTGATCCTCATCTCTTTGGATTAACCAATAAGAAGCCACCTTTTTTCAAACATAACCATCACTTGATTTTAAGTAAATGTTTCACTCATAATTAATTAATTTAATTAGTAAAATTGTTATAATTTGGTTTTATAGTTTAGGATTTAGTTTTAATGTTTGACTGATAAGTTTAAGGGTTCAAATTCATAATTTAGGGTTTAAAAATTAAGTTTTAGGGGTTGACCCAAAAAAAAAGAATTTAAGTTTTAGGATTTAAGATATTGGATTTAGGATTTTGAATTTGAGGTTAGGATTTTGAAATGATTAGATTTGAATATTTTGAAAATCTTTTATAAGTGTGGATTTTGAATTATGGGTATATATAGTGATTATACATTATGTTTAGGGTTTGGAGTTTAAAATTTAGAATATGATTCATATTTGAAATTTTTAAAATTTTTTATAAATATCGGAGAAATGTGTTCATTCAATACAAAGTTTGGACAAATGTTTGCTTTTTATGATTTGCTTTTTTTTTTGGAGAAATGTGTTAATAAGTGTTTACTTTTTTTGTATATAAGGGTTTAGATCTAAGGGATTGGATATAAGGGTTTGGAGTGAGTTTTTAATTTTTTTGGTTAATTATGAATTTAAGTTTATGTATAAGGATTTAAAGTTTAAAGTTTATGATTTACGATTTAGGGTTTGAGTTTAAGATTTTAGAGTTTGCATTTTAGATTTTCTTTATTTAATCAATCTCATATGCATTTTAGTTTATGTTTAAGTGTAAAGTTTAAGGTTCAGAGTTCATAACTTAGGGTTTAAGATTTAAGATTTAAGATTTCAGATTTGAAGTTTAGAATTTATAAAAATGATTAGATTTAATTTTTTTTTAATCTTTTATAAGTATTGCATTTTGGTTTGATGTTATTTGATATTATTTGATGTTTATATTTTGGTTTAAGTTTAAGGTTCTTTTTATATTATTTGATGTTTATATTTAAAAATTTATAGTTGAAGATTTAGAGTTTATGATTAAAAGTTAGAGGTAGAGTTTAGGGTTTAGGGTTTAAGGTTTAGGGTTTGGGCTTAAGAGTTTAGGATTTGTTTAAAGTTTGGGATTTAAGTTTTAGGATTTGGGTTTAAAGTTTATGATTTAGAAAATATTATATTTATTTTTTTAAAAAGTATTTATAAATGTTAGATTTTGGTTATATATGATGATTATATATTATGTTTAAGGTTAGTTTGAGATACATTATGATAATATTTGTAAATTTTTGAAATTTTTTATAAGTGATGGATTTTTTTTGTATATTATTTGTTGTTTAAGTTTAAGAGTTATGATTTAACATTTAGTGTATAATTAAGGGTTAAAATTTTAGAGTTTAGTGTTTGTGTGTTGAGGTTTGGGGTTTAAATTTCCGTATAGCCACGGTAATTTTGTGGCTAAACCGTGACAAGATTGCCACAAAAAAGCCATGGATTATTGTCGTGGCTAAATATTTGACTATTTGTGGCAAAATCGTGGCAAATTAAAAACCACGGTTTCTTGGCGTGATTAAATATTTTAATATATTTTTCCTGACTCTCTGGTTGACGAGACGTTTTCGATATCGAACACGTGGTTGCCAATTATTTTTACATAGCCACGAAGTATATTTGTGACTAAAGTGTCACGAAATGTTTGTGGCTAAATCGTGGCTACTATTGTCACGACATATTTGTGACTGATTCATGACTATTATTGTCACAAAAATGTCACAAAAAGTCACGTTTTTGCCTTTTTCCATTTTCGTGACTTTTTCGTGACTTTTTTTAGAGTAGCCACGTAAAAGTCACGAAAAAGTCACGAAGTGACTGTGACATTTTCGTGGCTATAGACGTTTTTTTTACTAGTGAGCAATACTAATATGAAAATTAGAAATTTAGCACAGAGAAATAATTTTGTACCAAAATTATCTTTTTTACAATAATTACACAACCATTGACCAAAAGATTTTTTTTTGACATTATTTTACCGGCGATACTGTTCATCTGAGACGATCGATACTGTTCACCACGATGTCGATAACTATGTATATTAAGACACTCATTTTGATTTAGTTTATTTACAGAAAATGTCATTCAATAGATCTATCTCCCTTAGAACAAAGAAAAAAAGAAACTAAAGCTTTTGAGAGGCTATCAATTCTAAAGTATCTCAAGAATGCACACGAAATAAAGCCTTAAAATATGAGTATTTATAGGTCTTGAAGTCCTTTTTGGTCGTCTTTAGAGATTACTTGAGGAATACGGTAAATGGGCTTGAGCGGGTTTTGTAAAACAGGCTTGATCTAGAATAATTGAGATGGCCGCGAGTTGCACACGGCGTGGTGGATTGCATTTCGCCACGAGGCTGTGAGTTGGGGGAGCGGTAGATCTTCTCTGGCCTTGAGATGAGTTTGTCCTGCTTCTGCTTGATAGTCCTTCTTGTTCTTCTTGTAACTTGAGATTTAACCGTTTGATCATTTTTAAAGCATTTCGACCTGAAATGTAGTAGATCAGCCTATTTTGTGTCCAAAATCAGCTTGATCAATTGTTGGGAAAGTCTTCGTTTGATATTGAACTTCTGTCATCTTGCACATGTTCCAAAAGTGTTTTGTTCCATTTTGCATCCATTTTGCTAAGTTAACCTGAAAAAAGTGTTGACCATACAAATAATAAAAAACAACTTTAAATGCATGAAAATTCGAGTGAAACACTTATTCAACTGCTCACTTATAATAGCTAAAAACGGTAAAATATGGATGTTATCATAAAGCGAGATCCAGCGAACAATGCAGAATCATACCAAACACTATTTTGAAGGGACAACATCCTGAACTGCGATTGGTAGGAATCTTGGCGGAGTTCTCTTTCTACCCGGTTTTTGTGTAAGACATGTTCCGCAATTACCGGCTACTACTCGTCTTTAGTTTCTTTTGCTTTCTTTTGGGTCCAACTTGATACAGTATTATGTTTCGTTTTTGATAAAATAAAGGAATAAATAGGAAAGTAGTCCTTTCTTGTTTGCAGATTAGAATTTTGACCAATAATTCTAACTATTTGCAAACTAATATAACTTCTTGGTGGTTTTTTATTATTATATATAATATCATTTGGTTAAAAAATATAGAAGAAAATATAAAACCGTTAACTCCAAAAAATAAAATAAAAAATATTTTTTTTATGAAAATAATTCATATACATTTGTGACCAAAAAACAGATGTCCCATCAAAAATTTATAATTTATATACTTTATAAATAATTCAGGTTTTCGATAAAGATTCACTTGAGGAACCGAGTACTATTTTCGTAACAGTAGTAAGACGAGAAAGCAATTCATATACTAGAACGAATATGAATAATATACTAGAGAGAAGTTCATTTATTTGTATACGAATTAATATATATATATATATATTGATGAATTACACGAACTACATGACAACCCAATCCACAAAAGTATAAATATGTGTGATATAAGATAATATATTATTGTTTAAGAGAAAGCAAGCTTTTACAAGATAAAGATATTTCTAAAAATCTTTAGATTAATCGGATTCCAAGAAGGGATAAAAAGGGGATATACTCACGGGAGCAACTGCGTTTGAGAAACGGTGATTTGTGATAGGTAAAATACAAATTGGGTATATAGTATTTGTACATAGTTGCACATATTTTTGTTTGATAAGCGAGGGCAAAAAATCAGTGAGTTATTCGAGAGGAACAAATAAGCGAGGTGAAAAATATTATAGTCACTGCATCCTAGTTATATGTAGTTGTAATGTTGTTTATATTAGAGTGATGAGAGTTTAGGCATTGGAAGAAGTATATTATTTACTCTCATAAATATAAGCTTTAGGTTACATTGATTTATATAGCCAAAGGATTTCCTAAAGTAAGATAGATACAAATCTCTAAATATCTAAATAATAAATACAATATATTTACTAATAATATTTTGATCTTCTAGATCTTTCTATATGCCCCCTCAAGCTTAAGCGGGTAATGAAAACATGGTGCAATGAACGGCTTGAGATTG
This sequence comes from Alliaria petiolata, assembly GCA_020283515.1. Classification (NCBI taxonomy): domain Eukaryota; kingdom Viridiplantae; phylum Streptophyta; class Magnoliopsida; order Brassicales; family Brassicaceae; genus Alliaria; species Alliaria petiolata. Next base: position 108,663,918 of record JAHZTW010000001.1, read on the forward strand.
ACAATAGAATTGTAGAGTTGAAGTTGGTGATGCAGTGATGAACATGCGACAGAAGTGGCAAAGTTCGGCAAAGCATGAAGCTTGGTGATGCTGAGAAAGCATGACAGCGAGGCAGCTGAGAGGAAGAGAGGCAGAGATGAACTTAGAGATCTATGATCTCACACATGGTGCCATGGACGACGGTGTCTAAAGAGAAGATTTTTTTTTTTTTTTGTTTAAGAAAGAAGAAAGCAATGGATAATAAGATGTTTTTTTTTCATTAGTGAAAACACTTGTTTGATTTAAAAATAAAAATAAAACAAAAAAAATAGTGAGAAGCTCGATGGCTTATAGATTCAGAGGCACTTAGGCTTGAATTGTAGAAGCACTTGCTTAGATTCAGAGGTCTATGATAGACTTGAATGAGAAGAAGCTCGATGGCTTAGATTCAGAGGTTCATGATGAACGTGAATTATGGAAGCACTTGGCTAAAAAAAAAAGAAAAAATAGAAGCTCAATGGTTTAAAAGAAAACCGAAAAAGAGAGTTCGATCGTTTGATCGAAACTCATGAGCATAACCTGCTCTGATACCATATTAGAGTGATGAGATTTTAGGCATTGGAAGAAGTATATTATTTACTCTCATAAATATAAGCTTTAGGTTACATTGATTTCTATAGCGAAAGGATTTCCTAAAACAAGATAGATACAAATCTCTAAATATCTAAATAATAAATACAATATATTTACTAATAATATTTTGATCTTCTATAGTTTATAGGTCATTTGCAGAATATATGGGAATGTTTTATAGACGTACAAAATATATAAGGATGTTTTAGGAGATATTGCAAATATATAAGTACAAGATAGTAGGAAATGGTTCTTGTCGTGAACTCAAATATATGAACATGACGAAAAATTTGGTGTTTGTGTATTATGGGTAGATACATTAGATTTGTCAAAATTTAATTAATTTTTTAAGCATGAAAATGGTGGGAATATCCAGTATTCTTGGTAAATGGACGGAGATGCTTTATGAAGAGTAGTCTTATTCGTTAACCGATAAGAAGATCCATTATTTTCCAACTTCATATTTGATCTTTCTCTGAGGCGATTTGTATGCAGCATCTCATAGCTGAATTTTTTTTTTACAAACCACATCTTAAAATTTGATGTGCCCAAAACATAATTCTGAAAAGTAGACACAATAGTACCAAAAAGTTCGTACCATGGTGCTTATGACTTTCTGAGATATCAAGACTCCGAATCGGAGTCATTTTGCAGGAATTTGACTTTGACTTTCTCGTTTTCGAAGAAGTAGCCCTTATTGTAACCTTAATTTTGCTAGTTGAAATGAAAATCCATAGTGATTCCGGCAATGGTCATATCCGTCCGTGTTGGAGAAGCATCTTCCAATTGATTAATCGGAGGCTGTTAACACGTTGTTGTTTTGTGAAAGTTCTTCCATAGCCTTTGGCGATTCCCTGAATCGTTGTTGTTGGGATCTATTGATAGATCTATCACTCCATCTACGACGTCGACATTAGTAATTTCTGGATCCCAAATCAAATCATGAAAATCCTCTCTCAATTTGGAAAGATGAGATTCATAATCAATTGGGACTTGGCGGTGGAGTGAACAAAACGGGTCAAATATGAACCGACAAAAGCCGTGTGAAGAAAACTCCAACGGAAAGAGGCCGGCACGATTTCTTCTGAACAATCGCCGGATTTTGGCCATGATAACGCTCTCTTGACGAGGTCGGCATGCTTTTATTTATATATATATACTTTTAACTAAATATTTGACAACCAAAGATTAGAAAAGGTATAATAAAAGAAGCAGAAATATAATTTACGATCTAGCAAATTAATAAAAAAGAATGTATATGCCAGAAAAGAAAGATATTATTAAGTCGGATAGAAATTGTTGTTGTTCATTTTACTATGCATTTATTCTATATATAATTTTTGTGCATATTATTAAAAACGAACACTAAAATAAATTGTGGGGCTCCGACAATTTCGGGATCGGTTCTGCGTAGAATTATTCCACTGTTTGTGTTTATATGTACAACATGGAATTGTAGTAGTTTGGTTCTAAAGACATCATGTAAAATCAATGAATCAGATTACTATTTTTTTTTTTATCCCAAACTTGTTTCTTGCGCTGATTCTTGATCTTCTTCTCCTCCCCAAAGTTGTCCACTCTTACAAGTTAACCATATCTTGATATTTGACGACGGATTTTTTCTAATTCTTTTTGTTTTCCTGACATTTTGAGGATAACATAAACTCCCAAAACCAGAAACATGCTTTTCTTTTTACTCCATAAAGAAATGGAAAGCAAAGAGCAAGAACTTCAACGTCTTCCTCTCAATATCTGCGGAGGATTCTATGATTTCTTAATGAAGTTATTAGCCACACAAGCTTTGAAGAAAGTAGCTCTTGGCCATCCATTAACGCTTGATACAATTAAACCAAACGAGCAAAATTCTGATATTGGCTCTAAAATCATATGCGATGATGGAAAAAACATGGAAGAAACTGAAGTCTTATCGGTTGATGGAGAACAACTAGAGTTACGTGTACCAAAAGAAAAAGCTCCAAGGAAAATTGTGAGCATAAAAGAAGAAGTTGATGAGATACGAATAAGTTCAAGGAGAATCAAGAAGAAGACATCAAAAGTAAGTTTTAGTTCCTTTGAGCATGAGGTTATGTCTCTAAAACCATTGAAATCAATTCTGAGAAAGGATTCAGGAGTAAACAACAATCTATGATCACATATTAGATCTATAGTAAAACTTTAATAATATGTACTTACGTAGTGTTAAATATGAGTCTTCTGTTGTTCAAAAACAAAATACGAGTCTTGTGACTGATATGTAAAATAAAATGTTGGCCAAGGAAATATGTGTATTAATGATTTAATATCTTTTATAGACATACTATGACACTTTTTTTAATTGGTGTTATTTTCGTGAAATCAATTTTTATGGTTCTAATGTTTTTGTTTTTACATGAAAATTGATCCTAAATCCGCCCCTGTCAACACATATTCACGAAAAATCACATCGAGAGTCACTAAGAACTCATTACCCTCACATCGAAAGATGTAATGCTCTTGCGTTGAGTTTGCTTGATATAAGGTATATGTAGCATCTGATTGCATCTTTGATATTATGGCTTTAAGCTATGGTTATATGCTTCTTGTTCAAAGATGCAGATATCCACTGCTTAAAACCATAATATCAAAGATACAATCAAGTGCTTCCAGAAAGAAACGAAGCAACAGAGACCCTATAGCAAGCAAACTCAACGCAAGGGCATCACACTTGCAGTGGCGAAGCGGAAATTTAACTGGTTAGTCAACACACAAAAGAATTCAACCCTTTGCATAGTAATCTTTCCAGACTCTTCGAGCAATCTGACGGCCTCCCAAATCAAAAGCCTTGAACTAATCTCTGTCACCAATCAAACAACAAAAATCTCAGATTCATTCTGATATGTGACCCGATGCACAATCACACAACACAAAATCTGAAATTGAGCAGATTCAACAATCACAAAACTTAATTCTATCGATAATTTCCCTTAATTCGATCTCGAAATCGATGCACAATCACACAACTGAAATTGATTTATCGCAAAACTTGACAGTATCGATAATTTCCCTTAATTCGATCTCGAAATCGATACACAATCACACAACACAAAAGCTGAAATTGATTTACACCTTTTGATATATGAGCCGATTCAACAATCACAAAACTTGAAACTATCGATAATTTCCCTTGGTTCGATCTCGAAATCGATGCAAAACTAGACACGAAGCCTACTAAAATTGAATGCCCTAAGTTCTGAGTAATTCTCATCACAGTCTCATCGGATGAACAATGAATCTAAGAACCGAACAATAGAAAAACGAACCTCGTCTATGAGCATGTGAAGTAGCTTGGTTTTTGCCGAGACCGAGAAACAAGATCTTCGCCTCTGCCATAACCCTAACGACGTTCTCGGGTCTCTCTTGATGGGTTATATTATTTATTTATAAATGGGTGCGAATGACGCCTAAATGATGTATCTGTTTTGGGTTAATGTGATCCATACATGGCCCAATACATATGTTTAAGTGATTGAAAATATTTATTTTATTTTATGTATGTAAGAAATTATTTTATTTTTATATTTTTCCTAGTTTTAATTTACTGCAAGTAATTTTTTATTTTATGAAAAGTAATTTTATTTTATTTTTATCAATTGTTTCCAAATTTTTTATTTCTAGATAGATTCAAAGATCTCAAAATTCAAAACCTTCGAATTTATTTCCACTAAAAGTTACATTTCTATATTTCCTTAAGTTTTTTGTTGACCAAAATTAAAATAAGAAGAAATATTAATTTTACTATATTTGAAATATTTTTTCTATATTTACTTGAAAGCATTTCCCTTTTAAACGAATATGCCAATACATCTCTAGCAAACTCATAAACAGTCTCAGACCAATAATACCCAATAACCGATCGAGTTCCAATGTCACCAGTTATGTCCATTATTCGCCCCATTGGTATTAAACAAAAAATGAGCATGTTTACTCTCTAATATCAACCCGAAAGAGAAACGAAGGCTGATCACAGATTTTGAAAAGCTTTAAAGGGAGGAAAAAAGTTAGTATTTAGGAGAAAAGTGGCAAAAACAGAAAAGATGAACATCATCTCTAGTAGAGATATGCTATAAAATAGTTTTATTTGAGTGAAATGTTTTACAAATTGATAGAATATAAAGATAATAAAACTCAACCGTAAACCGAATTGTCTACCTCTTTTTTATACTGTCGGTTAGTACGCCTACCTTGATTCACCAAAATCAATAGATTCCCCAAGCTCAGTATTCATTGGTGGACTTTGGTCACTATCAAGTTTTATCTTGTAATCCTTAGGTAAAAACGCGTTGGAATCCAATAGCAGCTTTTGGTGCTCCTTGACGAGTTAGTTCTTTCGCCATTGATTTGACACTATTAGGATCAATTGTATCACAAAATACCATTGTATTCTTTAACTTCCCAGAAAACATAATATTATTCTATATGAACATAAACTGAACAAATTTAAGAGCAAAACCAATCATTAACACTGAGAATATACATTTGATCTTTGAAGTCCTTCAAGACCTTAATAAATGTATTATTAAGGTTACAAAGGACTTCAAAGCTCAAAGGTATATTCTTAGTTTTAATAATTGATTTTTCTCTTAAATTAGTTCAAGTTCTGTTCATATAAATTTTTTTTTTTTTTGGGAGTTAAAAATGTAATACTCAGATCCATCACATTATTGATCGTAATGGTGTCAGATCAATTGCGAAAGAACTCTTCAAGGAGCACCAGAGAGCTGTTTTTCGGTTTCGATGCATTTTTGCCAAAAGGTTATAAGATAACACTCGACAGTGACCAAACTTCACCAAGGAAGCCTGAGTTGGAGGAAGCTATTGATTTTTTCAAAAAAATTAAGGTATGTATTAACCCACTGTGGATAATTTGGTTTGGTTTTTTATTGTTTTTTTATTTAGTCATTTTATAAATAAAAAACAATTGAAATAAAAGGAAACCATTCTATAGCCTAGAACTACTAGAAATGATGTTCCTCTTTTATGTTTTTGCCACTTTTCTCCTAAATACCATTTGTTGTAGAAGGTTTCAAGACAATGATCGTGCATACAAATAAGTTTTAGAAGTTTTGGACATGTAAAGAAAGGACAAGAAGATTGTTACTAACGTCTACCATGAGATGTTATATATATATATATATATATATATGTGTGTGTGTATGTGTGTGTCAGTGTGTGTATGTGTGTGTGTAACCACTTCTACATAACATTAGAAATGTTTCCTCTCTTCAGATCAAATTAACCTCATTTATTTCATTTGTAAGTCTCAAAATAGGTTTTCAAGACCTCAAGGTGTTAAATATTTTGAGACTTCAAATATAATTATTTTCAATCATTTAAACATATGTCTTGGGTTAAATATTTATTATATTTTATGTAAGACTATGTAATAAATTATTTTCTTTTACTAGTTTAATTTACTATAATTAAATATTTATTTTATGAAAAATTATTTTATTTAATTTTTCTCAATTTGTTTCCATTTTTTTCTATTTTAATTAGATAAATTCATATATCTCAAAAAAATTAAAACCCTCGAATTTATTTTCATTGAAAGTTACAATTCTATATTTCCTTAAGCTTTTTGTTGACTATAATTAAAATAAGACGAAATTATAATTTTACTATATTTAAAATATTTTTTCCTATATTTACTTGAAAGCATTTCCTTTTTAAGTTTTTTTTCTTTGACTAATTAAATAAATACATCCTAGTGTTGTTTCCCTTTTACAAAATCCATTCCAAATTTTTTTAATATCATTTTAATCAAATAAAAAAATATTTAAACACCTAACACATGTTAAAAACCAATTTTTTTTTACATATACAAAATTTTAATAACTTTAAATTTAGTTTATTGAAATTTATATTATATATTTACCTTAGCTTTTTTTGTAACAGTACTTTTGCTACAGTAAATTTTATTTGTTTATAAAATACAAAGATAACAAAATATTTTTATGAAACTTTGTTTGATACAATAAGAAGATTGAAACTTACAGATTTGATACTGATTTGAGACTAGGGATTTATAGCAAGATTTGAAAAATAAAGTTGCAAATTTTGAAACTTAAAACTTTCATGAATGCTTGAGAAATTTTTAGAGAGATGTTTGTAGAGTGAGAAAGTAGTGCGAAGATCGCTTGTGTTTTCACCGTTGGTAGAGGCGAGTATTTATAGCGGAGGGGGAGCGTTGATAGTCTTGATACGTGTCATCCCGTAGTGGTGCCGACACTTTGAGTGCGTTGCGTAGACACGTGTCATCATGTAATGGTGCTGACACATTTGAGTGCTTGCTTACGTCATTGCTTACATTATTATGAGGATCCCGTTTGTCTTTGTTGTAGGGCCCGCTTGTCGATTAATCCATCTTCCTTCTAGAAGGTTACCGGTGATTGGTAGATGCATTTCATATAGATATACTGTGTATGTTATTTTGCGAATACATGTAAAAATATACAAGCATCCAATTGAAATATCCAACCAAAAAAAAAAATCCAAGATCTCTTTATTCAAAAGGAAAAATAAACAAAATTTTATCCGAGATATCTATTTCGAAAATAATTAAGATATAGTATCGTAATTTAAAAAATTGAGAAATTTACATCCAACCCGTATTTTATATTGTTTTTAAAATACGGTTTTCCAAATGTCTATTATTATAAATATGTGTATACGCGGATCCTAATCTAAATTTTAACTATGATAAATGTAATTCATCAAAATTTTAGAATAAATAAATATATATATATATATAGATAAATCATTAGAAATAAATCTAATTCATATAAGAGTATTAAAACATATATATTTGAAAATATTAATAAAAGTATATTTATTTTTTCTTTACAGATGATCCGATTTTGTTTTCAATTTATTTTTTCGAATTTAAAATATTTTATTACAAATCCGCATATATGCTGGTCCGATTTTTTCAATCTGTGTATATGTTTTAATACTCTTATATGAATTAGGTTTATTTCTAATGATTTATCTATTTATATATATATATATATATATATATATCAATTTATTTATTCTAAAATTTTGATGAATTATATTTATCATAATTAAAATCTAGATTAGGATCCGCGTATACACAGATTTATAATAATAGACATTTGAAAAACAGGATTTTAAAAACAAAATAAAATACGGGTTGGATATGGATTTCTCAATTTTTTTAAATTACGATACTATATCTTAATTATTTTCGAAATAGATATCTCGGATAAAAAAAAATTTATTTTTCCTTTTGAATAAAGAGATCTTGGATTTTTTTTTTTTTTTGGTTGGATATTTACAATTGGATGCTTGTATACTTTTACATGTATTCGCAAAATAACATACAGAGTATATCTGTATGAAATGCATCTACCAATCACCGGTAACCTTTTAGAAGGAAGACGGATTAATCGATAAGCGGGCCCTACAACAAAGACAGACATGACCCTCATAATAACGTAAGCAAGCACTCAAATGTGGCGGCACCACTACATGATGACACGTGTCTACGCAACGCACTCAAAGTGTCGGCACCACTACGGGATGACACGTATCAAGACTATCAACGCTCCCCCTCCGCTATAAATACTCGCCTCTACCAACGGTGAAAACACAAGCGATCTTCGCACTACTTTCTCACTCTACAAACATCTCTCTAAAAATTTCTCAAGCATTCATGAAAGTTTTAAGTTTCAAAATTTGCAACTTTATTTTTCAAATCTTGCTATAAATCCCTAGTCTCAAATCAGTATCAAATCTGTAAGTTTCAATCTTCTTATTGTATCAAACAAAGTTTCATAAAAATATTTTGTTATCTTTGTATTTTATAAACAAATAAAATTTACTGTAGCAAAAGAACTGTTACAAAAAAAGCTAAGGTAAATATATAATATAAATTTCAATAAACTAAATTTAAAGTTATTAAAATTTTGTATATGTAAAAAAAAATTGGTTTTTAACATGTGTTAGGTGTTTAAATATTTTTTTATTTGATTAAAATGATATTAAAAAAATTTGGAATGGATTTTGTAAAAGGGAAACAACACTAGGATGTATTTATTTAATTAGTCAAAGAAAAAAAACTTAAAAAGGAAATGCTTTCAAGTAAATATAGGAAAAAATATTTTAAATATAGTAAAATTATAATTTCGTCTTATTTTAATTATAGTCAACAAAAAGCTTAAGGAAATATAGAATTGTAACTTTCAATGAAAATAAATTCGAGGGTTTTAATTTTTTTGAGATATATGAATTTATCTAATTAAAATAGAAAAAAATGGAAACAAATTGAGAAAAATTAAATAAAATTATTTTTCATAAAATAAATAATTAATTATAGTAAATTAAACTAGTAAAAGAAAATAATTTATTACATAGTCTTACATAAAATATAATAAATATTTAACCCAAGACATATGTTTCAATGATTGAAAATAATTATATTTGAAGTCTCATAATATTTAACCCCTTGAGGTCTTGAAAACCTATTTTGAGACTTACAAATGAAATAAATGAGGTTAATTTGATCTGAAGAGAGGAAACATTTCTAATGTTATGTAGAAGTGGTTACACACACACATACACACACTGACACACACATACACACACACATATATATATATATATATATATATAACATCTCATGGTAGACGTTAGTAACAATCTTCTTGTCCTTTCTTTACATGTCCAAAACTTCTAAAACTTATTTGCTGTCTCTTATACACATCTAGATGTGTATAAGAGACAGGTTTTTTATTTTCTTAAAAAAATATTTTAACGGGTTTTAAATTTTATTATAATAAATATGTGTATACGCGGATCCTAATCTAAATTTTAACTATGATAAATGTAATTCATCAAAATTTTAGAATAAATAAATATATATATATATATAGATAAATCATTAGAAATAAATCTAATTCATATAAGAGTATTAAAACATATATATTTGAAAATATTAATAAAAGTATATTTATTTTTTCTTTACAGATGATCCGATTTTGTTTTCAATTTATTTTTTCGAATTTAAAATATTTTATTACAAATCCGCATATATGCTGGTCCGATTTTTTCAATCTGTGTATATGTTTTAATACTCTTATATGAATTAGGTTTATTTNGAAAAAGAATATTTATATGGACAGAACTTGAACTAATTTAAGAGGAAAATCAATCATTAAAACTAAGAATATACCTTTGAGCTTTGAAGTCCTTTGTAACCTTAATAATACATTTATTAAGGTCTTGAAGGACTTCAAAGATCAAATGTATATTCTCAGTGTTAATGATTGGTTTTGCTCTTAAATTTGTTCAGTTTATATCCATATAGAATAATATTATGTTTTATGGGGAGTTAAAGAATACAATGATATTTTTGTGATACAATTGATCCTAATGGTGTCAAATCAATGGCGAAAGAACTAACTCGTCAAGGAGCACCAAAAGCTGCTATTGGATTCCAACGCGTTTTTGCCAAAGGGTTACAAGATAACACTTGATAGTGACCAAAGTCCACCAAGGAATACTGAGCTTGGGGAATGTATTGATTTTGGTGAATCAAGGTAGGCGCACTAACCGACAGTATAAAAAAGAGGTAGACAATTCGGTTTACGGTTGAGTTTTATTGTCTTTATATTCTATCAATTTGTAAAACATTTCACTCAAATAAAACCATTTTATAGCATATGCCTACTAGAGATGATGTTCATCTTTTCTGTTTTTGCCACTTTTCTCCTAAATACTAACTTTTCTTCTCCCTTTAAAGCTTTTCAAAATCTGTGATCAGCCTTCGTTTCTCTTTCGGGTTGACATTAGAGAGTAAACATGCTCATTTTTTGTTTAATAGTTGGTTACCAATGGGGCGAATAATGGACATAACTGGTGACATTGGAACTCGATCGGTTATTAGGTATTATTGGTTTGAGACTGTTTATGAGTTTGCTAGAGATGTATTGTCGTATTCGTTGAAGTCAGAGGCTTTGAATGAAAAACAGTATAAAAGTAGTTCACTCAAAAACTGGGATCATCTGCTTTTATATTTCAAAAAAAAAAAAAGTGCATACATATCAATTTTGTTTTCTCTTTTTGTAATAAAAGTTCACTCAAAAACTGGGATCATCTGCTTTTACAATAGAACCTCTATAAATTAATACTCGATAAATAAATATATATAAATAATATAATTGAGTAAAATATGATTCTATTGTTGTTATAAGTTTATAAATGTTGTTGAACTAATCTTTTAAATTTATTGATATAACATTTATGAACGAATTTTTTAGTGTCAAAAATAGTTTTTAGTTTTTTATTGTTTTTAATGAACATTAAAAATTTAAACCGAAAAATCTCTCTATAATTTATTAATTTATCGAAATATTAATTTATCGATTAATTAATTTCTATAAATTAATAAATTTTTGAAATCCTAATATTATTAATTTATAGAGGTTTTACTTATGTCGCATGAGTTACTGATGTAATCCACCCCCACTCAATACATATCAATGCATAAATTATTTTTTAATTTATTTCTAAACTACAGTTTAATTTCTTTTTCATAAATTACTATATTTTAATTCTTTTTCACAAATACCCCAACATAATCAACAAATATTATATATTTTGTTCTCTTTTTCATCTTCTGAAATTATCTTATATTTTATGTCTTACACATAAAATTATAAGTAAAATTTTACTAATGAACACTATTGACAAAAAAAAAAAAACTAATGAACATATTGTTATATGTATATTTTTAAAAAAATATATAGAATAGTAAATGTTTTTATAGGCATATTCAAAATATTTGTATAACATACTTACAAATATACTTCAAAAATAAATATTAACAATACATTTGTGAATTTCTAAAATTTATTTTTTTGGTCGTACACGTCAACAAATATAAATAATTATTTTATAAAATTTTAGTATAGTTAGATAGTACAACTAAAAAACTACATTTGCGAATTTTTGAAATTTGTAGAACGAAAGTTTTTTCAAATAGACCCCTAACTAGGAAAGAATATTTGTTGAGGTGTACGACCAAATAATTTATATGAATAACTATCGTTTAAGAGACCATACACTACTTACGCATACAAATTTTCTTTTACTAAGAATTTTCTTTTTTACATTTTTTACTTGTAAACATTTGACTTGCACCTTTTTATGGTTTTTCATCATTCTGAATCATTAAATCTATTTGAGCTGCATTTGTTCTCCATGATCTGCTTGATTTGTATTTGTTCTACTTGATCTGTATAATCAATTTTATCTGCATAATTTTTGACTTGTGTCACTATTCGAAGCCACGACAGAAACTTTCTGGACCTCGTACTCCTTTTCTTTATGTATATTTGTGGTAAAAAAGTCGTTTGTGCATATTTGTGAGATATCCGTTTGGTAAAAAAGGCTGGAAGGTGTTTGATATTGAGGGTAATGAGTTCTTAGTGCCTCTCGATGTGATTTTCGTGAATATATGTGTTGCTATATGAGTTCTTATTTCTATTTTTAAACAGACTATCGCTTTAAACCTATTTTTCAAGAACAACCAAGTATTTTCCATGCTAATTACTCTATCTGTGATTCCCTTTTATTAAAGGCAATTCAATTTTTTTTATAGGCTCTGATAAAGTTTTTTATTTGAAAAGCGGTTATAAGCGCGTGAAAAGATATTAAATCATTAATACGCATATTTCCTTGGCCAACATTTTATTTTACATATCAGTCAAGCAAGACTCATATTTAATAGTACGTAAGTACATATTATTAAAGTTTTACTACAGATCCTTTCTCAGAATTGATTTCAATGGTTTTAGAGACAAAACCTCATGCTCAAAGGAAGTAAAACTTCCTTTGGATGTCTTCTTCTTGATTCTCCTTTAACTTATTCGTATCTCATCAACTTCTTCTTTTATGCTCACAGTTTTCCTTGGAGCCTTTTCTTTTGGTGCACGTAACTCTAGTTGTTCTCCATCGGCTGATAACATTTCAGTTTTTTCAATGTTTTTTCCAGCATCGCATATGATATCAGAGCCAATATCAGAATTTTTCTCGTTTGGTTCGATTGTACCAAGCGTTAATGGATGGCCAAGAGCTACTTTCTTCAAAGCTTGGGTGGCTAATAACTTCACTATGAAATCATAGAATCGTCCGCAGATATTGAGAGGACGTTGAAGTTCTTGCTCTTTGATTTCCTTTTTTTATGGAGTAAAAAGAAAAGCATGTTTCTGGTTTTGGAAGTTTATGTTTTCCTCAAAAGGAAACAAAAGAAAGATGCAATAATCCGTTGTCAAGTATCAAGATATGGGTAACTTGTAAGAGTGGACGACTCTGGGGAGGAGAAGAAGATCAAGAATCAGCGAAATAAACAATTTCAAGATAGTACTTTCTTAAAGTGAGGCACTTTATGTGGGCCTCCAATTTAGTGATTGACTCTTTTAGCCTCCCCAACTTTTGTTGGTGAATGGGTGGTTAATTGAATAAAAAGAAATAAACGGAGCACATGTAGCAGTCGACGATGATATGCGCCGGAATTGTAAAGACGGCGGCATGGGAATATTATCTCAAAAGTCGGTTTGTTGGATCCGATTTTGACCTATTTTGATGAATCTCAACCCTTCATATTCGTTTGGCGAGGTTTGTGATGTGAGTCGGTTGAACATGTTCAAACGATTTCGGAGATGGCGGGTTTTGGGTCAGGTTGGGACGAGATTGGCGAAAGAGGAAAGGGGTGTCTTGATAGGCTGCGTGGGGTCCCGAGGAGAATGTTTTCTTACCTTGCGAAGAAGATGACATGGGAATTATCCACGGTAAGGATGAATTTGTCTTCGTCCATGTGGACAGTTCATTGTCCCACTCAGAACCCAGATCATTTACCTGCATAAAGGGAAGGGTTAATCATCATACGGTTTCGTATATGGACACATCTTATTTGCCATAAATACCTTTGATGTATGCAGTCATATATGTATACATATTTTGTTTTTGCTTATTCAGATTAGCTAATGAATCTCTGAGCTTAGAATAGTGTATATGAACACTTTAAAAAAAAACAAAAAAAAACAAAAAGGAAAGCTTCAAATTGTTGTTGTGAATAAATAACTTTAAATGAGAGTTTTGTTGTTGTTGTTGATAACTTCAAACTTGAGTTTCAAGTCGTATACACTTTAGAAACAAGAAGTATAAAGAACAACTCTTCTTTATTGATTTGAAAACTCTCTCAAAACTAAATTTCTCTCTCTTGAGTCTTATGGAACATCTCTCCATAAGCTCTTATTTATAGAACTAAGCTACTCCTTATTCCTATTAGAAATAATAAACTACTCTTTCCTTTTTCTTAATGACAACAGAACATTTTCTTTTCCTACTGAATCCTTATTTCTATCTCTTTAAGCTTCTCCTTAAGAGATTTTCTCTTCTTCAAGTTCCGGAATTATCCAACATTTTTCCCCTTAGTTCCAACTTGAACTCCGGGAAACTCGATCGCTTGAACTCTTCTGAGGTTTCTCATTTCCCTGAACTTGATCCTTGCTACTGGCTTAGTGAGGATGTCCGCTTTCTGTTCTGTGCCGGGTACATGCTCCCAATAAGTTTTGTTTCTTACGATAGAGTCTAGCTCACTTTCCATCGTGTCAATCCATTCTTTTGAGCTTGCAGCTTCATAGTAACTCTCTGGTTCTCCATCTACCGTGAGCAGTAGTCTTTCACTTTCAAGATCAGCTAGCAGTATATAATCATCAAGATACCTTGGCTTAGTTATTGTGCGGCCATATCTTGTCACCATAGGTTGAGGATCGGGCTCTTTATTCACTTCTTGATCGTCGTTTGCTCCTTCTTCCTTGTTTTGGTTTATGTGATCTTGATTGTTGTTTTGCTCATGCTCCCTTCGTCTTATGTGGATCCGTAATTCGGTAATGTGAACATACCCGGTTCTCCGTCGGATTCTCTCGTTGTAGACGTCTAGTCCCATGCTTTCCTCTCATCAAAGACTACGTCTACACTAACGATTACCCTTCTTGTAACCTTCATCAAGGTTCTGTTTCTTCTTTCTACCACACCGTTCTGCTGTGGTGTGTATGGTGTCGTTGAGTGCCTTGAAATTCCCTTCTCTTCACAGAATTGATTAAATTCCAATGAGTTAAACTCTCCTCCTCGATCGGTACAAAAAGTCTTTATTGTCGAACCCGTTTGTCTCTCGACAAACTCTTTGAACTTTTTGAAACGATCAAAAGCTTCACTCTTCTCATGTAGTATACATGGCATTCCTACGACCATCTTCTTTTTTACAATGTTATTCATCACACCGAAGCTTACATGTCCTAGCCGAGCGTGCCAAGTCCATGTAGGATCTTCACGTTGTATCTGAAAACACTTAAGAAAGCTGATTTCCATCGGTGTCTTGTAGAGTCGGTTTGATGATCTTATGACTTGTACAAGCAGCCTTCCGCGAGGGTCTCTTAGTGTTAAAGTATCTCCCTTCATGTGTACTTCACACCCATTCTCGGTTGCTTGTCCAAGACTTATTATGTTGTGCTCCAGGTTGGGTATATAGTAGATGTCTTTGAATGCTCTTCTTTCTCCAGTCTTGCCCACAAAAACAATCGTACCCTTCCCAACAATATCAACATATGATCCATCACCAAACTTGACTCTCCCTTTGATATTTTCATCCAAACTTGAGAAGTAATCCTTGCTCCCCGTCATGTGATTGCTTGCTCCATTGTCTAGAAAACAGACACTTCTATCGTCGTTGTTGATGTCATAATTATTGGAAACACTTTATCTTCATTTAAGAACACAACCTCATGGACATAAAGAGCGTCTTCTTCTTCAGCATCGTTTAGGTTCGCCTCTTGATGCTCTTTTGGCCTTTCGGGACAAGCTGATACATAGTGACCCGGCTTGTCACACCTCCAACATGTTATATGAGACCGATCTTTGTCTTTATCCTGCCTTTGATCACGTCCTCCTGCTTCTCCTCATGTGGTTTGACTAGTAGATCCTCCTCTACCCCTGCCTCTACCACCGTGGCCTCTTCCTCTTCCTCTTCCTCGAGAATCTCCATAGTTCCCATGACCACTCTACTCATTATTGGAAAACATAAGTTTTCCTTGGTCCTCCTCTTGAGTTTCTTCCCCTACACGTTCTTCATACGCTTTTAGCCTTCCAACTATGTCCTCAAACCCCGTCGTATTGAGGTCTAGAACTTGCTCCAGTGAGGCTACAATGTGTATGTACTTATGTCTTGGAAGACCTTTAAGAACTTCTTCACCAATTTGGACTCTTCTATGGTTTCTCCCAACGAGGTTGAATTCGACGATAGGCTTGATATCTTTCCCGCGAAGTCATCAACTGTGTCGCTGTCATCCATCTTCAACCTATCAAACTCCGCCATTAATGTCTGAAGTCTCGCCTCTCTTACACGATCCGCTCCAAGGTGTCGTGATTTAATGGCCTCCCAGAGATTTTTTGCTGCGGTTTGATCTCGTACTTGTAGAATTAGGTTTTCGGGTATGGATTGGAATAGAAGTGCTGTCGCCACATCATTTTTCTTTAGGTCAAGCGATCCCGATTCTATAGTTTCTCAGACTTCATGCACACGTAATAGAACCTTCATTCACATTGCCCAAACTCTGTAGTTTGTCGATGACAATTGATCGATGTGGATCCAAAATCTTTTGTTCTCGGCAGTGAAGCTGTCGCGTAACCCATACTTGGTCACGAGATTCTCCCTTCGCCGTGTTGATCGAGTCTTCTACTCAAGGCTCGGATCGAGTCTTCCTTCCTGAATCTCTGATATCAATTCAAGTCGTATAAACTTTAGAAACAAGAAGTATGAAGAACAACTCTTCTTTATTGATTTAGAAACTCTCTCAAAACTAAATCTCTCGGTCTCATGGAACATCTCTCCATAGGCTCTTATTTATAGAACTAAGCTACTCCTTATTTCTATTAGAAATAGGAAACTACTCTTTCATTTTTCTTAATGACAATAGAACATTTCCTTTTCCTACTGAATCCTTATTTCTATCTCTTTAAGCTTCTCCTTAAGAGATTTTCTTTTCTTCAAGTTCCGGAATTATCCAACAGAGTTTTCTTTTGTTGTTGATAACTTCAAATTAGGATTCATTGGTCATGCTCATGTACAAGCGAAAGTGTGTTTGTGTAAATGTAATTAGGATATGTAAATACAATTGAAAACGTTGGATTTTGTGAATGAAAGTAAATTGAGCGACTGAAGAAGAAAGTAAATGATCCAATGCCACTTTGTTAAAGTACATAAATAGCATATATGTTGTGAGAGAAGATAAGATGATGTTTCCTAAAGCATATTTGCTTGGTGATGGTTTCAGGGCACCAAAACTCATTCGAGGAAGAGAATTAAAGAAACTGCAGAGAAGCAGATAAAATTCAGTGAACAAGTTTTTGAGGGAAATGACTATGCACCCATCAATTTCTATGGTTCGACCCCTAAGTGAACCCCCAAGGATTTCCTAACACCCAACATTTCGTTTTATTGCATTCATATTTCTTTCGTTTCAGTTACAATAACAAAACCAGCTTTTATTTCGTGCTAACTTAATTCTTTTCGCTAAAAATTATAGTGCAACCATCAATTTCTATGGTTCGACCCCTAAGTTATACAACACACATTTGTGCATTTGCAGACACCTAAGGATTATATATATCAAAACCCGAAGCAAAATTAACACCGAATCAGAACCACCATGATCCAATTTACGACGTTTATTTCTCAAGGGAGCGATGTCATCAGATTCTTCTTCTGAAAGTATCAGTTGAGGCAAAGGGGGCAGAAGAATGGCCTTCCGATGATCAACTTCCCGTATGATCCTCGGAGCTAACAGGTTTCTCGAAAGCAAAGTGACCACAATTTTATCTAGAAAAAGTAAAGACGGATAAAGAATCCTCCACTAAGAAGCAAAGTGAGAACGAAAAAATTACCTCCTGTTCAGGATTAGCAAACTTGAATTAAAATATACTATTTATATATAAAATTCAAAATTTGAAATGATTATTTTTTTCAAAAATTTGAAATAATATACTATATTCTCAAAAATTCAAAAAAATTAAAATATACTATTTTTATATATAAAATTTGAAATGATTATTTCTTAATTTTAATAAAATTTTGATTTTTTTTTTGATTTTTTGAATTTGTTTTGGGATTTTTTGGGATTTTTTGAAATTTAATAATTTTTTATTAAATATTAATTTTTTTAATTAAAAAATCAAAAGATAACAGAGTTATTATTCCGTTAAGTCGAAGGTGTTTTATGGGTACAATTTAAAAGTTGAGGTATTATATTAAAAACATAAATTAGTTGATGTATTATTTTGGGAATGTAAAAAGTTTAGATATTAAAAAGCTTATTGAAATTTAGTTGGATATTTTTATGGAATCTGCCTTAACAAAAATATTAAATCAATCGAACTTCTTTTAGAAAACGAATTAATGTCAATTTTTAAAATTGATGTTTTATAAGGTGCAAGGGATCTTCATGACTCCGAGTATGCATGTTATTTGAAGTTATTTACATATTAAGACATTTTGTGAGGACACGACGCTTTAAACAATGTACAAATCTACGATTCCTAAGAGAGAAGCTAGATGTGTAATATGGGTTTATCAGATTTTCTTTTCCTCATTGTTTTTTTACCTTTTTGTTATCCTTCCCATATGTTTTGTTTACTCATTTTTCATATGATGAAAAATATAAATATGGATCAAAATTAACCTAGCTGAGAAATATTAAAAAGAATTCAAACAATTTTGATATCCATTTACTATTTGGATCAAATTTTGTAGATCTGAAGAAGTTATAACGTCATGGTAGGTGTGGATCAAAACATGTAGACAGGCCTCCGGTGGATGGTTATGTTGAAAAGATAAAGATAAACAAGATGCATGTCTAGGAACATGTAACAAAAAATGTCTGGGTAAGTCATTCATAAATAAAAAACATAAGCGTTTTTTGTTGTGTACGAGATGTGTGGTGACAAATTAATGTGGACAAAGTTTCATTAAATCTATCCTTTTTCATTTGGATTTCAGTTAATTAATCGTCAACCACCAAAGAAAAAACAGACCAGAGAAGTTATCTAAACGAATTACCTGAAAACAAAAAAAAACATGGATACTCTGGTGTGGATAAGAGAGAGGGTTTTGTGTGGAGTTATGGATGGTGTGGAAAAGTTTGTGTGGATGATTGATTATGGATGATGTGGTATTGATGATATCTGGAAACAAAACTCATTTGTGTGGTATGAAGATTTGGTGAACCAAAGAAGCCCACGACCACTTGGAGTGTTTTATCGTCGCTTCAAGGCCCATGACCTCAGGAATGAGCACTATGACCGCGGGAATGAAGCCTCCAACCGTTCAAGCCCAAGGTCAAGCCCATTCATTATTATTAATTCTTATCCGACTGGGACAAGACCAAACCAATCCAAGGCACTTCAAGAGTTATATAAGCAAGAATTTTCCCAGGATTTTACACCACACCACATAACAACTTTCATAGATTTTTTATAGCAACTCGTCGCTGAAGTTGTTAGATCAAGTGAGCTACGAGATGATGCATGTGAGATTGAAGATGATATAGCTGGACCAGAAAATACATCAGACGATGTAACATGAAGCATGAAGAGTGGTGTGGCTTAGCGGTGCTGAACTAGACACAAAACGTGAAACTCATATGTTGAGTAAATTAAGTCAAAGAATAAGTTCTAGAGATATCTTCTAAAGGTGGTGATATACGATTGAGGGGGAGTTTGAAGTTTGTCAAGAAAGTGTTTGAAGATACATAATACGTGTGGAGTATTCAAGGTGAGCTTCTGTTCTAAAACTAAGTCACAAAGGGGGAGATTGTTAGTGTAATTGTGTGACCGGTTTTAGAAGTTAGTGGAATGGAAAGTGACACATCATGTGAGAAATAAAGGAAGATGACGAGAAGGAAAAAGGAAACAAAAGAAAAGGGAATATTAAGGTAAATGGAAAACTTATCTTTGAAAAAAAAGGAAAAGACAAGTTTGAGGTTCATGAGTTTGGTTATAAATACCAAGAAGTGGTGTAATGAAAACACACGCGCCTAGGGTATTGTCGAGAGATGCACACGAGTGTGTGTGGCGTCGTCCCACCATATTAGATTTGTAGATCTATTGGTGGTTTTTAGTCTATGGATTCTGCAGCCGTTGAGAAGACGGTGATGCACCGGTGCTGCCGGATGGTAGTCAAGCCATGTGTGGTTTGATACTGTTTTCATAGCTCCATCTAGAAAAGAATGGTAGGCATTGTAGTGTCGGATACCATACGCAATTGTAATTGCAATCTTGTTCTAGTGGATTTATTCTGGACTAGGTCCGGGATGTAGGGAAGCTGAACCTCGTTAAAAAACTTTATGTGTTTTTTACTTTATGCAAGCACATAATCGTTATACTTTCTTATCACTCAAACATATGATCTAGCCGCAAATATGTTTTTTCAATTGGTATCAGAGCGGGACTCGATAGAGCTCTGTTCTTTTTTCGGGTATGATCCTGGATTTGAGGCTAGTGAGTAAAATCGAAGTGGATGAGAGAGAAACTTGTTCATCAGCGTATAAGAAGAAAAATCAAAACAAAAAGAAGATATGAAGAGCAGCTTTGGGATAAGGATTTCTCGGCCAATTGGAGCTAAAGTTGAAAGTAGTTCTGGTTTTGATGAAGAAACTCACTGAAAGCGTTTAAAAGTCGTATCGGAAAACAAAATTTGGTTTTCGCCGTCGGGAGAGAAAGATGAAGCAACCCGTGCTATTTGTGGGTTTATTTGGACGTGATAAATTACCTTAGGCTCGTTATTTTCTTGAGGGAATATTTAGATGGGGCCAAAAGTTTGAGCCCAATATAAAAGTGCATCAAGGGATTCACAATTATCAGACGGGTTAACGACGAAACAATTATCCATAGAGGAAGACAATTGTGATCGGAATAGCAGCAGCTCCACCAAATAATCAAAGGAGAAGAAGTTTCGAGAGATATCTGAGAGTTGGTGGTGAAATAGAGTTTTCAATCAGAAATCAAGATTGAAAAAGGCAAGAGAAAAGGTGGAGTTTCTAGCTCTAGGATGGAATCACGAGTAACCAGAGATGAAGATAGCATTGGGGTCGTTAATGAAAACTGCAAAGATGGTGATTTGAATAGAGTCTAAGATTTCGTGGTTTTGGACTTAACCAATATTTTTGGTTGGACTACAATATCCAAAAAGAAGAATTCAAATCCACTTCTGTTGATCTACGGTTTTCGACGCTACAAGGAGAGAGTGGTGTGTTTTGTGTTCTGAAAATCAAATGACTGGTTGTTTTAGTCAAAAGAAGATTGAATAAAACATGGCTGTCGTGTCTGTTCATATATGGCTTGTTGTAGCTAAAGCGTAGAGATGTTTGCTCAAAAGAGTTAGAGGGCTTTTGGAGTAGACTCATGGATTTTCTGTATGTATCAGCAAATAAGATCAATCAAGGCGTCAGCAGCAAGTTGTGTAGGAGGTTGAAAGCACAATTGAAGTGAGACTGGGTGCAGGTCTTGCAGAGATTGTCTTAAAGAGCATCAATATGAGAGAGTTTAAGTATTGGTGTTTGGTAAAGAGATTTTCGTTCTGCATTAAAGGTTGCAGAAAATGGTGCATTGCAGAGAGTGTTCTGAGAAAATCTGAAGTAAGATTACTATGTGTTTGTTGAGAATTCATGCTGGGAAAAACTGTGGAGAAGATGAAAGTTTAAATGCTGAAGTCAACAACAGTTTCAAGAATTATCAAGGACAGAGTAAGGATTTCAGTGAAGTTGAAGTAGAGATCACGAATGATGTTTTGTAATGATCTCTGAAAATTTTAACTGGTGAGAAGTTTTGATGATAAATTGACTCATGTTCAGACCAACTTTAGAAAAACGCTTGTAGACTTAAACGTCTTCTGATCAGACTAAAACTTGGTGGCAAGGCCCTGTTGTCTAAAGAATCAACGGTGAGATTGAGATTTCAATCGGTTATTACGAGATTTATTCTTGCATCTCTGAGACAGGTCTGCACAGATTATGTTGTGACCAGTCTGACGAGAAGTTGTATTTGGATAGTGAAACAAGGTCGGTTTGTTCTGAATTTTTTTTTGGAGCATTCTTGACATATGGGGCTATGTTCTGATACTTCTTTAGGTGTGAGACATCCACGTTATTACATGAGGAAGTTTTGGAGTGTTGAGAACATGATAGGTTTGGGATTTGTGCTGATCAATAGGTTTCTCAAGATGGGTGACAAGGTTGATTGGTCATTAGACACTCGGATTTCAGTTGCAGGTCTATAAAATTCAGAACGAAGACTTCAGGTTTGAGTTGGGGATGTGTTGCAAATCAGAATGGAAGTGATCTCTTAATTACGTGGTATTTCAAGTGGAGAAAATTCCAGAAAACAAGGGTGAATAAAAATGGTGAAAAGCCTTGATGATAAGTCAACCATGTTCAGAGAAGCAAGATGATATTTACTATGTTTTGGCATCCAAGCACGGAGAATGTGTGAACTCTCAAATTTGAAGTGCTTATTTGTTCTGAGTTTTTAACTTAGTTATGTACTCAAGCAGGGGGAGATAGGTGATGTTGTTTTGCTGTTGACATTTCTTCTTGCGAGTCTGAAACAATATCTTGGTTGTAGGGGGAGTAATTGTTTGGTTTACTCATGGTCAGCTAATTGCATATTCTGCGTTTCTTTATGTGTGTTACGTAAGAGATTGCTTGAGTATCAAACTAAGCTAAAAAGGGGGAGAATGAAGATGTTAGATCAAGTGAGCTACGCGATGATGCATGTGAGATTCAAGATGATATAGCTGGACCAGAAAATACATCAGACGATGTAACATGAAGCATGAAGAGTGGTGTGGCTTAGCGGTGCTGAACTAGACACAAAACGTGAAACTCATATGTTGAGTAAATTAAGTCAAAGAATAAGTTCTAGAGATATCTTCTAAAGGTGGTGATATACGATTGAGGGGGAGTTTGAAGTTTGTCAAGAAAGTGTTTGAAGATACATAATACGTGTGGAGTATTCAAGGTGAGCTTCTGTTCTAAAACTGAGTCACAAAGGGGGAGATTGTTAGTGTAATTGTGTGACCGGTTTTAGAAGTTAGTGGAATGGAAAGTGACACATCATGTGAGAAATAAAGGAAGATGACGAGAAGGAAAAAGGAAACAAAAGAAAAGGGAATATTAAGGTAAATGGAAAACTTGTCTTTGAAAGAAAAGGAAAAGACAAGTTTGAGGTTCATGAGTTTGGTTATAAATACCAAGAAGTGGTGTAATGAAAACACACGCGCCTAGGGTATTGTCGAGAGATGCACACGAGTGTGTGTGGCGTCGTCCCACCATATTAGATTTGTAGATCTATTGGTGGTTTTTAGTCTATGGATTCTGCAGCCGTTGAGAAGACGGTGATGCACCGGTGCTGCCGG
>JAHZTW010000001.1:108688273-108698991 GCA_020283515.1 Alliaria petiolata
CAGCACCGGTGCATCACCGTCTTCTCAACGGCTGCAGAATCCATAGACTAAAAACCACCAATAGATCTACAAATCTAATATGGTGGGACGACGCCACACACACTCGTGTGCATCTCTCGACAATACCCTAGGCGCGTGTGTTTTCATTACACCACCTCTTGGTATTTATAACCAAACTCATGAACCTCAAACTTGTCTTTTCCTTTTTTTTCAAAGAAAAGTTTTCCATTTACCTTAATATTCCCTTTTCTTTTGTTTCCTTTTTCCTTCTCGTCATCTTCCTTTATTTCTCACATGATGTGTCACTTTCCATTCCACTAACTTCTATCTATGGAGCTGCTGCTATTCCGATAATTGTGATCACAATTGTCTTCCTCTATGGATAATTGTTTCGTCGTTAACCCGTCTGATAATTGTGAATCCCTTGATGCACTTTTATATTGGGCTCAAACTTTTGGCCCCATCTAAATATTCCCTCAAGTTAAATATTGCATAGATAACTTCTGCAACGAGAGTTGATTGGTTTTAACTTAGAGTTTCGAGTTCTAGATGGTTCTTAATAAATCCCTAATAAACATAGATTCTGCATTCTTGGATTCAACCTGATAATTACCCTTGCCTAGCGCATTCGTCTCCTGAACTTACACCGCTTTAATCTCGTTTACTTAATCGTTTAGATTGCTTAGTTTACTTTCATATTATTCGACCCAGCATAATCTGAATTTAGAAACTTTTAGTGTAGCATCTACTTCCCTTAAGGTTTTGATACCCCTTATACCACAATTGCATTTGCTGTGCACTTGCAGTAGTTTTATTTGGGTAAAACCTGAGCCCTATCAAGTTTTTGGCGCCATTGCCGGGGAAGTAATAGCTGCCTACGCAATCTAGTACTAGGATTTTGACTAGATTTTGTTTTTATTTTGGTTACTAACTTGGTTTCTTATCTTTGGTTTCAGGTGCATGCCCAGTACCAGAAGCAACAAGGAGAATGAACTAATCGCATTGAACCAAGAGCTTGGTCGTCTCGAACGTACGAACCGCAAGACTGCACGAGGGTCGATCGACACCACTGATAGCATTGATCGACACCCTGCGCAGGAAACGATGGCTTATCTTATGGTTCTAATCCGAGACGCCGAAAGCAACTTGGTTGATGCAGAAAGGCACATAAGGAACGCCCAAGGACAGAGACTCGATGAGGCTGGAGCTGTCATCATCGAGCAAACAGTACAAGCCGCACATGCAGAAGCTGGACGTGGAAGAACACTTGGCGAGTACAACCGCCCAGACCAGTTCTATGCCAATAGAGCTGCGATCCGTCCTCCTGCATTTTAGAGGAACGACTTCGAGCTGAAGCCTGCTTACTTCACGCTGGTGGCTCAACATCCTTTCCATGGTCTTCCTAATGAGCATCCGATGGACCACATTGAGAGATTTGAAGACCTCGCATCAAGCATCAAGGCTAATGGAGTGTCCTATGATTATCTCTTCTGCAAGCTTTTCCCTTACTCGCTTGCTGGAGATGCATCGTATTGGCTGAAGCAGTTGGATCCAGGATCCTTGACTACTTGGGAAGAAACAAAGAATGCATTCTTATGCAACTTCTTTGATGATGCAAAATCAGAAGAGCTGAGGACGAAGATCACTGCATTCTCCCAAGGACCTACTGAAGCATTCAAGGCTTCTTGGGTGCGATTCAAAGCTTACCAAAGAGATTGCCCACATCACGGTTTCAGCGAGCCGCAGCTTCTCGGTATCTTCTACCGAAGGATCGACTGGAGGTACCAGATGGCTTTAGACGCAGCAAGCAATGGCAACTTCAACACCAGATATCCAGACGACGCAATGATGCTTATAGGGAATTTGACCTCTTGTAACAGCACCAAGAACGCAGACTTTGAAAGGAGACAGCACGCTGGAGTGAATGGAGGAAGCCAAATTGTTGAAGTCAACATGAAGCTAGACAACGTGCACAATCTCTTGGTGGGGAAGAAACAAGTCCACTTTGCTAATGAAGTGGAGACATTCGAGCCTAGTGAAGAATGTGAAGAAGAGGATGTCAACTACATCAACAGAGGTGGCTTTCAAGGCCAAAGGTTTGGGAACCAGCAAGGGAACATGAATTTCAATGGGAATTATCAGAAGAGCTCCTTCACAGGAAATCAAAACTCTTCTGGTTATACTCAAAAGCTCCCATTCCAGAACAGCAACAACAATTACACAAGGAGCTATGGAAATTCTTCTTACCAAAAGCCTCCTGCACAAGATAACAAAATGGAGTCTATGTTAGAGCAGATCTTGGAAGGACAGCAGAAGATGACAATGGATTTCAATGGGAAGATTGATTCACTGTACCATGACCTGAATGGAAAGATTGAGAGCTTGAACTCTCATATGAAGAAGCTGGATGTTCAAGTTGCTCAAACTGCATGAGCTGTTAACAGGCAAGAAGGTTTTCTTCCAGGGAAGACTGATACCAATTCCAAACGCCATGTGAATGCTGTCACATTGAGGAGTGGGAAGAACCTTCAGCCTGTGCAGAACAGAGGGCTTAGTGATGAAGATTTCGAAGAGCTTGAAGATGTAGAAGATGCTGCGGAGCCAGTGTCGATCGACACTACTGTGTGTCGATCGACACCCATGAAGATACACGACGAAACGAGCAAACCCAACGCGAAAGACTCGACTACAAAGAAGAGTGTCGATCGACACCAGGAGGGTATCGATCGACGCTTACTGCATACAACACTAGATCAGCCCAAGACGACGCAAGCTGCAGCAGAGAAGGTCTACAAACCGAAAATCCCTTTCCCCTTGATACCAAAGAAGTCTAAGAAGGAGCTACTTGACGCTAGATGCAAGGCTATCATGGATAAACTAGTGGTTGAAATCCCCTTGATGGATGCCATTAGAACTACTCCAGTGGTAAAAAGATACTTGAAATGGATGATGACAAAGAACATGGATATGGAGGAAGGAGTGATGATGATATCAGAGCAAGTTAGTGCTGTCATTCAGAACAAGCTTCCAGAAAAACTCTCCGATCCGGGAAGCTTTGTTCTTGATTGTTCCATCTTTTCAGACAAGTTTGGGAGATCTCTATGCGATTTAGGTTCAAGTGTCAACTTGATGCCTCTCTCAGTTGCTCTTAGGCTGGATATGACAGATTTCAAGGCCACAAGAATCTCCTTAGTCCTTGCTGATCGTTCTGTAAGGATCCCTGAAGGTGTCTTGGAAGATGTTCCTATCAAAGTGGGAGATTGTTTGATTCCCACAGACTTTGTGGTATTACCTTATGATGAGGAACCCAAAGACCCTCTCATAGTTGGTAGACCATTCTTGGCTACAGCTGGTGCCATCATTGATGTGAGAAAGGGGAGGATTGCGGTGAACATTGGTGACTTGGTGATGAATTTCGACATGGAGAAGCTGATGAAGAGACCCACGATTGATGGACAGACCTTCTATGTCGATTCACTCACCAACCTTGCTGAAGAGATTTTCCAAGAGGACTATCCTACAGACCCTTTCGAGTGAGCATTGACGACTTCTACGAAGGACGTTGAGCACTTGGACGATGCCGCTGCTGGATACACAAAGATTTTGGATGCTTGTGAGCAAGTGCTACAGTTGGTCGCATAAGAGGACTTGTGTCGATCGACACCAACCACTAGTGTCGATCGATAGTCTGCGAAAACCACGAAAGATGCCACACTTGGAGACTGGAGTGAGGCTAAGGCACCTAAAATTGAGCTTAAACAGCTCCCTGCCGGGCTAAGGTACACATTTCTTGGTCCTAATTCAACTTATCATGTTATTGTGAATGCTTCCTTGAACAATGCAGAGCTCACTTTATTGCTAAGCAAGCTGCGCAAATTTCGCAAAGCTCTTGGCTATTCTCTTGATGACATTTCAGGTATCTCACCAGACTTGTGCACGCATCGGATTCACCTTGAGGATGAGACGAAGTCATCGATTGAACATCAAAGGAGGCTAAATCCGAACCTGAAGGAAGTTGTCAAGAAGGAGATCATGAAGCTCTTGGAGGCTGGGATCATCTATCCCATTTCAGACAATGCTTGGGTCAGTCCGGTTCATATGGTTCCTAAGAAAGGAGGAGTCACAGTGGTGAAGAATGAGGAGAACGAGCTGATTCTTACAAGGACTGTGACCGGACACATGATGTGCATAGACTACAGGAAGTTGAATGCCGCGACCAGAAAGGATCATTTTCCTTTGCCTTTCATCGATCAGATGCTGGAGAGATTGGCGAATCATCCTTACTACTGTTTCTTTGATGGCTATTCAGGATTCTTCCAGATTCCAATCCGTCCAGATGATCAGGAGAAGACCACATTTACATGTCCTTATGGTACATTTGTATATCCCAGAATGCCATTTGGACTTTGTAATGCTCATGCGACCTTTCAGCGATGCATGATGTCCATCTTCACAGATATGATTGAGAAGTTTATGGAGGTCTTTATGGATGACTTTTCTGTTTATGGGTCATCCTTCAAAGACTGTCTGGACAACTTATGCGCAGTGTTGCAGCGATGTGAAGAGAAGCACTTGGTCCTGAACTAGGAAACGTGTCATTTTATGGTCAGAGATGGAATTTTACTTGGGCACAAGGTTTCAGAAGAAGGAATCGCAGTGGATCGCGCCAAGATTGAAGTGATGACGACTTTGCAAGCACCTGATTCTGTTAAATCGGTGAGGAGTTTTCTGGGTCATGCTGGGTTTTTTAGAAGATTCATCAAGGATTTCAGCAAGATTGCAAGACCACTCACTGCTCTTCTCTGCAAAGACGTGAAATTCGAGTTCACTGGAGAATGTCATTCAGCCTTTGAACAGATCAAGCAAGTCTTAGTGAGTGCTCCAATTGTTCAACCTCCAGACTGGGATTTTCCTTTCGAGGTAATGTGTGATGTCAGCGACTTCGCAGTAGGCGAGGTTTTGGGACAGAAGAAAGAAAAGAAGCTTCATGCCATCTACTATGCCAGCAGAACGTTGGATGATGCTCAAAAGAATTATGCAACTACGGAGAAGGAATTGCTAGCTGTGGTCTATGCCTTTGAGAAATTTCGACAATACCTTGTTGGCTCAAAGGCGATTGTTCATACTGATCATTCTGCATTGAAGTACTTAATGCAGAAGAAGGATGCCAAGCCAAGATTGTTGAGATGGATTCTACTTCTTCAAGAGTTTGACATAGAAGTCAAGGACAAGAAAGGAGTTAAAAATGGAGTGGCTGATCATCTCTCAAGGATTAGGATCGAAGATGACGTGCCAATTGATGATTTTCTGCTTGAAGAGAATGTCTACCTTGTTGAGAGTCGTTTCCAAGCTGCGTGTTCAGAGCAGATACGCCCAGTGTCGATCGACACTAGGGAAGTGTCGATCGACACCCCGTCCGAAATCCTAAGGAAGAGTCGCGACTCAACACTTCGAAGCCTGAGTCACTCAAAAGTGTCGATCGACACAGTCTTTAGTGTCGATCGACACCCGACACCATCATTACTTAGACGCATCTTGGACGAAGTGTTTCGACAACCTATCTTTGCCATAAATGCTGCGAATCGACCATGGTATGCTGACATTGTGAATTTCCTTGCTGCTGACATTGATCCTAAACATCTCAAGGACTATGAGAAGAAGAAGTTCATGAGGGAACATATGAGATACTATTGGGATGAACCTCACTTGTACAAACATTTTTCAGACAATGTGTACCGCAGATGCATTGCAGAGAGTGAAGTTTGAGATGTGATGTTTCATTGTCATGGTTCTGAGTATGCTGGACACTTTGCTACTTTCAAGACAGTGTCCAAGGTTCTTCAAGCAGGCTTTTGGTGGCCTAATATGTTCAAGGATGCTTAGCTGTTCATCACTCAATGTGATGTTTGTCAAAGGAGAAGAAAGACCAGCAAGAGACATGAAATGCCACAGAACTTCATCCTTGAAGTGGAGATTTTCGATTGCTGGGGCATTGACTTCAGTACATCTTGGTTGCTGTAAACTATGTCTCTAAGTGGGTAGAAGCAATTGCTTCTAAGACCAATGATACTGCGGTGGTTCTTAAGCTGTTTCGAACCATCATTTTTCCAAGATTCGGAGTGCCTCGGATTGTTATAAGTGATGGTGGTTCTCAGTTTATCAACAAGGTATTCAACAAGTTGCTGAAGAACCATGGTGTTCAACATCGTGTGGCTACTCCTTATCATCCCCAAACAAGTGGACAAGTCGAAGTCTCCAACAGACAGATCAAGCAAATCCTGGAGAAGACAGTGGGCAAGACATGGAAGGATTGGGCAGCAAAGTTAGATGATGCACTTTGGGCCTACAGGACTGCCTACAAGACACCACTTGGGACTACACCATTCCAGTTGCTCTATGGCAAAGCATGCCATCTTCCAGTGGAGTTGGAACACAAGGCGCATTGGGCTATCAAGAAGATGAATTTCGACTTGAAACCTGCTGCAGAAAGGCGCCTAATACAGCTGAATGAGCTAGACGAACTTCACTATCATGCTTATGAGAACTCAAAGCTCTACAAAGAGAGGACTAAGGCATATCATGATAAGAAGATCGTCTCCAGACAATTCGAGCCAAATGATCAGGTACATCTGTATAACTCTCGTTTGCAATTGTTTCCTGGTAAATTGCGTTCCCGTTGGTCAGGCCCTTTTACCATCAAAGAGGTCAGACCATATGGAGCAATTGTCTCGACAAACTCCAAAGGAGAAGAGTTCATTGTGAATGGGCAGAGGGTGAAACACTATTGGGCTCAAGCCGAGATTCCAGAAGGACATATTGTGTCTCTGGATGATGCACAAACTGCCTAAACGCGTGAACAGTCAAGCTATTGACGTTAAACGAGCGTTTAGTGGGAGGCAACCCACTGGTAAGTATTTATTTTCTTTTCATTTTGGTTTTACTAATCTTTATGTGCTCTTTAGGAAAAAAAAATATAGAGGAAGTGGGCACGATCACAGTGAGTGTCGATCGACACCCCCTTGTGTCGATCGACACCACCACGGGACGCAGGTAAGTCTTTCAAAACCCGGCATTTCCTTTCTTCTTCCTCACATTTTCAAACTGTCGACCCTTAGAGAAATTTTCCCCAAATCACCACTTTTTCATTTCCCAACGGAATTGAGTGATTCAAAGCTTTAATCCGTGCGGATTTCATCACTTTCATAATCCATTATCCATTCATTCGATCTGCCAAGGTATGTTCTTCAAATCTCCCAATTTCATTTTCGACCCTAAGGTGAAAATTCTTGAATCCGACCTATTTAGCTTGATTTCTTGATTGAATGATGCTTATTTAGGTTGTCTATCATGGTTTAGATCATTACCCAAATGTTTTTCATCCTTCAAATTGCAAAAATTGAAATTTTTGAATTTTGGAAAATTTATGATGCATGTTGCGAATTTGGGATTTTTCTTGGGTTTTATGGTTTAGATCTGGTCGGTTCACTGAATTGGGATTGCTAGGATTGCAAATTGATGCAGAATTGGGTCTACTATCATGATCTTGGCTCGATTTCAGATTTCACGCATGGTGTCGATCAACACCATGTGGCGTCGATCGACACTAAGGCAGTATCGAACTCGAGCACAACTTTGCCAACTTTGGGTTTTGATTTTGGTTTTAATTTTGCTTGCAGATGCCTCCAGTTAGTAAGAGACCACGACGCACTGAAGCATCCGCCTCTGGGACTGCTAATGATGAATCGATTCCGTGTCTTGCTCCTTGGCCTAAGCGTGAAACCGCGAAGATTCGGATTACAAGGAACTGGGAAGACGATGTCAGAGTTGGGCATCAAGGACGATGTCCTGCAGTTGTTGAACATGATTGGGTTGTGATTTTTCGCGACAAGGCACTACGACATTTACCCCGATCTAGTCCGCCAGTTCATCTCCACAGCTAGAGTGTACTACAAGAATGAGATAGTCCGTAATGCTTTGGAGGGGACATTGACATTTCTCATTCGCGGAATCCGCTACCGCATTTCACTTCCAGACCTTTGTGTCATTTATGGGTTTGCGAACGAGCATGCCACCGGTGTCTCCCTTCCTACGCAGCTTCCAGACAACCAGGACTTCTGGTCTCATTTTGGGAATGAGAGGTATGACTCTAAGACCTCCTCACTGATGGGGTCTAAATAGTCGTCCGAGTTTGGAGGATTTCTTTGTAGGACCCTAAGCTGCAAGTGCACAGCGTGCGTTGTAGTACTTAGAGTATCGATCCACAGGGAGGAGGTCAACTGCAAAACAGAGAATTAGGCAAGCAAAGACGCAGAGAATTGGGGGTTTGTAGGATTGTGTCACAGTTTCAGTATCTATTGAATGCAGGAAACGAAAAAGCAAGTTTATATAGAGCTGGTTGTCAATCAACTCTATATCAGGCGGAAAAGTAAGTATGGAAGTGTGTAAATCTCGATTAAAAGGCAGTGCAGAGAAAGTAAATATTGAAGTGCGTAAATCTCGATTGAAAAGCAGATGGGTGAACACGTTGGGGATCTTCTCGGGAAATCTATGGGGTTCTAACTAGAAATCAAACACACAAAAGTTAAGCAAACGAGGCTAGGCGATTTTCCCCAAACTGATTCACTGGTTTTAACAACCTAACTTTATCAAGCAAGGTCGATCTGCGAACTTCTATTCCACAGGTATACTTTCATATCCTGCGTCCTAGACGAACACGCAATAAGATCGGGACAATAAACATTCAGACATCTTTTAAAGGATGCTCTCTACCCTATTTTGGTCTAGATCTGAGATTCAGGACGTTTGTCGTTCTCAAGACCCTGCGATCAGAACACTAGTTAGCTACGCTAGACTCATGCAATAAGAACGAATATGGTGAGACAGAAAACCCTAATCTTCGGCCTAAACAATCGGTTTAAAAACAGTTAATGAAATTCCCCATAGATCCCCTTAAAGAATGCCCAACGAAAGTTATTACTCAAGCATAGAAACGAAAATAAGAATCATAGATGAAGAGAATTGCATAAAACGAAATCAGAGTGATGAAAGAACAAGGGTTCAAGAACAGATCTATCTCCCTTAAGAACACAGAACAAAGAACAAGTAAAGTAAGCTAAGAGGCGGCCGTGAGGCTCTCTCTTTGCGGTTTTAGTGTTTATTTCGTGGCTCTCCTTTGGCTGCCTCCATTAGGTTGTAGAATAGGAGTATTTATAGGTCTTTAGGTCTTCTTAGGGTTCACTTAGGGCTCCACCGAACTTGGGGGCAATCGGGCTTGATTTGGGCTTGAAAACGAGCTCGGGATTCATCAAGTGTTGTGGCCGCGCCACCGTGGGTTCATGGGCCGGCCATTGGTCTACTGAGCTTTCCTGGCGCGGCCAGGCTTCTTCTGAGGATGTTTCTGACGGGCCTTCTTGCTTCTTTCGTAACTTGAGATTCAACCGTGGAATTGGACTCAAACTACTTCGAGGTGAAAGGTAGTAGTTGAGGCTATCTTGTCACCAAAATTCAGCTCGATCCCGTGGTGGGAAGGTCTCCGTCTTGTGCTAAACTTCTGTCAAAAAGCTCATGTTCCGAAAGTGTCCGTTTTGCTCCGTTTTGCTCCCTTTTTCCTAAGATTTCCTGAAAAGAGTCTTGGACATACAAATACTCGAAAACTACTAAATATGCATTAAAACCTTAGTGAAATGCTTATTAAAGCACTCACTTATGATGGTTAAAATGGGTAAAATATGCATGTTATCACTCACAGACGGATATCCGCCATCCTACTCTGCGCTATCTGGTTCGACTATTTGCTACTACGCTTCTGTGTAAGCATGAGCCAGGAAAGATGCGTGTTTCTGAGTTGGTGCTGCTATATCATGCGCTGGGATCTATCATTTACGAGGAGCCTGAGATAGAGCAAATCAACTTCGGTGCTGTCTTTGCTCATCACTTGGTCTCGCTGAAGACGAAGCCTTTCTCTGGTACGAAGACCAAGCCCGAGACTGTAGGAAGTCTCCTTACTCCTATCTTCCAGCATTGCGTGATAGACACTTCCAGCTGCAGCATTGTGACTGACAGAGCTTCAATAGATATGGACTACTTGAAGAGGACTACTTGGGTGAAACCAGATAAGCTATGGGTTTTCATGAGCTTGAGGGCTGAGCAGCTTCTGGTCCAATTACCTAACAGGGACCTTACTCACATCACCAGCGACCCAGGTCGCCTAGCCTTTCAGCCTAGTCCGAACTTGGTGCGAGCCACTCCCATTGTCAGACGCAGAGGTGCCTCTTCCAGAGCTGCAGCTTCACACGCAGAGGATGCACCAGCCACTTCATCTTCTAGGCGCAGAGCACCTACCACCTTGGAGCCTATTGGTCCTCATCACCTTCCAGTTGCTCCTGAGATTCCTATGGAGCAAGATGCTTTTCAGAGATACGTGGTTCAGAGCTTCCAGGCCATTTGGAACGCCATCGCAGTTGTGTCCAACTGTGGCTGCGTTCGTCCTACCACACCACCATGTTCTGATGACGATGAGTGAGTGCACCATTCCTGTTTAGTACTTTGAGTCAGTTTTTCTTTTTCCCTTGAGTCAGTTTTTGCTTTCATTTGCTTCAGTACTTTGTTTCCAAACTTGTTGCATTCATTGAGTTTATTGGATTATCTTGTGCTTTTAACCCTTTGTTTGAGTTTTCTAACAGCTTGGATGATTCTAACAACAATCTGACTTAACAACA
>JAHZTW010000001.1:108712981-108893227 GCA_020283515.1 Alliaria petiolata
AGCGGGATCCCGGACCGGTACCCTCATCAAATCCAAGTACCTCACTTAGCTTCTTGAAACCCATCTTGTAGGGCTTGTTGCGAATCCGGAATTTGATGAAACCGAGGCCATCCTTTACTTTATCAAACCCTTCCGAACTTGAAGTCACCACCTTCAAAGTAGAGAGGAATTGGCAAGTCTCATCTTGATAGCTCGGGTGCGAGTTGTTGAACCACCTTGTGCATCCCTAATTTTGAAAAATCGCTGCCACATCCTCCAAGAGACCCAACTCTTCTAGCAGTTCATGATCCGGGTACTTGGTTCCCCTAAAAGGTCTTTCCATAAGTGCCTTGTACACCTCCGAGGGTGTTGGAGGAGTGGCCACGGCTTTCTCAGCTGTCCTTGCTCTTGCTTTCTCCCTTCTAATGTCACTCTTTTGGGACAATTTCCTTTTTACCGGTGGACTCTCCGCGGGATCCTCTTCTTCCACTTCCACAGGCCTCTTGCCTTGCTTCTTGTTAGCCTCACCCCTTGTTTTCCCCATATCACCTATAAAAAATGCAAAATCTTGGAGAAGAGTGAGTACATTTTGAATTTAGAATTCTTGAAAGCAACAAGCATGTTATCATAAAACACAATGGCAATAAAATTAAAGCAAAAAATAACCCATTTAAGAATTCTCTCTTAGCATTCAAAAATTTTAACAAGAAATTATTCAAATTAAGCATCCTCTAAGTGATTATAAATTAAAATTCAAGAGGATTCTAGCTTAATTACCTATATAACATGGGAAAACAAGTTTAAAGAAACCAAATTCCAAAATTTTGAACATTAATTAGGCTAAAACATGAATTTTCGCAACTCTCCAAAATCCTAAAATAAAAATGTTCAAAAATGAAAATTTTCCCATGTAACTCCTTGAAAAACTTCAACAATCATTACCCATAACAATACTCAACTATGCCCAACTCAATCAACTCATTCAAAGTCCTTCTATCAACCCTAAATTCCAATTCATTCTCAAGGAGAAATCAAAGATTAAGAGAGAGGATGAGAAGACAAACCTTGGTTCCACGCAAAGGTATGGTCGAAATTCACTAAGGAATCAAGATTGACCAACAATTTCGGAAATAATGCACTTGGAATCAAAGAATTTGATGAAGAATTGAGAGAGAAAAGAGAAAAACAAGTTCTTATCTCTATGTAAGGGTGAAAAATCGTGAAAGAAGGAGAGATGTTGGGAAGAAGAAGTCTTTATTCCTCTAAAATCGGTTCAATATAAATGGGAGAGGTCAACATTAAACCGGTCAAAGGAAGGAAGAAAAGTCAAGCAAACCTGGTTTTGGGAATGGTTCGACGAGGTTCACCGAACCATCTCGTCGAACCATCACCCTGGAAAGAACTTTCGGCGTAGGTCGTCGAACGGGTTCACCGAACCGTTACCCTGGAAATGTGGTTCGCCGTGCCTTCACCGAACCATGTCATCGAACGGTCACCCTGGAGATGTGGTTCGGCCAGCCTACGTCGAACACCTTCACCGAACCATCACCCTGGTGTTTTGGTTCGGCGTGTTTCGCCGAACCACTTCGCCGAAACTCTTTCAGAGATTTCCTCCACACCTTTTCTTCAAGTCTAAGTCCTCCATACTCAACATAAAACTTTCAAAAACTCATAGAAACATAATCATAGAACTAAATCAAGAATATATACAAGGATAACCATGGGAATGCCTCCCAAGTGCGCTTGTTTAACGTCATTAGCTCGACTTTTCAAACCTTTTAGGCTAGAGGGGGGTCTTGGAGAGGAATTGAGCTTGCCTCTTCCTTAGACTCATTCACCAAGTATGGTTTGACCCTATGACCGTTGACTGTGAAACTCTCCCCATTCTTTCCAATCAAAGTGATGGCTCCATAAGGCAACACCTCTTGAATCTCAAAAGGTCCTCCCCACCTTGACTTGAGCTTACCCGGGAACAACTTCAATCTTGAATTATAGAGAAGAACTTTGTCACCAACACTTAGCTCCTTCTTCACAAGCCTCTTGTCATGAAAAGCTTTGGTCCTCTCCTTGTAGATTCTTGAGCTTTCATAAGACTCAAGCCTAACCTCTTCAAGCTCTTGGAGTTGAACCAATCTCTTTTCTTGGGCAGTTTTTATGTTGTAGTTGAGAAGCTTCACAGCCCACAAAGCCTTGTGTTCAATCTCTACTGGTAGATGACAAGATTTTCCATACACAAGGTTGAAAGGAGACCTCCCAATTGGTGTCTTGAAAGCTGTCCTATAAGCCCACAAAGCATCATCAAGCTTGATTGACCAATCCTTTCTTGTTATACCCACAGTTTTCTCAAGAATAGCCTTGATCTCACGGTTTGAGACTTCCACTTGACCACTAGTTTGAGGGTGGTAAGGGGTGGCTACCTTATGCTTGACACCATGCTTGTTCAATAATCCTTCAAAGACCTTGTTGATGAAGTGGCTTCCCCCATCACTAATCACAACTTTTGGCACACCAAACCTTGGGAAGATTATGCTCTTGAACATCTTAACTACGACCTTGGAGTCATTAGTAGGACTTGCAATGGCTTCAACCCACTTTGACACATAATCAACAGCCACTAAGATGTATTGGTTCCCAAAAGAAGATGGGAAAGGTCCCATGAAGTCTATGCCCCAAACATCAAACAATTCCACTTCTAAGATTGGGTTTTGGGGCATCTCATCTCTCTTGCTTATGTTCCCCTTCCTTTGACAAGGCTCACATCTCTTGATGAACTCATGAGTATCCTTGAACAATGTAGGCCACCAAAACCCACTTTGAAGCACCTTTGTAGCTGTCTTGAATGTGGCGAAATGCCCTCCATACTTAGACCCATGGCAATGAAAAATCACACTCTCAACCTCTTCTTGTGCCAAACATCTCCTATAAATCCCATCAGCACATCTCTTGTAGAGGTAAGGCTCATCCCAATAGAAGTGTGACACATCTCTCATAAACTTCTTCTTGTGATAATTGTTGAGATGTGTTGGTTCTTCTTTGCACACCAAGTAGTTAACAAAATCAGCATACCAAGGATCACTCTTTGCTTCTATACCTTGAATCTCTTGAAGCTTCTTGCCAACTCCATGTGCACTAGCAACACTCTTGATCATCATAATTTGCTCTTCCGGTAAGGAATCATTGATTGGCAAAGCATCCTCAATCCTCATCCTTGACAAATTATCAGCTACACCATTCTCTACACCCTTCTTGTCAACTATCTCCATGTCAAACTCTTGAAGAAGCAAAATCCATCTAAGGAGCCTTGGCTTGGTCTCCTTCTTGGCATAGATATGGCGCAAAGCAGCATGATCTGTGTACACTATCACCTTTGATCCCACCAAGTAAGATCTAAAC
The DNA here is from genome assembly GCA_020283515.1 of Alliaria petiolata. Lineage (NCBI taxonomy): Eukaryota > Viridiplantae > Streptophyta > Magnoliopsida > Brassicales > Brassicaceae > Alliaria > Alliaria petiolata. The sequence goes on from JAHZTW010000001.1 coordinate 108,716,354, forward strand.
TTCTCAAAAGCAAACACCACAACCAAGAGTTCTTTTTCAGTTGTAGCATACTTGGTTTGAGCTTCATCAAGTGTCCTACTTACATAATAGATCACATGAAGCTTCTTGTCTTTCCTTTGCCCAAGAACAGCTCCCACAACATAGTCACTAGCATCAGCCATGATCTCAAATGGTAAACTCCAATCCGGTGCTTGCACAATAGGGGCACTCACAAATGCCTTATTGATTGTCTCAAAGGCTTGCAAGCACTCTTCATCAAACTGAAAATCTACCTCCTTGCAAAGGAGTCTTGTCAAAGGCCTAGCAATCTTTGAGAAGTCCTTTATGAACCTCCTATAGAACCCAGCATGCCCAAGAAAACTCCTTATGCCTTTCACATTTGATGGTGGCGCCAAGTTGATCATGACATCTATCTTGGCCTTGTCCACTTCTATACCATCTTCAGAAATCTTATGACCCAACACAATGCCTTGATTGACCATGAAGTGGCACTTTTCCCAATTAAGCACCAAGTGAGACTCTTCACATCTTTGTAGAACTCTGCAAAGATTAGAAAGACAAGAAGAAAAAGAGGCACCATACACAGAAAAGTCATCCATAAACACCTCTACCATTTTCTCAATAAGATCGGAGAAGATACTCATCATGCACCTTTGAAAGGTGGCTGGAGCATTACATAACCCAAATGGCATCCTTCGATATGCAATGGTACCATAAGGGCATGTGAAAGTAGTCTTCTCTTGATCATTAGGATGAATGGGTATTTGGAAGAACCCACTATATCCATCAAGGAAACAATAGAAGGGATGGTTAGCCAATCTCTCAAGCATTTGATCAATAAAAGGAAGAGGGAAATGATCTTTTCTAGTAGAAGCATTAAGTTTTCGGTAATCAATACACATCCTATGGCCAGTGATGGTTCTAGTTGGTATTAGCTCATCTTTATCATTCTTAATCACAGTGATTCCACCCTTATTAGGGACAACATGCACGGGAGAAACCCAAGTGCTATCACTAATAGGGTAAATCACATTAGCTTCCAAAAGTTTTAAGATTTCCTTCTTCACCACTTCCTTAAGGTTTGGGTTTAATCTTATATAATGTACAATTGAGGAAGTGTTTTCATTTTCAAGGTGAATCCTATGAGTACAAAGCTTAGGAGATATGCCCTTTATATCACTCAAAGAATAACCAATAGCTCTCCTATACTTTCTCAATTCATTAAGGAGAGAGTTGAGCTCATCATCACTCAAGCAATCATTCACAATTACGGGGTAAGTGGAGTTAGGGCCCAAGAAAGCATACCTTAGTCCAATGGGAAGTGGTTTGAGGTCCACCTTTGGAGCATTTAGTTCACTCCAATCCTCATCAAGGTCCTTAGCCAATTCGCTATCCTCAAGCTCCTCTAGCCTTTCTTCTTGTCCTTGACTTGAAACCTCAACCCTCATGGACCCTTTGTCTTGGTCAAATCCTTCTTGACCCTCACATGAAGCTACCAATCTTGTAAAGCCTTCCTCCCCATCAAGAGCCTTGCGCGAATCAAGCATTTGCATGTATGCTTGTGTTTCCTCATCCAAGTACCCATTCTCTCCATGTGGTTTGGTGAGAGCAACACCAAGATGGTCCTCTTGAGCTAGTTCCTCTAGCAACTCATCGGCTAGCTCATCCATAGACTCAATGTAGAATATTTGACCATCAATGGTGGGCTTCCTCAAAGTCTCCTTTATGTCAAACTTCAACTCAACCCCTTTTCCAAGATGTAAAGCAATCTTCCCATGCTTAACATCAATTATAGCACCAGCTGTAGCTAGGAAAGGTCTTCCCAAAATCAAAGGATCCTTTGGCTCCTCATCCATCTTGAGCACCATGAAATCCGTGGGAATGATGAAGTTGCTAACCTTGAGAGGCAAATCTTCAAGAACTCCAATAGGCATCCTTACACTTCTATCCGCAAGTATCAAGGAGATTCCACACTCCTTGTACTTAGTGAAACCAAGCTTCTTTGCAATTGAATAGGGCATAAGGTTGATGCTAGCTCCAAGATCACACAAGCAATTTTCAAAACCAAGAGGACCTAGGGCGCATGGTATTGTGAAAGATCCGGGGTCTCCTAGCTTCTTTGGTATCACCTTGCTTTGGATTATAGCACTACACTCTTGAGAAACTAGCATGACTCCTTGGATATCCTTAGCTCTTTGTACCACAGCATCTTTCAAAAACTTAGCATATTGAGGAATCATCATAAAGGCATCCACCAAAGGCATCTTGAGCTCAATATCCTTGATTTGCTTGTCAAACATAGCCTTGTATTTCTCCACCAATTGTTTCTTAAACCTCCCGGGAAAGGGAAGCTTAGGCTTGTAAGGTGGATGAACAAATCTTGGCTCCTTCTTGTGCACATCCTCCTTTGGCTTTTCCTTTACCACTTCCTTGCTCTTCTTTGCAATATACACATCATCAAAAGTTATAGCATCTTGATCTTTTTCAAAGCTATCCTCCCCATCTTGAATCTCAATGTCCACATTGATCAAATGACTTGTCCTTGGAGGCAACTCCTTTCCACTTCTCAAAGTAATGACATTGATGTATTCCTTGGGGTTTGCTTCACACTTTCCCGGTAGAGTACCTTGAGAATTTGAGCTAGAAGCCTTGCCTTTCTCAAGTTGCTTGAACTTTTGTTGAAGACCTCCTATTTGAGTAGCAAGCTCATTAAGTGAGGAGTCCATCCTTGTGTTGATTTCAGCAATCTTCTTTCCCATATTAGCATCACTATTCGCTTGACCTTGTAGGATTTGTTGAAGCATAAGCTGAACATTGTCTTGTGCAGGACCTTGTGAAGCTTGACTAAATCCCGGTGGAGCATTGCTTTGGTTGAAATTTTGCCCTCCAAAGTTGCCTTGGTTTCCTCCTTGGTAGTTAGACCTTGGTGCATAACCTTTTTGTTGATTGTTGTAGGGCACAAAAGGCTTTCCTTGAGTAGCTTGTGGAGGGTAGGCTTGGTCTTGGGGGTTAGCAACATTGGTACTTCTATAAGAGAGGTTGTTATTTCCCTTATGGTTGTTGTTGTAGTTGTTGTTGTATCCTCCTTGTCCTCCCACGAAATTGACCTCTTCTTCACATTCTCTTGACCCTCTTGGTACTCAACTTGATCATCACACACCTCTTCATTCTCTTCAACAAAATGTACATGCCTTTGGGAAGAAGACATGAGCTTTTCCATCTTGTCATGTAGAGATTTCATTTCCTTCTTGTGAGCATCATAATCACCTCCCCTTGGAGCCCTATCATAGTCTTCATTGTAATTACCATCACTCAAGGCAAGATTCTCTACAAGCTCCAAACCATCTTCAACATCTTTGCCCAATAAATTCCCATTCCTTGCGGTATCAAGAAGCATTCTTATCTTTGGTAGAACACTTCTATAGATGGTGCTTAGTAGAGACTCTTGTGTGAAGCCATGATGAGGGCATTGCATTGTGTAGCCCTTGAATCTTTCCCATGCTTCATTGAAGGACTCATTGTTCTTTTGAGTGAAGCTAGAGATCTCATTCCTCAACTTGGCGGTCCTAGAGTTGGAGAAGAACTTAGATAGGAAAGCTTTCTTACACTAATCCCATGTAGTGATGGTACCTTGAGGCAAAGTTTTCTCCCATTGCCTTGCTCTATCCCCAAGAGAGAAGGGGAATAGTCTTAGCTTGAAGGCATCCTCACTCGCACCATTCATCTTGAATAAGCCACAAACTCTATCAAAGTTGTCCAAGTGATCTAGAGGATCCTCCATTGGCAACCCATGGAACTTGTCTTGTTGAACCATAGAGATGAAAGCTGGCTTCACTTCAAAAGTATTGTTTTGAACCGGTGGAGGATTGATACCATAGCGATTTTGATGTGTATTTGGAGCATCTCCAGCCCCAATAGTCCTCCCTAGTCTTGGCGCATGTAAGGGGTTTCCATTGCCCCTTGGTGCTTGCGCCATGTTCGTTGGAGGAGCTTGATCCCTTTGTTGTTCTTCCATTCTCAACCTCTCTATCCTTGCAGCTTCCCTTCTTGCAATCCTAGCAACCCTTTCCAACTGATCAATCTCTTGAAAGCCTTGGAAGTTGTCCCCTTTTGACCTCAAATGCATGCAAGGAAAACTGAAATCTAGAAAAGTAGATGGTCAATAAACACAAAAGGATTACTTAGTTTCAAACTAAATTCAAATATTAAAGATCAATCAATCCCAATATGGCAACGGCGCCAAATTGAAACAAGACTTTTTATGTCTTGTAAGCAATTTTTCAATTACTCATATCATTGCAATATTTGAGATATCAATCCATCTTGGGAGATGATTCAATAAGAATACAAAGTTAAGTTTAAGCTAAGCTAAAATGGTAAATGCAAGTCACAAGCAACAATTAAAAGCAAAGTACAAACTAGAAGAGACACTACTAGAGCAATAATATCAAATTAAGCCTTAATTACTACTAATCAAGCACTAAACAAGAGATTAATTACTAAACAAGATTATCAAATTGACTAAAACGAAACCTAGGGATGTAATCATTGATTTGAGAAACTAAATGGACAACCATGCAATCATTTAAGCAACTAATGAAGCTAACTTTATGCCTAGAACACTTAAACAAGATTAAACCATGATGTGTGGCACTAATCCCTTTCTTAATCACCCTAATGAACTAATGATGTTTTAGCATTAGGATAATCAACAAGCATTAAATTCAAGTCTAAATGGCATGATAAACACTCTAGACAACTAATGTCTTAGGCTAGAAATGTAAATCTCTTATTAAGTTGGTTCAAGCATTTCATCAAACACTTAGTGGGTGGATGAAATGCTTATGATCCAAAATAGCAAAGATTAGCTATTTGGCATTAGGAATCACTTAATAAGAAGAGGGAATGAAAGAATCTATCCTAGATTGCAAGATTAATCCATTAGATATCCCTAAATCTAACCCATCCCCAAGTTTCTAAGGAACTACTCACTAACCATACTTAAACCCATCAAATCAAAGATTAGGGAAAGGTTAAACATGATTAGAGAAAGATTAAACAAGAAATCTAAAAGAGATATTGCATTAAACTCAAAGATTCAAGCTTAAACAAAGTATTTGCCCAAAGTGGCTAAAAGTTTAAGCTAAGAACAAGAGAATAAAAGTTAACATAAAAAATTTGGTCTAAATAGTATTTATAGGAGGGACCCATAAAGTAGACAAAAAAGATTCGTCTGGGTGTGGTTCGACGAGCTTCACCGAACCAACATGTCGAACCGAACTCCTAGACGTTTGGTTCGGTGAGCTTCGTCGAACGGTGTCATCGAACGGTTCTTCAAGTCTTGGTTCGTTTTCATGCGTCTGGAGAAGTTTCGGCGTGACTCGCCGAACCGTCTCGTCGAACGGACGTCCTGGAGGAAAGTTTCGGCCAGCCTTCGTTGAACCGTCTCGCCGAACGGACGTCCTGGAGGAAAGTTTCGGCCAGCCTTCGTCGAACCGTCTCGCCGAACGGGTGTCCTGGAGGAAAGTTTCGGCCAGCTTCGCCGAACCACCTCGTCGAACCGTCCTCAGAATTCTTCTTCTCCATATTTTTGGCAACTTCTTGCTCTTCCAAGTGCTGTGCCATTCCTCTCCAACTCCATTGTTGCCTCCACAGCATCCATGTTACCTGATCAAGACTCCAAATGCACCAAAACATGCAAGGACTATGCAAAAACACTCTAGGACTCTAAATGATACAATGCAACACAATGATGCTATATTAGACTCCTAAATGATGAGAAACTTATACTAAATGGATGCTAAAATGATGCAAAATATAAACATATCAACATCTCAACAGTGTACACAGTATACAACATCTCTTGAACCCTTGCTTCATCCTTCACTAAACCGGGTGGTAGAATGATCTGTTCGCTCGAGAATGGTTCAGAGCCTCCTTTGCTCTTAACTTTGTACTCAATGGAGCCGTCCTTGAGCTCCAATGGATGTAAACTCAAGGTCCCCTTTGGTACAGTTGATAACATGCATATTTTACCCGTTTTTACTATCATAAGTGAGTGCTTTAATAAGCATTTCACTAAGGTTTTGATGCATAAACACTAGATTTCGAGTATTTGATTGTTCAAGACTCTTTTCAGGTAATTTTAGCAAAAGACGCATATTTTGGAGCAAAATGGACAATTCCGGAAACAATGCCCGAGGACAGAAGTTCAACACCAAATGAAGGCCTTCCCACCACGAGATCAAGCTCATATTTGGAGACAAGGTAGCCTTATCAGCTATCTTTCACCCCGAAGTGGTTTGAGAACAATCCCACGGTTGGATCTCAAGTTATGAAGGAAGCAAGAAGGTTCGTCAAGCACCCGGAAGGACGAGCTGGCCGCGCCACGGCCGAACCAGACGACCAGTGGCCGCGCCACGGCCAGTCGCTCACGCGGTCAGGCCACTCACGGATTCCCAAGCCCATTTGAAGCCCAACTTAAACCCGCAGCCATCTTATGCAAGGCAAGACCTAATCCACGACCTAGGGCACTTGAAGACCTATATATACTCGACCTTTAGGGTTTTTTAAGGGGAACCGAAGAATCACCACTTAGCATCACGAAATTCTCTTGTTACAAACTTCTCTTGGCGGCCGCGAATCTTTGATTCGTGGTTTCCACTTTGTTCTTTGAGGGAGATTGATTTGTTCTTGAACCCTCTTTTATTTTAATCGATTTATACAAGTTATGCATTCATCAATCACGTTTTCTACTTCTTCTTTTATGTCTGAGTAGTTTACTTTCGTTGGGTGTTCTTTAAGGGGATCTATGGGGAATTTCATTAACTGTTGTTGAACCGATTGTTTAGGCCGAAGATTAGGATTTTCTGTCTCACCTTATTCGTTCTTATTGCATGAGTCTGGCGTCATGAACTATATTCTGATCGCAGGGTCTTGAGAACGACGAATGTCCTGAATCTCAGATCTAGACCAAAATAGGGTAGAGAGCATCCTTTAAAAGATGTCTGAATGTTTATTGTCCCGATCCTATTGCGTGTTCGTCTAGGACGCAGGATATGAAAGTATACCTGTGGAATGGAAGTTCGCAGATCGACCTAGTTTGATAAAGTTAGGTTGTTAAAACCAGTGAATCAGTTTGGGGAAAATCGCCTAGTCTCGCTTGCTTAACTTTTGTGTGTTTGATTTCTAGTTAGAACCCCATAGATTTCCCGAGAAGATTCCCAACGTGTTCGCCCCATCTGCTTTTACATCGAGATTTACGCACTTCAATATTTACTTTTCCTGCACTGCTTGCTTGATTTCCTTTTTACAAGTTCTTAAGTTTGATTTCCTTTTCCCGTTGGTCATAGAAGAGATTGACAACCTCCTCTATATAAGACGTGATACTGCTTTCTTTATTTTCTGCAAAAACCGTGACACTTACCCCCAAACCCCAATTCTCTGCGTCTTTGGTTGCCCTGATTCTTCTGTTTTGCAGTTGACCTCCTCCCTGTGGATCGATACCCTAAGTACTACAACGCACGCTGTGCACTTGCAGCTTAGGGTCCTACAAATTCAAAGCTCGACGAGTCCCCAAAGAAATCCTCCAAACTCGGACGACTATTTAGACCCCATCAACAGTACGTCCATTGCTAGACCCATCCTTAGCCTTCTCGGAAAATCTCACCAATGGTCCCTTAACCTCGCCTTTCTTTCTAGGCGGCTTCTTCTTGGTAGTTGCCCTTTCTTCCTGGTCGAACAGCATCAGTAGTGATTCACCATCAGGCTCTTCCTCAGAAATGGTCTTGATCTTAGGCCCAGTCTTGTTCACCCTTGCAACCGAGGAACTACCAACACTAGCCTTTCTCGCGTGCTTGGTTTGCAAGCTCTCTTCTAGTTTCTTGTTCCTCAAGGTTTGGGCTCTCAAGTGCCTTTTCAACTCACCTTGCTCCATTTGCTTCTTCAAGACTCGCTCTTCTTTTTCAAACGTGTCTTTCTCAGCATCCATCATTCCACAAAACTTTGCTAAAGGAGGCGTGATCGGGTACGAAACCGAATTACTAACATTCTTTAGGATAACTTCCTTCCTAGCAAAGTCCATGGCTGCACCTACTTTGCTGATAAAATGGCGTACCAAGGAGCATAGGAAGATTATTGCCTTTATCAATGTCCATGACCACAAAATCTGTTTGTACTAAGCAATTCTCAACCTTAACCGGGTAGTCTTTTATCAAACCAAGAGGTTTCTTTGTAGACCCATCTTCAAAGGTGATCTTAGTAGGATGCCAATCCATACTCCTTACTCCAAGCCTCTTATCCATGTCAAGCGCCATGACACTCACGGTTGAACCCAAATCACACATAGCGTTTTGTAATTCCTCATCGCTTAGCTTGCATGTAATTGAGAATTTTTCAGGATTGTTGTGCTTTGTCAAGATCTTGAGATCATCAAATGCTTCAATGTCTCCTCTTGTAAACTCCTCGGCTTTCTCTTTCTTGAGACTAGAATCATCATTGGAGTAAGTGTATGTTTCATACTCAGGTTCATACAATGATGGATCCATGTCATCAAAAGTGGTGGTTTTCTCTTCAAGAGCTTGGATCGCGTGGCAATACTCCATTGGGTTTGCTTCACTTTTTCTCGATAGAGTGTTTTGTGCTTGGGATATGGGAGCTTTTCCCTTATTCTCAATCTGAACAACCTTAGCAGCTAGAGATCCTATCTTGGAATTGATTTCACTTTGGTAAGTGTCCACCTTAGTGTAAATCTCGGCCATTCTCTTACTTAACTCCATAGCGCTAGTTGCTTGCCTTTGGATGAGTTGTTGGAGCATGCTGTGCATTGTCTCTTGAGATGGTAGATGCTGAGCATTCTCTTGATGAGTAAAACCAGGCGGACCATGAGGCGTGTTACCAAAGTTGTTGCCTTGATAATTGTTCCTTTGGATAAAACCTTGTTGTTGACCATAAGGCACAAACGGTTTGGCGTAGCCTCCTTGATTTTGCTGCGGATAGACTTGGTCTTGAGGGTTAGCTACATTGGTGCTCCTGTAGGATATGTTAGGGTTGTTCTTGTAGTTGTAACCTTGGTTGTACCCTTAACCTCCTACGTAGTTAACCTCCTCTTGACCGTAGTTAGCTATGTCAAGCTGTTCTCCATCATTCTCTCTTGCATCACCAATGAAGTGAATCAGCTTTTGAGTTGCAAGTATTAGCTGGTCAATCTTTTCACTCATTGCTTTAAGCTCTTTCTTGGTGACCAAATTTCTTTTGGTTGGACCTCTTGAAGTGCGATCATAATCCTCATTGTAATTCTCATCGCTTAGAGCCAAATTCTCCACTAGCTCAAGCTCTTCTCCTACTTTTTTAGCTAAGAAGTTGCCATTGGAGGCTGTATCAAGCAGCATGCGGATGTTGGGCAAGACTCCTCTATAGATGGTGCTAAGCAATGACTCTTCACTAAACCCATGATGAGGACACTTCATTGTATTTGAAACGTTCCCATGCCTCGCTAAAACTCTCGCCATTCCTTTGTGTGAAGCTGGAGATCTCATTTCGGAGCCGAGCGGTTCATGATGTGGAGAAAATATTGGTTATGAATGCCTTCTTACAATCGTCTCATGATGTGATTGTGCCTTGTGGTAAGTTCTTCTCCCATTGCCTTGCTTTGTCCCCAAGTGAGAAGGGAGAAAGTCGGAGCTCGAATTTGTCTTCACTCACACCATTGATCTTGATGAGCTAACAATCTCTATCATAGTTGTCTAGATGGTCTAGAGGATCCTCCAATGGTAATCTGTGAAACTTGTCGCCTTGGACCATAGAGATGAAACCGGGTTTGATTTCAAAATGGTTGTTGGTAACCGGTGGTGGATGAATCCCATAACGGTTATGATGTGTATGTGGTGCATCACCAGCTCCAATGACCCGACGTGGTCCATGAACACAGTTCCTCTCATGATTAACCCCTTGCGCATGTTGCACGTGATGAGCACCCCGTGGTGCTTCAAGTTCATCCATACCCAACGGCGTTGTTGCCTTTCTTCTTCTTAGTCTTGCACTGCCCAACAGGCTGATGCTATCTTGAGCTTCTAGTAGATTGGTATTGCCTTGTGACCGTAAATGCATCAATGCGACCAGTCGTGGTCGCGTCAACTGCTGGCGTACCTGAAAACAGAGAGATAGAACTTTGAAATCAGTAACCAAAATGTAAATAAAAGCCTAGTCTTAACTAGAAACCAAATCCTAATGTCTAAAACTATCCCAAATCGGCAACGGCGCCAAATTGATACAAGGTGTTTTCACACTTTTGTAAGCAATTACTCAAGCTTGCTCATGTCATTGCAATACTTACGGATCAATCCAATCTGGGATGCTTAGACAGCACTAGGAATGCAGGAATTTATGCTAAGCTAGGTGGAATCAGGTAGTTTTGGTAAAGATGAAACCTTCAAGCACAAGAAAGCACAAAAATGCAATCTTGAACCTAAAAATGTAAAAGAACGAAACTTTAAATTTAGGATGCAAAAAATAAACTAAATAGCAGTAGACTAATGCAAGCAATAAACTGAGAATAAAAATTTCCAAACTTTAAATTAGATGAATAGTAGACAGTTTGAAAATATGAAATAAAAGATGGGTCTTTGGATGGGTTCATTGATTTGGGACGAATCAAGCACCAATCTTTGATATTCTTTATGCATGGAAACTATACAATCCTAAGTCTAAGGCTCGAAAATAGATCACCCCACTTCCGTGATGAAGACGCCTTTGAATCACCTCAAATCGAACCTAACTCTCTTTAGTGACAAGAAGCTTTTCAAGCAAAGAAATCCAGCCTTAATATGACTTAACAACCCCATAGGTCCGCCACTAAGTGTGTGCCTTGCTGAAAAGTCTCATCCTTTAGCATTTTCAAGGAATCTAAGAACAATGGTGTATTGGAGGAATCCCTAGGGTCATGGAATGCATGGCGTATACATCCAAGCATTTAATACGCTAAAAGGGAAGGAAAGTCTCTTCTTTGGGGTTTCAAGGAATCCAAGAATATCTAAGGGATGGAGGATTCCCTAAGGTCCATGAACACATGGCGTGTGTGCTCAAGCGTTTCATTCACCAAAGAAGAGTTAAAGATTCGATGTTTCAACCCTAACGAGAAACCTCAAGAACATCTAAGGGATGGTGAGTTTCTTTGCATCATCGAATGCAAGTGTTTGCTATTCTAGCATTAGATCACTAAGGGAGAAAGAAAGATTCAAACTTTGTTCTTGAACATCAAAGATTAACACTAAAAACGCCCTAATTTAACCCATCCTCAAACCCAAAAACGGACTACTCACTAACCATGTTCGATCTCATCAAATCCATAAGAAAGAGATGAGAAAACATGATTAGAGGATTGAGGATTAAAAGATGTAAATCCAAATGCAATAAACAAGAAACGAAATATTAAATGCAAGAAAATAAAAGACAAAAAACGAAATTGCAATATTAAATCTAAAGGTTCGATCTTGAAGAACCAAGAACACCTAAAATGGTGGCTTGGTTTCTCAAAGAAATAAGATGACAAAAAGCATAAAAAGTACTAAAGCGGAAAATAAAATGGCTGGCAAAAGAAAGAAAAGCCTTATCACAGCATGTGGTCCTTAGTGTATTTATAGTAAAGAGGGAAGGAAGGAGGTTTGACGCAAGCATCTGGGCTGCGTCACTTGGCCGCATGGTACGCGTTACGCCACTCGTCCATATCCATAAGTCCTATCCGTACGTCTTTTGTCTTCATCCGGCAGACGTCATTTGGTACGCCTCAACGCGATCAATCTTGCCCGTGTCGCTTGGTCGTGTGATCCATTTCAACCTCCCTTTAGCTCCTTTGCTTGCATAAACTCCCTTGTTCTGACCTTTAGCTTCCTCAAGCCTTCGTCCAAGATGGTCTCCACGCTACATTCTCCAGTTTAAGCTCCAAATCACCTAATATAGTGCAAAATGGGACAAATTATGCAAAAGTTTATCCTAGATGCATCTAATACCTAAAGTGAATGAAACTAATGCAAAACTATCAAATGTCAGTGTGAATGGATGCAAAACCTATGCTAAATGGATGCTAAAACAGTGTAAAATATGTACACATCAACGGAGAAACTATCTTTGCATTTCCCTTGGCGTTTTTATGGATCAAACCCATCTCCTAATCAAAACTGATCTTGAACCCGAAGAACACGCCAGAGGGACCGAGAAGATAGGAGAAATCACGCCGCAAATACTCAAAGGACAATGCGAAGTAGTGCCCGGAATAACGAAATAAAATAATTTAAGAGAAAAGATAGAGAGAGGTGAGAGCAAACCTGATTTCTGTGCTTTCTTTCGCGAGTGAAGAAGTGAGGAAATGAGGAGAGCTCTCGCTATTTATAGAGAAATGAGAACGGTTATCGAGGGTAATCTTTACTTCGGCGACTCTTAGTATTTCCTTCATTAAATCTAATCGGCGGCTTTACATCTTCTCACAGCATAAACCCTAATATTCACGAGAGACCTAGGGCAAATTTAGCTTCCTGCTTTCTAAGCTTTTGCTCTCGATTTACCTGTTCATCAATTATGTCCGCGTTCTTATTCCGACGATCTAATTCTCTATGTATCATCTCGAGCTCCGGCTAAAATTAATTAGACTTGCTCTTTTCCCAAAAAAACTATTTGTTATTCTTGTTAAGTGTGACTTGAGTTCTTACACTGGTCAGACTCTCTCTCTCATTCGTTCTGCTCGAAGGTGGCGCTCTCCAAAATTTTCCCCAAGGATTTTCGTTTCCTCTTATATATGACGGGAAAACCTAGGGCTTTGCTCGGGTTTAACGTCTTGGGCTTACAATTTTTAAAATTTTGGGCCCGGGATGTCACAAGAATAAAATAAAAGTGTCTAGAGCCATTGCCATAGACAAAAGGACGAAGAAGTTCGCGATAAAAATATATATAAAGCCTTAAAATCTGCATGCTAATATGGAGTAAAACCTTCACGGACACCTCGTGTTCAGGTTTTTTTTCTTTAAACCAAGAGGGAGATACGGAGGATGAGCAAGAGGCAGGATGAGAGCTCAAAGCCCCAGGGAGGCTCCGCGATTGCATATCAAGAGCTAAGAACACGACAAAATCGAGCTCATCTGCGGAAGCCTGAACCATCTTCAAGATCGGGAAATTTTAGCTCTTACTATGTGACCTTCGTCATTACAATTCTTGAAAGTTTGTCATTGAGAAGCGCTAGTGATGTACCACATTTTTTCACCTTTTTAACCAGGTTTAGGTTATTTATCTTAATGTTTCATGCGTTCTTTAGTGCTTTTATGGTGTTTTTATTGTTTATTATTTTTTTTGAGAAGTTTGGTGGATGCTTCATCTAACACTTCAAGATCTGATCATCTAAGGTTGAAATGGATGTTTTTTTTTTTTTGTTCAAAGGATTGAAATGGATGTTAAGAGTAGTACGTATACTTTAGAGGAACAATATCTTTCAATTTCAAATTTCAAGCTTAATATTTTCTGAACTTTGGCGCCAAACCATTTGTTAAATTTCTCTTTCCAGAGCTTATATTTTCTGAACTTTGGCGCAAAATCGCATTTCCCACCAAAATCGTAAAATTATATTTCCTACCAAAAATGCAAAACTGTGTTAAAACCACAAAACATCATTTTCCGTTAAAGTCGAAAAAATGAGTTTTCCGCCAAAATCATATTTTCGGTCAAATCTCTATTTCGCAAAAATGTGAAATTATATTATCGTAAGAAAATTATTTTAAGTATATAGATAAAAAGAAAATTATATATACTATTTTGGTCATTTGTGATATTTTGCATGTAGATTTTTTTATAAATTTACAAACGAATAATGTTCATCTAAAAACACTGTATTCAAATGCAAAAGCTACTTTTAAAAACAAACAGTATCTAGATGCTATATCTGAAAGTTGCAGCATCCGGATCAAAAAACGAATAGGGCCTTAGAATTGTTATTTGCATTGACAATTCTTGATCAAATTGGTTTAATGGCTTGAAGATTAGGAAAAAGCTTTCTCACTTTCTATTTCACCATTGTTCAGGAATTTCATACAATATTTGGAAGTGTTGTTCTTTGATCAGCTTCTTCTATATTTTCAGCTTTGGTCATAAATAAACTCCAAAAATCACTAAATTTTATCATATCATGATCATGATCATGTGGTTCAGCTAGTAGCTTGAAGTTGTAGCCCACCCACATCCGATGCTCTGGGTTTAACGGTGAATGCAATCACCGGAGAAGCAGATGATTCTGATTCCACCTTGAAAGGTACCTCAAACTGAACGGATTGGTACAAGCAAACCTCGTCTTCTTTGCAATAGTACACCTGCATTTAAAATTTCCACAAAACATCTTTTCAAAACATGAAAATTACAAAAGAATTTTGTTTAAAATACTAGAACTGGTTGTTTCAGTTTGGAAAAAGACGCATCCTATTATAGCCCATGTTCAAAATTAAATCGAGGAGTAGTTTTTGGACTTTTTAATGTTTTTTTAACATGTTAATGCATTATTAATCTATAACTTTGATATAATCGTGTGTTCAAGATTGCATAAAACACATGAAACCGAACTTTATGAACATAAGTTCGATTCGTCAAATTTTAAACCCAACTATGTTTTATATATATATATATATGGGCTAGACGGCCAACTCGGCGGGGATTAATCGGAAATCCGATTTATTAACCCGATCAGGCCAAAATCGGGGCGGAAGTGTCATGCAAAGCGTCTAGGCGGCCACCTATAGGCTAGGTAGCCGATTTTTAGAACAAGGATTATAATATGTAAATGCAAAAGCACAAAAATTGAAAGATATTGAAACAAACCTTGCAACTGATTTTCCCAACAGAAGCCGAAGTTGAAGATTGTCTAAAATGAAGCATCGTTGAACCTTCAGGGCTGAGATTTCCTTCCGTTGGCTCGACCGTTACTGCGTTTTCAGGCTCCACATCAACCACAAACTTACTTCCCGCTTCCTGTGCACAAAGAGCAGTGTATATAAAAGATTGAGAGAGTGACGAATATGTAAATATAAACATGATCATAGGAAGAAGAGATTGACCTTGGAGAAATGGTAGCCATATGGTAAAGAGATTTTGAGGTTCAAATCTCCTTCGCGAGACGTAACAGCATCAACTGTGACAATCTTTGTATCAGCCGAGGCACGTTTTCGCAAACGTTTCAAGGATTTTGCCTTTGGCATTGGCGGTTGCACGCCTTTAAACTCAAGTGTACGAATCTCTGCGTCTTCTTCCTTGTTCAAATCTATGTATCGTATAAGACTATTGTTTGTATCCGCCACGAAAAGCCGCCCTGAAAACAATATAGGCAACAACATTCGCACTCGGATCGTTCCTTCGTTACTTAAAACCAGTACTAGCGCTGGACATTCGGTTAGAACCAAATGGAACCCAACCGACTGAACCGAACTTTTCGGTTTTAACCACTAAACCGATCGGCACTTTTTTATTTTCTATTCGGTTTTCGGTTCTGTTTGGTTCAGCAGCTCCGAACCCCGAACTGATCGGTTTAAAAAAAAAAAATTCCTCACCGGTTTAATCAAAATAACAAAAAAAAATAAAAAAAAAACCCAAAAAACAAAAAACCGAACGTCTGAATAACTGAAAAGCACCGAATTTAACCGAATGTACCAAAACTCTTTTAATATATAGCCAATAAATCAAACTGAAGAACCGAACTAAATTGTCTCAACCGAACCGAAAAACCGAACCGAACTTCGGTTTTTTGGCGGGATTTTCTCCAACCCGAACAAACCGAGAAACTGAAAACCCGAACCGAAAAACCCGAAAAACCCGAAAACCCCGAAAAACCAAATGCCCAGGCCTATTTTAAAACACAGTTAAAGGGACCAGAAAGTTACCGTTTTCAGTCAGAGCAAGTCCTGCAGGCTCTGAAAGCTGCAACAGACAATGGACAAAAAATGTGTTAATACTAAGTTACTAACAAACCAGACCGTCCCTTTAATCAACGTACAAGATTGTGTTAACCTAGAACAGACCTGAGCAACCATGACCTTCCCATCTTTGAAACCGGCTTTTCCTGTTCCAGCGAGTGTCACAACACGTTTGGTCACAGGGTCTAGCTTCTTAATCTACACATCAAAGTTTAGAGTAAATAAATTGTAACAGTCATTATTAGATGTTACTCTTAAACTAGCCAAATCAATTTACCTTGTGGTTATAGCTATCAGCTAGATATATTTGACCGTCCTTTGCGCATAACACACCTAATGGATGTTGTAGGAGAACTTCTGCTCCCACGCCGTCGTTGTCTCCAAACTGTTAAAGACTTAGCTCGTGTTAAAAGACTGATGTAACTAGAGTTTAATCCACCATAATGCCAAGGAAGAGTGAAACATGGATCCTTGAAAACAAGATAAAACGAATCAAGTCATTACCTTGAAAAGATTCTCAGAGAAATAGGGATCACCACCAGCGAGCAATCTTGATCCTCCAGTTTGAAGATCAAGGGCACGAATAGAACTACTCTCGCTATCAGCAATATATGCTTCCTTCAAATCTAATAGTCACATTATCCCATAGAACTCGTTTTTAATAGCTTTGTCACAAGACTCACAACTAAAGAAGACAAGTTCGAAGTTTGAGTAATTACCAGGGCTTAACGAGATTCCTGAAGGCTGAGCAAATGATGTCGTCTGAGGTCTGCATCAGCAAAATAGAAAAAAACAAGCATAAAGAAAAGCAAACAAGTAATTGAACAGTTAATGTATACATACGTAGAACCATTGAGGTTTCTTTCATAGCCGTTTCCACTGAAAACTTTAGTAACACCATCAACCACATTGTATTCCCAAATCTGGTGCTGACCCGCCATTGCAACATAGACCTTCTCGTTCACCGGTTCAAAGCATACATCCCAAGGAGAGTTCAAAAGCTGAAAATATTCAAATTCCAAAACATTTACTCCTGAATAGTTCAGAGTCGATAAACCGATGTTCCGAATCAAGTTTCTTGCCTGTGAGGTTCCTTTTCTTCCACCTTGGTAGTCTGAGCCTTTAGTTCCATTACCAGCCAGAGTCTGTACTCTCTCGTTGACAAAATCAATCTCCCTAAGAAGACCAATCAATGTAACTCCAAAATAAGATTGCTACACCCAAAAATTGAGATTCTTGTTTGCATTATATCCATGCATACCTCAAAGCATGATTCTCAGTGTCCGCAACATAAAGAAGATTCTTCTTTGCATTATAAGCGAGTCCCTGAAAAAAAATACAATCATGTATACAACAACAAAGCTATGGTTCTGAGACCTATTGAGGAACAATTAATATAAAGTAAGACTGTTATATGTACCTGAGGACGATTAAATGCAGCATCTTCAAAGGAACCATCACGGAAACCTTCTTCTCCGGTACTGCCGATTTGGACGATGAAATTTCCGTCAAGATCAGTTACGATCTGAAATCAGCATAGAACGTTGATATTAGACAACAAGAAGAAGATAAGAAGGGTAACATAAATATTCAAGGACATACAATCCGGTTATGGTTACTGTCTGAGATAAATAGCCGGTTGTTAAGAGTATCAATCGCCAACTTGCCGGGGAATTTCAACGGAGACGCGGCCAAGCGCGGATCGTTATCTTTCTCCAAACGTGTAGGAAGTGGGGTACTGTCTAAGACATTCTTGTCACCGTAATACATTAGAGCTGCTGCCACCAAGTCATCAAGATCCTTAAAAAGTAAAGCACCAAAGAACAGAAAAAAATTGAGTATTTTGGTGGGAAATGAATTTAAATATATAGATTTCACTCTTTAGCAAAACAAATGGAAAACAAAAACATGTTCTTGGTTTGCTATTAGATTATATAGGAAAGAGACAAAGATGTTACTTTTCGGTGACCTTCTCCGGCGATTTGTGCAATGAGTTTACCGTTTGGTGAGACAACAGCAAATGTAGGCCACGAGTTGATGCCGAGCTCTCTCCACAAGTACATGTCTCCATCGTTCACAACCTTTAAAGTAAGAGAATAATTAATTAAGCGATAGAAAATTAATGAATAATAGTTATAACAGATGATAGTTTTGCCAAACAGAGAACAATGAAGGAGAAATGCAAATGTTAAAGTCAACAAAGAAGGGAAATAACAAACGCTAAGCCATGTAATTCACAAAGAAAGGACTATCTACAATGGTTGCATCAAAAATGCAAAAAAATGATGTAAGATTCTGACCAGCTAAAACCTTTTCAATAAAGAAATGTGATCCCATCACTACAATGCTCCAGAACAGTCAGTTCACAAACAAAGCAAAGTCCAGAAATTGGTATAAGTAACCAGTTTCACAAATCATGAGGACACATTTAAATTACCGGGTGTGTGATTTCGTAGCGTAGAACTGCACTTCGTATGGCTTCTAAGTCCTTCTCATTGTCAAACTTAGCCGAATGTACACCCACAACGGTGAACTGCAAAAGAAAAGAAAAAAAACAGATGGCAATTCATAGGTTGAAGCTTTGGTTATTGAAGATCGATAATAACTTATAAGAGAACAGCAATAGTGAAAGGCTCACTGGCATGTCCTTGTACTTCTTCTCAAGAAACGCTAGATCCGGTAATACGTGCATACAGTTTATGCAGCAGTAGGTCCAAAAATCAAGTATAACCACTTTCCCTTTCAAATCCTGCTCACAAAATTTCACAAGTTACTAAGAAGCATGCATGTGATGCTCCCTTTGTTCCTCAATAGCTCAATTAATACATTGATAACACGTCTTCAATAAACAAAAATCTCTGTAATCAACTCTTCCCATAACTTAAAATGAGAACTTACCCGGCGAAACTGGAGAGGTGCCGTGTTTAGCCAGTCGAGTTTAGACGGGAATTCTGGCACGGTTGTAGCCGTTTGCCTAGAAATAAAAATAAGAAAAACAGAGCTATTGAGGAACAGAAGATCATCCACAATTTGTTTTAACACTTGTGATCATTTCCATTTTGTGTCTATAATACTAATGGTTGATAATCTCTTTTCGATGAGAGAATTACCGGATAACCAAATTCTTGCCTTGCCATTTATATTAGACTGAATTATTATCAAATAGTTATTCTTACTTGCTCTCTAGATCAGCAATGTAATCCACAAACTGTTGGACTCTGTTGAATCTCCCTTCACCTACAAGGTAAGACAAAAACCAGGATTCAGTACCGATGAATAGAATGTTCTTTAGACAACTTCTCTAGTAAGAAAATCATTTTTTGGTCCTAGAGATAAGTTTGTTTTCTAGCCATACATGCTTTAAAAAATGTATTAAAAATGTCGATTAATTCATCTTAATGCGATTAACTACTGAGCAGTTTTGTGTAAGTTTGCAAAGACCATACAATTATTCAAGAAAGCTGAGATTAGTTATAAGAACGCATCTATAAAGCTTATCTTATATGCTAACATAGAGAGAAAGAAAAGTGTTGTGGAAATTTTGACAAAGGCCAAAACCTTGGTTCGGTGTAAAAGAAGGGCTTTTTGCTCCGACCAATGCGTTCCACAAAGCTTTTGGAGAAGTATATTGCATTGCCTATTACATAAAAACAGCAAATCCATTAGATAAAAACAAAAAGCTTTGACAAAAAAATATATTCTTGAATGTATGTTTTCAGATTTTACCTTCCAGTTGGTGGCGGCGAAGTAGACGCAAGAAAGAGCGATGCCAAGACTCCCGTACCTCAGTATATCTCGACGAGAACCCTGAAACCTGTTGGAAAATTTCAACTGCAATCTCTAGTATATGAAATTTTTTCCAAATGCCAAATCATTTATCCAATCTCGAATGATGAAACCAGTCAATGAGTAAAACCTTTCTTGTTTTCTTCATTGTTTTATTGTCTCAACGTTTTCTTAAAGTCCCTGAGATGCATAGATGGACTCTAAGTAGTGTGCCTCAATATTACATAGTAAATCTTAAACCCTATACTTAATGCTCAGTTTCAAACAACTTACATGAAGAAGATGAACATGGTTGATAACCAGAGGACTTCTACTTTGTTTTCATTCAGTGTGGATTAAGGAACATTTCTTACCCGCCACCGTCGGTTTGGTCACTGACGGTTTTGTCTTCGAGTATATTTGCAGAATTTCCTGCGGAAGCACTCAAGCTCTCAGTTCTATGGGATTTTTCATCTGCAATCTTATGAGTACTCAAGCATGTAAAAACAAAAGGCTGATATTGTGTAAGCTACTATGAACTTGATGATGAAAGAGATTTATAACTACAGTAGAAATGAATGTTTGCAGTGTTAAATTTCATATGTTAAATGTAATCTCATTACAAAGAAAGCCCCTGTAAACAAGAGATAAAGACACAAAGAAACGAACAATGTTTTGCAGCGAATTTCTTTGAGACTACATACTGGTAGAATCTGAGCCACCAGTGAGAATGTCATTGATTGATATGTTTCTGATATCGTCTCGGATCATTGACGGACCAGCGTCCTTAAGAACTGCTTCAGATAACGTAGTTTTTACAGCTATGCATCTGCGAGTTTATAAGAAAACGAATAAAAATGATCCAAATGCAGAGCTAAGAAAGCAAATAGATGGATCTAACAATGTAGAAGCTAGAACTTCTTAGTTCTACATTTAATTTACTCTATAAGCATTTCAACTCACAGAAGATAATTTGTTGATTCTTCGGATGAAACAATATGAACAAAGCAAAGGGATGGATTTAACAGTAAACACTAATCTAGATATTCTACAGACTTCATAGTGACATCTTCAAGCTAATAATGATGTATCAAATAAAGTTGTTTTTATTTAAATGAAATGAGAAATAACAAAATTTGACATGCCATAGTTTGATGTCTATAAGAGTTTTGACTCATTCGTAAAGTACCTCATGTTTGCAGCTTGAGCAGCCTGGACTCCAGCGAGTGCATCTTCAATAACAACACACTACAAAATTGTACAAAATAAATATCTTCTGAAGTAGCTCTTTGATCAACAAACAAGTAGAAGAAGTAAGCTTTTACTTTACTTGATTTTCAGCTTCTAGAAAACGCAATTATACAACTAATTATGTTGTTGGAAAAGCAATAGTAACTATCTTAACATTAACCGTTCTATTCTCTATGGCACACTTTGTTCATCTATTCCACGAGACATCCTAGAGACTACAAATGGACTTGGACTTAAGAGAGTAAACTCTGAATCATGAGTTACGGTTTCGACTATTACCTCGCTTGTCGGCACATCCAAGATCTTTGAAGCAGCCAAGAAAATATCTGGAGCTGGTTTCAAATTATCAAAGGCATCTGCTGAAACAATGGCATCAAACCTGAAAAGTTAACATCACAGATCCATTACACACTTCAACAGGCAAGTAATATATATATATATATATATATATATATATACAAGAAAGAAAATGCTTTGGAACATAATTAGGAAATGATTACTAAAGAGACCAAAGGTTGTTATAGTCTTACATGGTTAAAGATAAACCAGCAGCTTTCAGGTTTGCATCAACTTTGATTCGGTCCGCGCTAGATGCAACAGCAACTTTGAGACCTCTCTTCTTACACTGTTTCAAGAGTTTCACAGCAAATCATAATCATAATCACCAGAGCCAAAAACTATAATTGTTTAACAACTTCAGTCTGATTCCTCACCTCAGTAACAAGCTCTAGTGCTCCTGGAAACCCAATCCCAGATTCCGGCTTCGCGTACTATAATCAAACACAACAAAGCCTGAGATTTGGTCACATTCTCTTTCAAGAACATCAAGAAACTTTCTTATCAATCCCTAATGTAAATTTGATTACCCTCTTAAATGAATTGTAACCAAATAGCCATAACAATCTTCCATTATTATAACGATGGAGCGTTACCTTATCGAGATATATTTCGAAGAACCTCTTTTTAGCTGCATCTGGATCAAATCCTTCTACTCCTTTGACAGAAGCAACGCCTCCTAAGAACCTGGCTTCACCTGTAAATTGCCAATCCAATCAAATGATGAAATCGATCAGCTAAACACACATTGAAATAAAAACATTTATCATGAAAACCTTAACAAAAAAAACCATTTCAAATCATTCTATATTGATTAAAGCTCAAAATGATGAAATCGATCAGCTCAAATCACCATTTAACCATCGTTCTAAAGAAAACATCAAAATAAAAACATAAATCAAGAAAACCGTAACAAGAAAGCATTTCAAATCATTCTATACTGATTAAAGCTCATAGGGACCCAATTATTGAACAGGATTTTCTCAGATAAACAGCTTCACATCTGAATTTTGCCAAATTCCATACCAACGGGTTAAAATTTTATGAAATTCGACAAAACAAAACCAGAAATCTAAATTTTTTTATCAATTAATCAAAAAAACCATAAAATTTCATGAAATTCGACAAAACAAAACCAGAAATTTGGAATCATCTACAAAAAAAAATTGTTCAAATCACATAGCCAATTTATAAACCGGAGAAATAAAACAAAAATCATCAATTCATCTAACAAATAACCAAAATTCTTCTTCGTCTTAAAAGCTTTACCTGTTCCCATAAAAGGAACGAAATCATCGACAGTGACTTCAACTCCCATCTCTGTGAAAACATCAACGGCGGCGCGTCTTGAAAGATCCTCACTGTTGCAAAGCACACCGTCCATATCGAATAGCACCGCCGATACTTTCCCCCACTCCTCCGCCGAAATCGTCGCCGGAGGACTCTCCGCGGCAACACCCGCTTTCGAAGACGTCGGAATCGCCGTTTTGCTCAGGTGAACTCCGGTTTTCGAGCGAAATCCAGGGAATGAAGATGTTCTTGATGTGGATTTGGATCTTATTGGAATCAGCGAAGAAGAGAATCCTCTTGATTGTGAGAAAATTGAAGGCGGAGAAGAGAGGGAGTAGAGTTTCAAAGCCATTTTTGTTTTGTGTGTTTTTTTTTTTTTGGGATTCGTTTAAAAACTCTGAGTATGGTTTTAGTGGCGGGTGTTAATTTATCCGTATAAGACCGAAACTACCCTCATACTCCCTTTCTGTTTTTAATTAAGTGACATTCGGAGAAAATGTATATTGATGTATCAAACTCAAAACACATCCAATTACATTGCAGATACATTTCTCCAAACGACATTTAAATGAAAACAGAGGAAGTATTATTTAGCATTTAATGGGGGCATTCCCGATATTTCAGACTTAACCGAGAACAAAATATATTAATGATAAAATAATTAGATTGGTGACTTGGAAGTTCGTTGAGATGAAATTTAACTTCTACATCATGTATAGAATATGGTGTTGTACGAAGAGTTGACCATCACTTTCTAGCTACAAATAATTTGTTTCGTCTGATAAGCTTATGTAACGTCGTGAGTTATAAGGTGATATCAAAAATTCTTAAGTCTTCAACTTAAGAGATGATCGCGTCTTTATAGACTTATTCGGGCCCGAATCTATGCAAGTGTTGGAAGTGCGAATCCAGATTATAAGTTTTATACCATTTTAGTATCTTATTATATAAAGTAAAATGCGTCAAAGTTGCTAATTCACATAGCGAATCAATCTCATTAGATTTTACAACTTTATATAATAAGATATCGGTCTGTCTCTTATACACATCTAGATGTGTATAAGAGACAGGTACTACAACACACGCTGTGTACTTGCATCTTAGGGTCTTACAAATTTAAAGCTCGACGAATTAAGTGTACCAATCAAATCTATCATACCATATAAATCTACCATCCCAAAAAATCTCTATCATCTCCTATCAAAAATTCTATCAAGTATACGGTTATCAAATCAAATCCTGTCTCTTATACACATCTAGATGTGTATAAGAGACAGGAACTATACTGTGTACCAACCAAAAACAAATATGTCGTCATTCGAATTAAGTGTACCAATCAAATCTATCATACCATATAAATCTACCATCCCAAAAAATCTCTATCATCTCCTATCAAAAATTCTATCAAGTATACGGTTATCAAATCAAATCTACCGTTCATCAAACAAGGCTACTGGAGGATATAAGTCTACTGTCCGAAAATTAAGTTTACGAAACTAAATTTGCCATCATAACAACGGTAGATTTTGGTAAATTAGCGTCCATTTTTTTGGTAAATAAAACTAAGTTTTGCATACGTGGAAAAAAAAAATAGTATTGTGAGTTTTGTAGATACGTTTTTTGTCAAAAAAAAAAATGGTATCATATGTAGCGCAGGTTGTTTTAGTATTTTTCAAACATTTGCATCATTTTGGTCATAATGAGACTTTCCAAGATTGTTTTAGTAATCTTCCCTTATAAATATTATACAGGTACAAAAGTCCAGCAATAATTTTTTTTTAAAGTTCATGGTCCATCGTCAACACAAAAAGTTACAAAGACGGTGGGAAAAAGTTGCTTTGCTTACTCTTGTGCCTGGTTTTGTACAGCTTTTGTGAAACATGGACATCCGTATCAGAGGGAGCCATCCATAAACATTGCTGCTTTTCCTTTTCTGAATCAAAATGTGATGCTTTGTTCATTTGATTCAGAACTAAAATGAGAATCTTATGAGATTTCTGAGTGGCCTAAAAACATTACGGTTTTGTCTTATAGAGCAAGTGGGTAGGTTCTTGAGTTGTCCATCATGTTATCTGCAGGAACAATATTCCACTGTGATCCACTATTTACAATAATTTCTATTTGATCTTGAAAAAAGAATTATGAGATGTCAAATGCTTACCCGCCTTCGCTTACTGCTTCTCTTTATCTCTACATCGAATTCTCTACCATCAGTATCACTATAATAATTATCTTCACTATCATCATTATCACTATAATCATATTCTTCAAACTCTTCACTATCATCAGTATCACTATAATCATATTCTTCAAACTCTTCACTCTGATCAGTGTCACTATAATCATATTCTTCAAACTCTTCACTTTGATCAGTCTCACTAGCTATATCACTGTCTCCACACTCTTCAAACTGATAAGTCTGACGGCCCTCAAAGAGTCGTATACCCCATCCTTTTAATCTACAGCCACCAATGAGACGAAAATTTATATCCACGGTATCGTATGTCACATCAGCTATAGGATCGCTGTCTTTCTTTAGAGGTAAAAGACAGTCAACTATAAACAGATGACTATCCTTCTGATCTATCCACAAGCACTTTTTTTTATAAGTGGAATCAAAGTGCTTCCCGAGTCTTCCTTTGAACCGACAACATAGCTCAAAAGCTGTATAGGGCACAATAGTGCCACCATAATCAACCACGACGCAAGTCCTGATTCTGAAGAATGGTTGAGAGGGATAGGTGTGAGGCATAGGGATATTGGTCAGAGATGAAGATGAGGTTCCTGAAGTTGGATGAGTGAAACATGAAGGCACTTCTTCACCGGGCAATACTATTTCCATTAAAACTGATTGTTGGTGAAGGAGAGCTTCTGGATCAAAGTTGAAGCTGTTCCTGAAATTAAGCTTGAGTTTGGGGGTATAGCTATATGGATGAGAAGTGTAATCCTCGTCAAAGGTTTCTTGCAACTCAAAGTGAATATTTTCTGTTTCCATTGCCACTGCATTTGGACTATCATTCATCGTAGCTTCAGTCAATGCCCCGCAGTACGAAAAATTAGCGATCTTAAGATGTTTTAGCTTACAAATGTTTACGGATATACTTTGTAAATTGTTGCAGTTGTCCATATAGAGGTATTGGAGCCTAGAGAAGTCCTCGATCCACCAAGGAACCTCCTCAATCCCTGTTTTGGCTAGAGTGAGGCTTGATATGTTGGTTGAAATATCAGGAAAATTCCTCAAACGTGAGCATCCCGTGAGTGTAAGGTCATTGAGAGATTGAAAGTTGATGCCAGTTGGAAGAGTCTCCAGATTTTTGCATTCTGTAATGGCTAATCTATTTAGTTTATAGAGATTCTGAAATGAAGAAGGAAGCTCCACCAAACTTGGGATATCAGAGAGCCACAAGACCGTCAAAGAGGGAGACAGCATTCTCATGAGTGGTGTAAGCGGCTGAACCAAATAAACAATTTATAGATGTTAAATCAAATCACTTCAAACGACATTCCTTTCCATAATAAACCTAATATTTTTAGGATTGGTCAGTCCCACATTCATCATGTGAATTAAAAGTGTAACTTCAAATGTAGAAGAAAAAAATATAACTACAACATCGTATTGTAACTCAAGATGTTTTTTTCTAAATTTGAGGTTATAAAAATTTGGGACTACCTTATCAATTTGCATCCTTTGAGTTTTGTTATAGAATACTAAAATTAAAGATGTATATAATTTTTTACATTATATCTACACTATTAATTACTTACAGATTAACAAAAAAAAAAAGATAATCTGTTGTTGAATAATCATAATGCTACTACGCTGATAATTTTTTCATTCTAATTTTTTTTTCTTTTGCGTTTTAGGAATTCGGCCTAGCCAAAGTAACGTCTTATTTAAGCGTTGGTTAAAAAGAGGGTGGAAAAAAAGTTATCTAAGGTACATACCTGTACTTTTTCCCAAAATTTCTCACTCTTCATTCTAAACATTTGAAGTGCAGCGAGATTCTCTAGACGCAAATTAGAAGGGAATTCTTCAATCGCTGTTTCGCCTAGATCAAGACTTGAAATGTTGGTTGAGATATCAGGAAAACTCTTCAATCGTGGGCATTCCCTCATACGGAGGCTATAGAGAGATTTGAGGTTTATTCCGGTTGGAAGAATCTCCAAATTATCGCAATATGACATGTTCAACTCAATCAGTTTATTGAGATATTGAATAGAGGAAGGAAGCTCCACCAAACTTGAGCAAGCCCCAAGATCAAGTGTCTCGAGATTAGTGGCCATAGAAAGATTTGGTATTTCTTTCAGATTTTTAGATCCCCACAAATCCATAGTCCTGAGACCTGTAAGTGACTAAAGTGTAGGTAAGTTACACAACACTTGTAAATCTGTACCTTACAAAATTAGAAATAGCAAAGATTATATGATACATCTCCAATATAGTTAAATATATTTTACCTTACAAAAATTAATTTGCATGACACTTATCTTTTCAAGAGTGTTTGTTAGGATCTCATAACAAAATTGTGAAATGATCAAAAATTATATATAAGGGTGCATGGCCAATCCATTCACTAACAATTAGTTTTAGATTAATCCTCATAACTATTCATTATAACTTCAATAAAGACTTACATGAACTCCTTCCCATAGCTTCTCTAGATTGCTATCTCGCATTTGGAGCGTGACGAGGTTTTCATGTTGAAAGTTAGAAGGCATATATCTCAATGGATATTTGTCCCAACTTAGAAATTTAAGCTTTTGGGGAAAATAGTCGAAGCCTTCTGGTAAGTGCCATCTAATTTCTTTCTTCTGACCAAATATATCAGCATAAATGTTTAGAAACTTTAGATTACGCATCTTTTTGAAGGCTTTCTTATGTATCCGTAGCTCATCAATCTCATTTATATTTAAAGATATACCCAGAACTGTATTAGTACCCTGCAAATATAACAATCGTTAACTTAAGAAACAACTTACATATTATAGAGAAAGTAAGGGGAAAGAAAAATCTTACGGTGCTATCCTCAAGTACATCGCATACATTCTCCAAATCTGTTAGAAATTCCCGTTTTCCAGGGTCTTCGGATTGTCCACGGACTATTTCTTTTCCCATTTCTTCTACTAGACAGTGCATCTCGACAATATTCGTTTGTAACAATGGTATTAAATGTATGAGGGACTTATCAACTAGAGCTTCAAGATCTCTCTCAACATTCAACTCACTATCTGCAAGCATCAACTTGATGTTATCGATTTCAAAACCATTAAAAAAACATGCCATGTGACGAAATAATGCTTTCTGTTTTCTCTCTAATGCATCGTAGCTGACTCTTAGCGCTTTCTCAATTTTTCCATCTAGACCTTTCCGAAGAGTAGGTAAAATATATTCCCAATACTTCTTGTTCCTCCCTCGCATCGATGCACCTATAAGGTTAAGACCCAAAGGAAGACCACCCGCATGCTCTGCGACTTCAGAAGCGAGCTCCATGAAACCATCAGGCGGAGAATTTTGCTTGAAAGCAGATTGACAAAAAATTTGAAAAGCAACTTTTTCAGATGGGAAACCGACCTCGTAGATATATTTGATCCCATGGACCCTTAGAATTTGCTTATCTTTTGTAATCGCAATGATTCTGCTCCCAGGACCAAACCATTCATTTCCACCGGCCAAGGCATCTAACACCACTTGATCATCTAAGTCATCAATAATGATAAGAACTTTTTGGCTCTTTAATTGCCCTCTCACCGCACCTAAGTGATCTACCTTTATGCCATCTTTATCTAATATTTTAGAGAGGAAATTTTCTTGCAAGTGCAACCTCATGTTATAGTCAGTTGGGTTACATTTCCTATAATCTTTCATACTCGTAGATACGAAACGCATGTCTATGAAAATCCTACCTTGGAAGTGATGAGAGAGTCGGCTAAACAGAGCTCTTGCAATGGTAGTCTTGCCAATTCCGGAGGGACCCCATATTCCAATTGTCCTGACTTCCTTAGATTTCAAGTCCAACATTAAACTCATCTCTGCCAAATGATCTTCGATCCCGAAAAAATTCTCAAAATCCTTTGATGGAGTAGAATTTAGTTTCTCCAAAATATCATTAACAATATCTTCAATTAGTTTTGCTTCACTATCCCTAAAATAGGAAAAATATCATCAATACACAAGCAAGAAACAACAAGTTCAGGAAAGTCAAATATCAAGTAGGAACATATAATATTCAAGATATAAATTATACACAAAGATTCATAAAGTCGTACCATTTCTGAGAATGATATCCGACAAGATTTGCTACATCGGTCAACGCTTTCCGCCATAATTCTATCTCATCCTCTGTTTTGTTGTGGTGGTGGCATGTCCCTTCAAATATCCTTCCAAAGTCTCCTGTCTGTTTCCTGACATGAGAAGGATCAAAACAGTAGAAAACCGGTATCACAATTTGACGTGATTCGTCCTTGCATTTCACGATCTCCACCAGCTCGTTTAGGCACCAGGTAGAGGAGGCGTAGTTCTCGGAGAAGACCACGAGGGCGATCCTCGAATCCTTGATCGCCTGTTTAAGAATTGGATCGAGCGATTGACTTTTCTTGATTTTGTTGTCTTTGAAAACACTTATCAATTTACGATCAAGCTCTTTTAGAAAATGACTAAGGAATGTTTGGCGGACATCTTCCCCTCTGAAGCTCACGAAGACGTCATACCGCCAATTGCAAGAGGAGGAAGAAGAATAAAAAGAAGACATAGAGAAAAGTAAATTCCAGAGAAAGCTTAACGACCTCAATTATAATGTAGAGAAGAAACTGGAAAAGGGTTTTCTAGCAACTAGCAAATATGATGAACTCGAAAAGTTGACAAAAGAATTTTTTTTTTTTTTCAGTTCCGATTAGTGAAACCTTTTCTTTTTGTTAGTTTTCATTAATTTAAGTCCAAACCATAGTTAATTAACTACTAATCTGAATTACGATGCAAGATTAGTTGACTTGACTACATCAATTGTCTAGTAGTAGCCTATATAATATTCCAATGGAAAGAGAAGGAAATTTGGTTGGAAGTTTCGACGAAAAAAGGTTGATTGGGTAAAGCTATGATACAACTGCATAATTCGTATGACCGCATAATCAAAGATCATAAGTTTCCGAACATTTTTCTGTATTGTACTATTATAGAGAAAAACCATTGATAATAAATAAGAAAAAAGTAAAAAAGATTGTTGTTATATATTAATGAGAATGACAAAAAAAAACAAAGGCTTTTTATTAGCATTGGTTTTTCTACACGTTAGCTCTCTCAAAGAGTCATTAAAGTGATTTCATCATGGTCATTAATCTCTAAATTTATTGTTTAATTGAAGAGTCCAATTGATTTTTTACCAAGTTTAGACATTTGTAATGATCAATTACAAAATCACAACTTGATGCAAAAAGATAGGATATTGGGTCAAAAGCCCATCTATCCAAACCGAAACCATAATCCGAGTCCGGACCGTTTCGACCGACTTGCTCAACGCGCCTGTGTGGTTTAGCTTAAGTTTTATCTTTTGACTAAAAAGTTGTCCCAATATTTTGAATTTTGTTAGAACTTTTGCATTTTATATATTAGTGAGATTTTCCCCAATATTTGGAAATATGAGACAAAATTCACTTTGTATATCTTGTGCCTTTCAAACAACAAACGAACTCAAATTTTGACATATCAGTATGCTCTCGTCAATAAATCTATCGCGTTCATAATCCGGTCATTCTATCGAAAAATTACTCAAAATTATACTGGCGCGACACATATTAAGATTGAGTTCCAACAATTTTGAGGTGAATAGTCAATCCACTGATTTGTACGAGTAATATAATATATTATCACAAGAGAAAGTAACAAATGTGTAATAACAATATCACCCACCAAATCAGTTTAGTTTATTACTATTATAAATCAAAGATTAAAAAAAAGAAGAAGAAGAAGATGCAATAGATATTTCAAAGCGATTAAGAATCCCAGTCAAAACAAGTAAGACCGCTTCCATCACGTTTAGCACGACAAGGGCCTGGCTCAAAAATGACCCAAATGCATGTACTGCAGACTCCAATTTTACTTCTTGGGTTATCATCTCTATCAACCCTAAAAACAGCAAATGTTGCTCTATGTCCAGGCCAATTGAAAGTGCAAGTATATCTTGTCGTTTTACGTAAATTGACACGAAAACTGAATTCAAAACTCTCTTCGAATTGGAGCGCTCTTACCCCAAAATATTTCCCTTTGTTTGTGCAATGCAGGAACAATGTTGCATGTGTGTTGATTCTGTTAATGATCACGACATGTTTAGGTGCAAACGGTAATAATCCATCGGTAGACGAATGAATTATAAAAGATGACGATGTTTTGAGGATAACTAGAAATGAGAATACCACGAAAATGAAATGGCTATTTGTTGAGGAAGCCATGGATGGATTTAATAATTTTTGTTTGGAAATTAATATTTATAGACAGATTAAGAATTTGAAAATCTATAGATTATATGTATCAACGTAATTACAAGTAGATGTTTAACTCCATGCCTCCATTAGTACTTAGTTAATTACTAACATACAAAATAAATACAGTAAATCTTTAGTGTTATTTAATTAATTGCTACTGAAAGCAAAAACTGTAAGGTCGATTCTCAAATCGTTTTTTGTAATACTTTAGTAAAATTGTGTCTTTGAAACTATGTTTCTTGTCATTTAATAATTTTAGTTAAAATTGAGTATTTTTTATAAAGGATGTGAAAAATTAAGATATAACAAATATCTTGATTATATGTATCGACGTAATTACAAGTAAATTTTGTTTTAACTTTAATTACAAGTAAATTGTTAGAGTCTAAACATGTCCATTATTAATTAGTTAACTAGGTATTTTATCCGCGCTACGCGCGGATCTTTGTTAATGATTTAGTTTTACTTTTTTTGGCTAATGTCTTTTAAATTATCAAAACCATAATAAATTTGTATAATTTTTGTTTTTATATACAATAATTTAAAATATAATGTGTAATTTTTCCAATTTTGTTGTTTATAAAATTAAAAATCTTATTATGTAAAATAATAGTAATGATCACCTATCGAATTATCCAACTTCGACATGCACACACGTTTGATTTAGAGAAAAAATTTCTTGATAAGATCTTCGTGTTTTGTTTTGTTTTTTTTGGAAATTTTATAGTTCTTTCTCCCAGTTTTATGTGTTCAAATATTTGGTTTTGATTGAATGTCTCATTGATGTTGTGTACCTATGCATATATAATTTGTGATTCCTGTTGATAACAATTTTTGTATTTTTTAAAAAAATTAGATATGTTGTTTTATCAATTTTTTTAATTTGAATGCAAANTGGTAATCCAAGTTCTTCTGGGAAGGTTACGACCGTTCCTGAAGGACCCATCACCCATTTCACCGTGTCTGATCTACGGGCAATCGAGTCTGCAGCCTTCTCCTGCGTAAAATGGATAGAGAAGATATATCACCTAAGATGCTCAAAGTTTCATTAAAGCTTCTTCATTGCAGTTTCATTATACCTTGGCCTTTTCTTCTTGGCGTTTCTTTATCTTATCTTCCTTCTTTTTCCTGCTAGAGTCTTGGCCCAGAATCTTCCTGATTGCCTCAGCCTACGGACGCGAGAAAGGTTATGTAAGCTTTGATTTCATTCAACTCGAAAAACAAAAATAGGACCAAACCTCTGACTCTCTGGCTGCTTTTTCGACTTGCAGTTTACGTCTTTGGGCAGCCTCAGCTTTCTTTAGTTGCTGATCAACCTCTAATCCATTTTCTTTTCGCTCTGTAAACAAACAAACACAAAAAAAAAAGCTTTAAGTAGGAGAACAAACCTAGACTGGAACATAGATTGAGCAACTATATAATGTGTCAACAATCTAATGTGTTTGCAACATTTGCAAGTACCCAATAACAACTTCAAGATTATGCTTTTTAGTGATTCACTAGATATCAAACAGCAAAAAAGAGCTTACTTCTAGGTGGAGCTGGAGGTAGGCCACGAGGAAACTCGATGAGGTTTCCGCTATGTCCAGAACGTTGACGAGTAGTCACGGTCATTTCTGTCTTCACTTCACTCAGACCTTCATCAGCTGCTCTTCTTCTTGTTCTCGCGGTCTTATTTTCTACCCCAACCTCTGCCTCACTCAGACCTTCTTCCTCATCTTCATCGTCCTTGACATAATCAGCGTCGTCAAATGCCTTTACCGTCTTGTCCTGCTTGCCTGGCTTCTCTGATGCTCCAACACCACGAGGGTAGTCTACATTCAGTTTCATTACCTTGGAAAGCTTTTTATGTTTTCTGCTCTTTTCTTCGTCGTCATCAACATCTTCTTCTTCCACAGCAACAGCTTTAGCCATTTTCACCCTTCTGAGAAACTGAATCTCTTCGTCGTCTTCATCATCAAGACTATCGAGTTCATCATCCAGAACACGTCGTTTAGAAATCCGGTTGCTTTTACGAATCGGATACGTGTTTGTTTTGCTATCTCGTGTATCATTACATGAATCCGCTTTGCTTGCTGTGTCCAACGGTGTCCCTCTTAGTTTAGTGGACCGCTCGTTCGAAATCTCCTGCGAGTAAAATGGTCACAGCAGAAAGCAACAAATTAGAACTTTAGCAGTCGAAGTTCATCAGAAAGAACTTATCAAGATTCAAGATTTTCAGAACATTTAGTCAAGAACTTTAGTAGTCGAAGTGAGATTTGTTTCTACCTGGTTAATCTGAGTAAACCCGGAGGCATCATCTGATGCATGGGAAGACTTTGTCGAGCACAACCCGATATCAGAAGCACCGTCGGATGCAGACATTGCATTTATAGTTTTTGATGAACCACCGAGTTTGAGTTTAACCTTCTTGACGACGGTATTCTCATCAAAACCAGCTCGACGTTCTGTTGTGTCGCTCGAGTCTTTCTTATTAGTAGGGACAAGAAACCCTTCAGTGGATGCAGTGCTATGGCCACCACCTTGCCTCACTTGGTTACTTCCTTGGAACGAACCATTTGTTGAACCTTCATCTGACTCTACTGCTTCCCTCTCTTCGATCTTAATCTCATTCTGCAAAACACAAAGCCAATTTCGACTCATAATGAACAGAAATCATTCATATAGTAGTAGTAGTAGTAGTAGACACATGAAGATCCACAGTAAGAAGGGACTCAGAAGTTCACAATGATCCAAAGGTTTCTTGATTTGGATAGGAAGATAAAAGAAGAAACTTTTACTGCCACATGGTAAAACAGATCATTCAACATAAATACTAAAGAAGTATGAAGACGATACTTAGCGTGAAAACTAGTCTTAGCTTAAGTAAAAGAGACATATCTGTCTCTTATACACATCTAGATGTGTATAAGAGACAGTGTCTGATCTACGGGCAATCGAGTCTGCAGCCTTCTCCTGCGTAAAATGGATAGAGAAGATATATCACCTAAGATGCTCAAAGTTTCATTAAAGCTTCTTCATTGCAGTTTCATTATACCTTGGCCTTTTCTTCTTGGCGTTTCTTTATCTTATCTTCCTTCTTTTTCCTGCTAGAGTCTTGGCCCAGAATCTTCCTGATTGCCTCAGCCTACGGACGCGAGAAAGGTTATGTAAGCTTTGATTTCATTCAACTCGAAAAACAAAAATAGGACCAAACCTCTGACTCTCTGGCTGCTTTTTCGACTTGCAGTTTACGTCTTTGGGCAGCCTCAGCTTTCTTTAGTTGCTGATCAACCTCTAATCCATTTTCTTTTCGCTCTGTAAACAAACAAACACAAAAAAAAAAGCTTTAAGTAGGAGAACAAACCTAGACTGGAACATAGATTGAGCAACTATATAATGTGTCAACAATCTAATGTGTTTGCAACATTTGCAAGTACCCAATAACAACTTCAAGATTATGCTTTTTAGTGATTCACTAGATATCAAACAGCAAAAAAGAGCTTACTTCTAGGTGGAGCTGGAGGTAGGCCACGAGGAAACTCGATGAGGTTTCCGCTATGTCCAGAACGTTGACGAGTAGTCACGGTCATTTCTGTCTTCACTTCACTCAGACCTTCATCAGCTGCTCTTCTTCTTGTTCTCGCGGTCTTATTTTCTACCCCAACCTCTGCCTCACTCAGACCTTCTTCCTCATCTTCATCGTCCTTGACATAATCAGCGTCGTCAAATGCCTTTACCGTCTTGTCCTGCTTGCCTGGCTTCTCTGATGCTCCAACACCACGAGGGTAGTCTACATTCAGTTTCATTACCTTGGAAAGCTTTTTATGTTTTCTGCTCTTTTCTTCGTCGTCATCAACATCTTCTTCTTCCACAGCAACAGCTTTAGCCATTTTCACCCTTCTGAGAAACTGAATCTCTTCGTCGTCTTCATCATCAAGACTATCGAGTTCATCATCCAGAACACGTCGTTTAGAAATCCGGTTGCTTTTACGAATCGGATACGTGTTTGTTTTGCTATCTCGTGTATCATTACATGAATCCGCTTTGCTTGCTGTGTCCAACGGTGTCCCTCTTAGTTTAGTGGACCGCTCGTTCGAAATCTCCTGCGAGTAAAATGGTCACAGCAGAAAGCAACAAATTAGAACTTTAGCAGTCGAAGTTCATCAGAAAGAACTTATCAAGATTCAAGATTTTCAGAACATTTAGTCAAGAACTTTAGTAGTCGAAGTGAGATTTGTTTCTACCTGGTTAATCTGAGTAAACCCGGAGGCATCATCTGATGCATGGGAAGACTTTGTCGAGCACAACCCGATATCAGAAGCACCGTCGGATGCAGACATTGCATTTATAGTTTTTGATGAACCACCGAGTTTGAGTTTAACCTTCTTGACGACGGTATTCTCATCAAAACCAGCTCGACGTTCTGTTGTGTCGCTCGAGTCTTTCTTATTAGTAGGGACAAGAAACCCTTCAGTGGATGCAGTGCTATGGCCACCACCTTGCCTCACTTGGTTACTTCCTTGGAACGAACCATTTGTTGAACCTTCATCTGACTCTACTGCTTCCCTCTCTTCGATCTTAATCTCATTCTGCAAAACACAAAGCCAATTTCGACTCATAATGAACAGAAATCATTCATATAGTAGTAGTAGTAGTAGTAGACACATGAAGATCCACAGTAAGAAGGGACTCAGAAGTTCACAATGATCCAAAGGTTTCTTGATTTGGATAGGAAGATAAAAGAAGAAACTTTTACTGCCACATGGTAAAACAGATCATTCAACATAAATACTAAAGAAGTATGAAGACGATACTTAGCGTGAAAACTAGTCTTAGCTTAAGTAAAAGAGACATATTGTACAATAGAAAATGAAGTTTTCATTGCAAAATTCGTATGTTGGTGGTTTTCTTAATGAACAGAACTCATTCATATAGTGGTAGTAGTAGTAGACACATGAAGCTCCACAATATGATCCAAAGGTTTCTTGATTTGGGTAGGAAGATAAGAGAAGCAACATTTACGGCCACAGAGTAAAAGTGATAATTCAACATAAACAATAAAGAAGTATGAAGCCGATACTTAGCAGGAAAACTAGTCTTAGCTTAAGTAAAGAGATATATTCTACAATAGGAAATGAAGTTTGCACTGCAAAAAATGTATATATGTTTGTGGTTTCTTACATTGTCAGGGATTGGTGTGGATGGCAACGACGAAGCATCCTGTAACTGTCGTTCATTCCAAGGACGGCGCAGTGTCGTGCTCCTCTTCTTCCTTGTTGTTGCACTGCTCGTATTACTGAACCCTATACCTCCGAGACTTTCCATAATTGTTTTTGCTCGACTCTAAAACCCGAAGCTCTACATACTAGGAGTTCCTAAGCTATATATTCATCTGCATCAGATTATGAAATCAGAATTATCCACAAGAGCCACACAAGAGAAGGGCTTAAGCTGTAATAAGGAGCAGAGAGCGAATGTAAACAAGAAGACTAGAGAACAATGGACTTATTCTAGCAATACATCATCAGAGGATGCTCCTGAAACATCGCATAAGGTTGTATACCAAGTACACTTTGCAATAGTTCCAAGACATTAGACTCTATGTTAGCACATTGATTAGGAAGATTTTTCACTTGAAATAAGAAAAAAAAACCATTGAGGGTATAAGAAATGCTTCAGAAAGTTCCCTGAAAGCTAGATTCATCACAATTCCAAATTCAACAATTTGAGTTTCTAACAACAAAGCAAAAGTTGATGAATGTAGATTCGTTTCAACTTCAAGTATCATCTTTTAGAGTTTGAAAACTAGTTGAGATGGTCAATTCAGTGGAAAATCAAGTAATCAAAAAGAGTTTGATTTCAAGTTCTTAAAGGATTGATTTTCTTACACCAACACAAACTTGATCATATTGAAGTCATTTCGAGGATCCGGATTCTTGATGATTCTTGATTCGTTTCAAGAATCATTTTTAAAGTCAAATCTAGTTGGATTGGTAAACTCAGTGGAAAAATTCAACATACACGATAATAAAAATGAGTGTATCCAAAAAAGCTCGTAATTCAGAGATTCAGTTTTCTTTAGTTTGGTTTAAAGTTCTTAACTTTGATCATTAAGGATTGATCTGTTTACACCAGAACAAATTTGATTATACGGAAGTCATCTCATGAATCTGGATTTCGAAATTGTTTCGATCAAAACAAATTGACAACAAAGACAAAAAAAACAAAGGTGCGTATGATAGACTACTCTACTCAAATAAAGAGGTCGATTAAACCAATTTTACCTGGTGGTTTGTTATGCGACACCAATCTGATTAGATTCCAAAAGGATCAAGCTTTGAGCAATCGTAAGTGGGATATGGTTTATTGGAGTTGACGAAAGTTGTGAAATTTCTTGCTGGGTCACTGTCTTCACTCTTCCCCTAAGAAACAAAGGTGCGTAGGATAGACTACTCTACGCGCAGTTTGTTGACGTTAGCATTCACTGACTGGGTTACCGCCAAACAGGGGGCCTTGGAATTGAACCGTATCGCTGTTCTATCTAATCCTAATCACACAATTCACAGAGACCAAATATATTAGTATATAGCTTTGGTTTGGCTAGTTTTATTATATTCCATCTTCGGGATTGCGCTAAGTCGGATGGTTGTGTACTTGTGTTGTGTGAGTTACTAAAAAAATAGAAATTAAATGCAGATTACTAAAAAAATAGAAATTAAATGCAGATTATTCGTGGGATTAGTTTTTGTAATTTTTAACTTATATATATTAAATTAACGTCTCCTCTCTCTTATCTTTTCTTTTCTTGGTTTATTCCGCCTAGATCTGTTTGTTGGCCGACGTTTGTGTGCTTACACAGCCACATCGTCGGTCGGATCTATGTTTTTGCTTGCTTCTCTTTTTTTCTTTTGTTTTGCTGTTTAGTTTTTCGTTTTCTGTGGCTGAGTTTTTCAAAAATCAGATCTAGATCTTGATTTTCAGATTTGGAGTTGGTGGCTTAGCAAGAGACGGTGGTGGATCAATCGACGGCGTGATCTCTCGGTCATGGTGGCTCAGCTCCGTGCTTTTCTGGGTTCAACTCTTTGGTTTGTTCATGGGGGTTTTGTTTGCTTATGGAGGTGATTTAGCTGTGTTCTGGAGGAGTGTTTTTCCTTGATTTTGATTGCAACGGGATGGTTCCTTGAGAGTCTGTCACTCTCTTCTGTCTCTGGGCAGAAGTCCTCCGGCTCGTTTTCAAGGAATTGGAGCTTCGGCTCTTCTATGCATCAAGTCGTCGGTAGTCGATAGCTAAAAGGTGTGTTTCTTCGTCTACCTGGGTTGTTGTTCCAGCGGATTTACTCGTGCCTCTTGAAGTTGTGTGGAGCAATATAATGAGTTCCGGCATGTGGTTCTTCGGTTTTGGGTGCTCCTTTCCTTTTAATCCTTATGTTCATGATTGTTTCTCCTTTTTGGGTGTCATAGTTTTTAAGTCTATGATGTGCTTTTTGTTTGATTCTAGCTATCTTGTTTAGTTTGCTCTGACTCCGTAGACATTTCGTTGTTCCGTTGGTTTTTGACTCCATGGTAATCTTTATCTAACAAATGTAACCTCAAGTTTTAACTGGGCAATTCTCATATTTACCACGAAAACAAGTTTTTGAGACAAAAATAACATGGACGCATGTTTTATTCCTACCCTAACATTTTTCATTAACTGATTGATCATTCTACCCTCCTTCCAGAAAAGAAAACAGAAATTTCCCAAATCTTTTTCTCTCCCGAATCTTCTCTTCTCTCTTCTCTTCTCTTCCTATTCAGCTTCTCATACCAGGTTCCTAAATTTTCTTCAATTAATAAACTAAAGTTTCTCAAAACCATGGAGATCATCGACGACGACGACAAATCAAAGACGACGGAATTGATGTAATGATCTTCGACAAGCCGATGATTTCTTGATCAATCTCGGATGTAATTCAGCGATTGGGATCTATGGAAAAGCAAATGCTCAATGTTCCTTCCATTGTTATGTCAAAGGTTCTTCGATGGCAAACTAGATGTGCAGCCCATGGAACGAACATAACACATAGGTGCTTCTTCCACTGGCGAAGTTTCAGATTCAGGGAGAAAAACACTTCGAACTGCTACAAGTGAAGAAAATAATGAAGTTGAACCAATTATGGATGATTTGTCTAAAATAATTGATCAAGCTGTGCAAAGGTGGATACAGAGTGGGCAATTCCCTTCTAATATGCATATACCCAAAGCTTCAGTGAAGAAGGTTTTGTGAGTTAGAAGGAAGAAACTTGCTGAAGAACGTTGCACTTCAAAGTAGTTTGAGTTTCTTTCTTTTTGAGTGTGAAATTGAAATCCCCTAAGCCTTAAACTAGAGAGTTCTATATTTAGCTAAAGTCAGGTGACTTTACTAATCATCAATTTGAGCAAAATGAAGCTCTCTGCAGCTTTTACTTTGAAGTGCTTTCGTATTTCTTAGTATTTGAAGACGTATTTTACTTTCTCAGCTACTTATGCTAGGATTAGCTTTGTTCCCCTTTTGTAACATAGATTCTGCAGAATCATTACAGAAGAGTTTCGGTTTCGGTTTCAGCTTCTGTGTATCGTGATTTAGTCTGAAGATGAGAACTCAAACCTTTGAACATGGAAACTGGGCCACACTCGAATATCTTCCTCATTCTTCCATATACTGAAAGCTCTTCGTATGTCATTCTCATGTCCACTTTATCAAGTTGTTTTCAGAACTCAAGATGTCTGAATAGACGACTTCGTTGACTTTAGCTTATAGACTCAAAAAAACAGTTTTGCTATTACCTTGGTATAGTCAAATCGAATAGGCTCAAGTATTTATGAAAGTCTTCTTAAATGTTTGGGAAGATCTTCCTAATTTTTTGAAAGCTTTCCTAATTTTTTAAAAAATATTTTAAACTTTTATAAAGTTTCTTTTCTGATTAGGATAATAACATCTGAATTACATTTTAGGAAACCGTTATATACATTTAGGAAGACTTTTCTAAAAATAACATATTTAGAAAGCCTATCCTAAATTTGTAAAAATGTTTCCTACAAATTCAAGAAGACTTACTAAATTCCTTAAATTAAGAAAACAACTCTAGATATTTAGAAAAAATTCATACAAATTTTAGTAAGGTCTTCCTAAAAGTTTAGAAAGACTTCCTAAATATTTATTCGATTTAGTAATAACATACGATTTAGGAAGTCTATCCTACATTTGTAAAAATGCTTACTAAAAATTCAAGAAAGCTTCCTAAAATTCTCTAAATTAAGAAAACAACTCTAGATATTTAGGAAACATTTATAGAAATTCTAGTAAGGTCTAACTAAGAATTTATAAAGATTTTATAAATGTTTAAGAATGTTTTCATAAACATTAGAAAAAAATTTCAAAGACCAAAATTAAAAGCTAACCACAATATGTTGCATTGGGAATAAAGTAATGGAGATGATGCTTACGATCTCACAATGCATAGGAAAAGCCAAACTACTATGCTATTCCATTAGGAATGCTAATGGTTTCGTCCTGTTTAAGTGACTCACATTTTATATAGAGGAACTGGTCCATGTAAACAAACCGGTTTGGCTATGAATTGGTGGTTTTGACCTATAAGTAACTACAAGTCTACAATTTTAAGTTGACAAAATAACAATACTAATCAAACCCACAACCGTTCTTTTTTTTAACGTTGAATTCAAATTGATATCAATCACGGTTCGTACATAGATCATAAGGACACCAATAGGCATCTTGTCAGAAAACCCAGAAACAAAACACAAAAGCTTAAACAAAATAAAGGCTAGGCTCCTCCAAACAGAAAATTAAACTCTGAGCCAAGCTTATGCGATGATCGAGAGGTCAATCTTGCTCTCCCTAACTTTGAGCTTTTGTATAAATATATGCACACAAATTCTTACTATACGTTTTAGGAAGACCTTACAAAATATGTAGAATGACTTCCAAAATTTAAATTATTGTATAAATATACACAAAAATTCTCGTTTATACGTTTTAGGAAGACATTCCTAAATGTGTAGGATGACTTCATAATTAGTGCCTACTTTCTCATCTTATGCATCAACTCTTCCAAAATATGTATGATGGATTAAGTGAAGACAAGATGTTATTTTCCACACAAAAATCTAACACTCATTCTTCTTAACGATTTCAGACAGTCTTCCTAAACTATTACGAATCCTTCCTCAAAATTAGGATGACCATCCCAAAGCAAGAATGCAGAGAATGCTTATTTATTTTTGACGCATGCTCTCAAGTGAGACACTGGAATCAGAATCTCAAGTGAGACACTGAAACCAAAAAATCGTTTTTGATGGTACCCACACAAACCTGCAATTTCAAAGATAACCACAATATGTTGCATTGCCAATAGAGTAATGGAGATGATGCTTACAATCTCAGTGGCATCGACTCTTGTTCCAATGATACTTAGAGAGGCTTTCCTAACACGTATAAAATACAAATTTTTGTGCACCATTTAAACAACAACTCAAATTTAGGAAGCCGTTATACTCATTTAGAAAGGTTTTCCTAACACGTTTAAACGACAACTCAAATTTAGGAAGGCGTTATACACATTTAAGAAGACTTTTTAACACATATAAATGCAAACTTTTGTGTACCATTTAGACAACAACTCAAATTTAAGAAGCCGTTATAAACTTTTAGGAAGGATTTACTAACGCGTATAAAATGCAAACTTTTGTGTACTATTTAAACAACAACTCAAATTTAAGAAGCTGTTATACACATTTAGGAAGACTTTCCTAGCACTAACATATTTAGGAAGCCTATCCTAAATTTGTAAAAATGCTTCCTACAAATTCAAGATGACTTACTAAATTCCCTAAATTAAGGAAACAATTCTAGATATTTAGGAAAAATTCATACATTTTTTAGTAAAGTCTTCCTAAACGTTTAGAAAGACTTCCTAAATATTTATTCGATTTAGTAATAACCTACGATTGAGAAAGCCTATATTACATTTGTAAAAATGTTTCCTAAAAATTCAAGAAAGCTTCTTAAAATTCTCTAAATTAATGAAACAATTTTATATATTTAGGAAACATTTATAGAAATTTTAGTAAGGTCTTACTAAGAATATAGAAAGATTTTCTAAATGTTTAAAAATATTTTCATAAACATTAGAAAAAATTTCAAAGACCAAGATTAAAAGCCAACCACAATACGTTGCATTGGGAATAAAATAATGAAGAGGATGCTTACGATCTCACAATGCATAAGCAAAGCCACACTACTATGCTATTTCATTAGGAATGCTAATGGTTTCGTCCTGTTTAAGTGACTCACATGTTATATAGAACAAACTGGTTTGGCTATGAACCGGTGGTTTTGACCTATAAGTAACTACAAGTAATTTCAAGTTGACAAAATAACAATACTAGTCAAAGCACAACCGTTCAAAGACTTGAATTCAACATTTGTCAAATTTGAGTTGTTGTATAAATAGATACAAATAATCATTTATACGTTTTTAGGAATACCTTCATAAATGAGTATAATCGCTTC
The DNA here is from genome assembly GCA_020283515.1 of Alliaria petiolata. NCBI lineage: Eukaryota > Viridiplantae > Streptophyta > Magnoliopsida > Brassicales > Brassicaceae > Alliaria > Alliaria petiolata. The sequence goes on from JAHZTW010000001.1 coordinate 108,758,942, forward strand.
CTAAATTTAAGTAATGGATAAATGGAATCAAATCTAGCAAGTTGGTTAAGCCATTACCTTCTCCACTTATTCCTCTCTTGTAAACATTTTTTTTAACTAGTCTATTAAATATTCAGGAATGTATTCCTGTATGGATCGTATCCTAAAAGTTGGATAAATATTCAGGAAGGTATTCGTAAATGCGTTCGATCGTATCCTAAAAGTTTGAAAATTGATAAATTAGTATATTTTGTTAGTGGAACCCATAATAACAAGATTCTTATCCAAATATATAGTTCAAATAAACTCATAACCATATCAAAACCAAAGTCATGATTAAGATACTGCATACAAAAATATAGGAATGTCCTCCTAAAAGTATTGAAAAGCTTCCTAAACATATTGAAAAACTTAATAAAAAATTTCCAGCAACATCCTTCTCGAGATAAACTGTTGTTCCTTGATTTTTCAATTGTAACAAGATCAAATTGCTTAAACTTGTTCTTTAGACAGCTTCTGGTTGAACGAAAGGGTTAGCGATTTCTTCAGTTCCATCCGTTGGTGAGACGAGTATCACAGCTATTCCTAAACCAGAGATAACACATAGTTGAATAAACTACTTAACATCATTGCAAGGAAGACGATGTCAAAATATAACCAGAAGAAACAATGCTCTTATTTGCATCATGTAGAAATAAACAGAGAAACAAAATTCGAAATATTCACCCACCTGTGTCTGGTAGTTCCAAATACACACGGTTCCAGAATACAAACTTGATAGAATCCTGTAACACCGCGTTATTTAACATGTCAGTCATTTGTAGCAGCTATAAAGGTACAAACGTAACGAGTCACAGTACCACCCATAGCGACTGAGGGGTTTCTCAAGTGATGAGTAACTTGTTGAAATTACCATGGTTCTGTAGGATGCAGATCCACAGATTTTACTCTCGATTTTACTCTCTCTGATCGTTGAGCAAATTTTTTCTGATGCAAACATAACAAAAGCAAATTATCGCCACAGCATCGTAACAAAGTAACATAGAAGAAAGTTAGAAAAGTGTTGCTAATAGTATACTTCATGAAAGAAAAACAGTACCTTGATATCGAGTCTGAGCGTCTGTTGCAACAAAAAGAAAGAGAACAAAGAGTCTGAGTTGCGCATAGATAGCTTTAAAACCTATAAACACCAGATCCTTTCAAAATTGAATAACAATGATCCATATTCAATCTCATAATCCAAATGCCAGACACTATACTCCATTTCATGATAAGTACAACCAATAGTAAAAGCACAAATCGGCGATGTTGGTGTCAAATTAAAGCAAATAGAAACGAATATCCATATGATTTCGGATTCCACGATCTCACTCAAATTATGCATAGCTACAGATGAAATGCAGAAATCTAGATCGAATCGCAACCAAGTTCACTTGAGATCTGGGAGGGAGAAAATAAAATTAAATGAGAGATTTGAGTTCTCAACATCTTTACAGATTAAGCAGGATATCTGCTCTTCAGATCTCGAATTTTGCTAAAATCAGCAGACTGTCGAAATCGGCGAGAGAAATCTATGAAGGAGAGAGATCGGTGAAGAAGAATGATAGCCATCGCCGAAGGAAAGAGATCGGCAAGATATTTCCTGCAAAGATAGGTCGATGAAATCGACAAAACCAGAAAATAGAAAATCAATTTTGTGACTTGATCGAAGGGCAAAAAAGTCACTTGGTTAATGAAAAATGTTATCAATGGAAAATTTTGAACGTGTGTGCTATCAGGAACAAAAACTATTTAATATAATCTTTCAGAAAAATTATATATATATATATATATTAAATTAACGTATTTAGGCAATAATTAAAGATTGGTCTAGTGGTTTGTGATGTCAAGAGCTGAGATGTCCCTCGTGGCTGAAAAATGATCCGCTTTACCCCCGTTATGTTTGGTATTTTATTAAACATTTATTTTAAATCAAAAAAGTGGTGAATATCTATATTATTTTTAAAAACTTAATAATATTACTGATCCAACCGCTTCAAATCCGACCTAAACTCATAAGATCCAGACCCTCGCGGATCTTTATGTAAAAAACTGACAAAATTCACACATTCCTTTTTCTATCGACATGAAGTAAATTTAGGGCAACAAATTTGAAAGAAAAAAAGCGGACGAAACCAAAGACTTCCGATTTCGACGGGACAATCGATTTCGATGGGACAATCGAAAAAGATAAGTCTCATAATCATGTCGATTTTGTGAGATGCATGTCGATTTAGATTCGATTGTAACCGGCCGAGTTGCGGGATTGTTCATGTAGGCATATGGCGCGTACAAAAAGGGCAAATTATGGTTTGGGTGAGGAGGTTCCAACAGAGGTTCCAACAGAGGTTCAAAGATTTGAGACAACCTCTCGAATTGTATATGAAGACCCATACCCTTCCGAGGACGAAGGAGCAGAAGGCGGCGAAGGAGCAGCAGGCGGCAAAGGAGCAGAAGGCGGCGATGGAGCAGAAGGCGGTGAAGGAGCAGAAGGCGACAGAAGCAGTCGAACTGTCACCGACGACGAGTCCGAGGTATGTAGAACTGTTGTTACTTAGATTTTTGATTTTGAAAAAATTTGTGATGGGTGAAGCGGATTTGGGTTTTGGGTTTGGTTAAAATACATGAGTTTTAGGTTGGTTTTCGTTTTCATGGAAGAATTTATGATGTTTCTTTCTAATTTAGGCTGAATTCGTGTTTTTAGTAATGTTCTGGGTTTTTAGTAAAACTGGTAAAACTAGGTTCATTTTGTATGTTAGAAAGTTCTGGAAAAAAAAGTAACACTTGGTACAACTATATGTTTCAGGGAACCGAACCAATGCTTCCTATGGAGATGCACTTCCAGCCAACGCAGTACGTGAAAAATATCAAGCTCTCGACAAGGTGTTTTTCACCCAAGCAGTCGAGACACTTCTATCTGGGTTAAAACATCCGCTTCAACCACAAGAGAGGAGTTGGTTTGAGAATCACCCCCAGTTCAAGCATTTGTTCCACATGCAGAAGGACAACAACCACAAGGTGATGGGTATGTGGTTGCTACTTCTTCGAACGGCGTGTACGGAGAAGAAGAAGGAAGCTGGGTTCATTGTGAATGGTGTTCCTATTCGGTCTGGTATGAGTGAACACGCTCTCATCTCGGGTTTAAATTGTCGCAACTATCCTCAAGACTATGAGCGATTGGGCAGTATGGATTTTGTGAAGAGGAACTTTAAGGCAGGATCAAAAATTAGATATTCCAATGTGAAAGAAAAGCTCTTAACAATGAAATATTCTGAAGATCGCTTGAAGATGGCTGTCCTCTACTTTTTATCAAACGTCATTATTGGGCAGTCGAAGGTAGGAGACGATGCTCCTTCCGTGGAGCCATTCTTTTAAAGAGCTGTCAGCGATCTTAATTTGTGCAAGACATTTCCCTGGGGGGGATTGTCATTTGACAACAATATGAAAGAGATCGAGCATAATATGGATCATTTTCAAGGGGTCGTTCGCAGATCAAGTTGGCCTTATCCAAGTTTCTGCATTTCTTTGGAGGTAAATATGAATAAAAGTATTTGTCAGTATTACTTGTATTTCCTTATATTTGAAGCTAACTGATGCGGTGGGGTTTGTTACTTCAAGTTTTACCCCTAAGGTAGCTGCAAGTGTACAACAATCACAGTAGTATATTAAGGGATCGAATCCACAGAGATTGTTGTTTTGCGAAAGTCCTAAGATTTCTAACTTCTTTAAACCAAAAAGGAAGTTGAGGATTTGAGTGTGTCACAGTTTGCAGTGGTAATATCAGGAAGCAGAATAGAATTAAGCGGTTGTAAATCAATAGATAAAAGGTGTTGGGTTTAGGGGTATTCTCCGGGGTTCATGGATCGGATTTAACAAGTAATAGATTAGGTTCTACATGATTTAATGGGTTAGGTTCTTAAGCTGAAACGGTTGACTATGACTACCCCAAGTTCGTGGATCTAGCCACCTACGTTTGTCTTATCCCGCGGATATGATCTCTCATCCCACGATATAAGACAACCGTGCATACATATCATTCACATATTTGTAAACACTCGCGGTGCGGTCCGTCGATATGCCCAAGCATCCTACGGTGCGATCCGCTCGTTAACTTCTAGATCCAGACGATAGACCACACGTTCGTGTATCTAGTCGTCCTGAAATTAGTTGCTAATTGATCAGAGAAGCAAACATGCAATAAGGGCTAGACATAAACGAAGATACCTAAAAGAAACTCTATCTCTATCAACCTAGCGAAATCGATCCATGATTAAATCCCTTTGAAAACCCCTTTAAAAACCCAACTAGATGACTACTCGTTCATGGGAACGAGAGACATCATAGAGATAAGGAAGGTGCGATTTATACTGAATAAGAAACAGAGATAGAAAACTTCTTCAAAGGAAATCCAGATGAAGAGAGCTTCTTAAAGTATTGAAAAACAAAGAACTAAGAACAAAAGATGAAAAGAGAAGGAAGGAAAGGTGGCGGCTGCAGAATAAATCCCTCTCGAGGTCTTCAACTCCGGGGCCGTCGATCTCTCTCTCTCTCTCTCTATCTCTCTCTCTATCTCTCTCTGGCGGCGTGAAAAGTGTTTCTGGAAAAGTTCTGTGTGAAGTCACGCCCTTTGTGAAACCCTAAGGCCTCCTTATATAGGCTCTCCTGTCTTCAGAAAATGGGCTTCATGATTTAACCTCGGGAAATATCGAATAAGTGCAAACGGGCTCGGGACGGGCCGGAATGGTCTGGCCACGCCAGCGACCAGGCGTGGCGCGGCCACTGGTCTTCTGAATATCTGTGGCGCGGCCATCCCTCTTCTGAGGATGTGCTTGACAGACCTTCTTGCTTCCTTCGTAACTTGAGACCCAACCGTGGGATTGGACTCGAACCACCTTGGCATGAAAGACAGCTGAAAGGGCTATATTGTCTCCAAATATGAGCTTGATCTTGTGGTGGGAAGGTCGTCGTCTGATGCTGAACTTATGGCTCCGAGCACTTGTCCTTGAAGTTCCCGTTTTGCTCCAAAATGTGTCCTTTTGTCCAATTTCCCTGAAATGACTCTTAAGACTAGGAAACGTAGAAATAACTTTAAAACCGTTGAAAACCGGGTTAAAACACTTGTAAGGGATCTTGAAATGATAGGTTTAGGAGTAAAATATGGGTGTTATCACTAACTCAAATTAAATGTGTCGTTTGTAACTTCTAGCGTTTGACGCAATTCCATCACTGAGGAAGAAATTCCGAGAAGATGTTCCAACTGCCAAGAAGACATGTCCGAGGATGTGTAAAAGGAAGTTCAAACGAAGCGCCATGAGAGGATTTTCTCTTGAGAAAATAAATGTAGCGCTTGGTACAACTAAGGTCAGTAATCTTTTTTTATTTGAACTTCTAAAACTTGCATTGTTGATTTAAAATTTCGGATTCATCACTATAATCCTTGTTTATTATTCACAGGAGATTGATAGCATCTTGGTCCCTTACGCTGAGGAATAAGCTTTTATGGCTCGAATTACTGAAGAAGATGACGACGAAGATGTCGACGATGCTGTTGTTCATAGTTGAATGAAGTGTCTTATTGATGAGGATAAGCCCATCTGTTTTGAGCATATATATGAACAAGACGTGGCTGCCCGAGTAAAAGAAGAACCTGTGAATGAGGCCAATGAGGCCAATGCCGCCACTGGATCACATGATAATGCTTCTTTGACTGAATTGGTTGGGGTGGTATAGAGCCTGAAGACTGAAATGGAAAAAGGGTTCAAAGAAATGAAAGAGAAGTTTGATAGCTTTGACACAAGAGTTTTAGCCGTGGAAAGTTATGTGAAAGAGCAGTTAGATGCTCGAAGGGTGTATGAAGAAGTGGATTATGGTTTTAGTCCTCATACTTTGAATGAGAAAGACACACATAAGAAGTAGGCAGAGAAGGAGGCAGAGAAGGAGAAGGAGGCAGAGAAGGAGAAGGAGAAGGAGAAGGAGGCAAAGAAGGAGAAGGAGAAGAGGATGTTTCTGTGGTTGAGGAACATGTGGAAGAAGGTGATTTGCAGGAGAAGGAAGGGGGAGATGAAGTTCATGGGGATGGAGAGAAAGGAGAAGAGGTTTTTATGATGGAAAAAGTAATACTTTTGTTTTCTTAGACCATTAAACGAAAATGTGATACTAGGTAATACTAGGGAATACTAAATAAAATTGTATGTATTTTGCAGGGGAAGGAAGGAGAAGAGAATGTTTATGTGGTTGAGGAACATGTGGAAGAATGTGATTTGCAGGAGAAGGAAGGAGAAGAGGATCTTCCTTAGATATCAATAGAGAGATGTAGCACCGTGGTAGTTAAAGACGGCAAAAGGCAAAATGGTTTAAAGAGGAAACCAGGGTCCCAGGGTCCTGGGGAAAGACACGGTCCCAGGGTCCTGGGAAACATATGGTTTCCACCGATTTGCAAGAGAATGAAGGAGAAGAGGAACATGTAGAAAGCACCGCTTTGGATGGAGAGAAAGGAGGTGAACCGAGTAAGAGGAACATAAAACTTCCCCAACATTTGATGCCTCCATTCACAGAGGAGAAGGGCAGGGGAAAGAGGCCTAGGAAGAACTAAACAATGGTAGTTTGAAAAGTAAAAGGGCAAGAGGTCTAGGAAGAACTAAACAATGCTTTGCTATGTTATGGATTTCATTTAGTAGTTTAAAACTTTGATATGCTATGTTATGGATTTCATTTTGTGTTTATAACTAATTAAGTAAGGGTCATAAAACCTCATAAGTTTAACATAAAATTCGAAAAACACAAATTAAGAGTCATACAAAATCCAAAACAAACTCACTTAGGTCTATTACAAAGGTCTATTACAAAGCATTAAAACAGACATTCTCCTTCAGCTTTTCAACTTTTGAACTTCCTCCTTCAAATTTTCAACTTCATCCTTCAGCTTGTTAATCTGATAATGAAATTTTTTAATGTTGTTCGTGTGCTCCCTCTTTAATCTATCAACCTCATCCTCAATAGCATGTTCCCAGCATTTGTGAATGTGGAAGCCATCATCCTGCACATAAAGAATAAAATCCCATGTTCAATAATGCCATGTTTAAATTGGTAAAATTGAGAAAAACTGATCTCACCGCATACACATTGCATGTAAAGTATCTCTTTCCTGAGTAGGATTCAGATTCTTCGGTCTTCTCGGTCTTCTCAATGATTCGTCCACCACATGGACACATTTTTGGAATGCCATAGTCCCCATCTGCTATGTGATAAAGTCTGTCGATCATTTCTTTAACCCTCTTCTCGGCACCGTAGTTTGGATCATTAGGGTCCATAGTCACTGTAACAAGAGAACAAATAATCTTTTACTATATGTAAAACAATAGACAAACCTAGAGAAACCCAAACCCGAATTTCATTGCGAACCCTAGACGAACTCGAATCCCAAATTTATGGGTGAACCCTAGAGGAACCCGAATCCCGAATTTCTGGGCGAACCCTAGACGAACCTTAGAATATCTTGGCGAACCCTAGAACCCAGAAATCGAGGTACCTTGGAGCTTCAACCCCAGAAATCGCTGCACTGGGAAGAAGGAAGAAAGGGGGACCACGAGAAGATGAGAGAGAGGAGGAAAACCGGAAAATCTGGAAAAGTGAAAGATTTCCCTAGAACCCCAATTCCAAATGAGGGAGAAACCGGGCTGAAAGGCCCAAAAAAGAATAAAAACCCGCACCTAACACACGTGCGCCGTTTTTTGTTTACGTGGACGCCGCCAAAATTGCACTTAATTATACTCAGTTTCTTAGTTATACCGATTTGCAAATAGTTGTATTTTTCGGTGTTTTCAACTTTATTTAGTTTTACTCTTCAAAAATATTTATATTTCTAGTTTGAGAGATGATTTTAGTCATTATATTGTTAAATCAGAGGTTTTTATGCATTCAAATGTTTTGAAATGCATCGTATGTGTGTTTGGCTTCATATGGTGGTTAGTATTAAGAAAGTGTTCATAGAAGTATATAATGTTTGTTGTGTAAATGTCCTTATAACAAACTATTATGTTATCAATTTAGTTTAACCAGTTAATACACATTTTTATTCACTTAATCTAACGAATATTTGTTTGTTTCACATTGAATGTTCATTTTTCTAATAATTTTTAAAAATCAAATAAAAAACCGACTCTTGAAATACAATCAGCTACACCAGTTATACCTAGTATTCCCAAGACACAAAATAAACAGAAACGAGTTACACAGTTTCAGCAACATCACTATTATCACTATTTAAATATGACCACATCCTCGATTTGCCTCTTCCTCCTCTTCTTTCTCTCCCTCTTCCTCTGTGTTCTCCAACTGATGCAAACCTGTTTTCTTGAGGTCTTCCTTCCTTTGCAACATAATCCGGTGGTATGACAACCAGCTGTTGTATATGGTCAGGAACAATCCAATCAGACTTGTGCAGTACTGGATAAATCGTCTTGCAATACGCTAAATTCCATATCTGCATCCAATAATATTTTGAGCAAAACTCTTGTAGATGGAGGTCCGTGCCTCCGCTTATAAAGATGGTAGCAGCTATTGCATGCACACGTGGGTATTTGTCTATATCAAAGCACTTGCAACTACAAGTTTTCCTTTTCATATCCACCAAATATGACTTACCATCTTTTCCAATGACATTGTATTCAAGGAAGAAGGCGTTCAACTCATACACCGTTAATTTCTTTGCTTCTGTGAACTTTTATGAATTTCTTTCTCCACGTAAGACACAAGCTTCTGGGCGGATGATACTTCTCCAGAAGTGTTTCTATGCTTATTAAACCATTCAACCACTTTTACAACAATCACGTCAATCATTAGTAACAGAGCGTACTTCCTTGCTTTCCTAAGAACACCATTAATAGATTCTACAATATTGGAGGTGTCTATGTTGTACTTTTTTCCTGGAAAATAACAACTTGTCCATTTCTCCGCACGAACACTACCATCGAGATACTCACCCGCATCAGGATACTTGGTTTTAAAAGCAGCATAAAGTGTCAGGAACTCACTCTCTGTATACGCATGAGCGCATTCTTTGAACTTCTTCACGCATGTATCTTTGTTGACGTAATAGACATTTGCTTTCACATTCTGAGATAAATGTTGTATACAGTACCCATGCTCAGACAACGGGAACACCGCCTGCACCGAGTTGATGAGGCTTGGGTTTCTATCAGAAAGAAACACCAATCCAGGATCATCCGGTACCACTGATTTCAACCTATTCAGAAACCACATCGAGCTAGCATCTTTCTCACCATCAACTACACCAAACACAATTGGATAATGGTGATGATTAGGATCTTGAGCTGTAGCAACTATTAAAACACCACCATATCCAGTCTTAAGGTGGGTTCCATCCACAACAATGACATTTCTCATGCCTTGGAATCCCTCAATGCTAGCTCCTAACACAAATAATAGATACTTGAACTTTTTGTATTCATCCAATTCCACATAAGTTCATGTACCAGGATTTATCGCCTCTAGCATGTACATATAAGAATACACCAACTGGTAACTCTCCGATGGACTTCCCCGCACATCATTTGCAACTTGTTTTTTTTTCCTTCAAAGCAGTAGAGTATGATACTTTAACCCCCAAGTCTTCCTTGAACCATACCGATCAGATGTTTTGGAGTTGGAGTGTCAAATTTACCCGGATAATCTTCATGCAAAACAGATGCAACCAATCCCGGTGTCGCTTTTCTTTGGTTTCTGACTGTAACTGAAGAAGCTCGAGAGCATGTATGCATCTTTTTGTAAGTTCTTACTGAGAAACAATTTGATTCCATCACCTTTGCAGCTCGTAAAGACCACTTGCAACCATCTTTTGCTTCACGACATTTTACCACATATCGGTTTTTGTGAGACTTGATTGTATCAACCTCAAAATAATACTGGTGTGAAGCTTTATGAACTAAATCTTGCACTGTCTGCTTTCTTCTGAATTCTTGACCTAGAATAATTTCAATACCATCTTCCCAGCCATTATTTACTGCTACTTCTTATATACCAGGTGCAACCACAGTATCATCAAGTTCTTCCCTTGACACATTTCTTTGTTCTGCCTCACGAGCTTCTGATGGTTCAGCTGTGTAAAGAGTAATCATACCAGCATTAACATCCATACCACTTGGAAACACCTCATCATCACTCGCACCATTTCAATCTCACGATCCTCTCTTGAAGGTTGCAGAAAACCCTGATTTTGATCGACATCTTCCACGATCTCCACATGCAAAACACTTCTACATGTAGCGTTATTCACTTGCATTAGGTAGCCAAAAACATTCTCATCATTCCAGATATATGATGGTTTATTTGAACCCACTACCAATGGAAAGTAACTGACTTTCAGCTGCGTATTAGCTTCATCTATCTTTATCTCCCTGCATATTCTCGTGATTAACCCAGAATAAGTGACCTCCTCAACAGACGTCATCATCACTAAAGTGTTAATTTCATCTTCTCTTGAGACCCATCTTATGTCATCACCGTCCTTTGAATAGCATCCCCCATAATCAAAACATATAACAATGCAATGGCCTCTATTCATTGTCCCCTGAATAATAATACCAAATACCATTAGTATATGTCTCAATCATATTAGTTCTGTCAGTAATACAGCCTAGTTATACCAGTTGTTCTCGTAATACTAGTTCTATCAGTAATACTAGTTCTATTAGTAGTACCAGTTTTCTAAGCAATGCTCAGTAATACCAGTTGCTCTCAGTAATACCCATTCTTAGTATTATCAAGTTGTCCAGTAATACCCAGTTCGTGTACCCAGAAAGTTTATATATATATACGAATCTACAACGATTTACTACGATTCAGTATGATTTGATGCGCATTTAATGATTCTATCTGCTCTTGTTTACCGATGTAAGACCCTTAACAAAGAGTTTCAATAACCCAATGATCCAAAAAAAAATTCATAAATAACGCCAATGTGTAAGATTAAAAGATTTTACATAGATTCAAAGCCCATACAAGGGAGACAATGCGTCCGCAGCAGCATCAAATAACTGACTCACCTTTTGAAGTTCCCCAAGAGCTTGAAGATGGAGAATGTTCTGTTTTGCGAGAGATGAAGCAAATCCTGAAACCAATCCGTGGAGAAGATGTGTGAGACCCGTGGGTAGTTGAAAATTGGTTGAAGAATATTGAATTGAATTAAATTATTACCCATTATTGTTTTTATTTTATTTTTTATTTTGTGTTAGACATATTATTAAAATAAGAAGGGAAGGGTAAGGGTAAAAAGGAGGGATCAAAAGAGATGGGTAGTGAGATTATGAGAGGGGTAGTGAGATTAACTTTTAACAAATAAGGGCATTTCAGCTCTTGATCCATGTTTTAGACATTAGAACAATTATAAAAACAAAGAAGAAATTGTCTTCTCAATCGCTCTCATCTTCTTCCTCTCCGTTCATCAACAACTTTTCACAGCTCCCCAATTCTAGGTATATTATTCCCAGTGAAATTTATCAAAGAGGATCATAACAAGAGTCATTGGCTTGATCATAGTAAGGGTCGTCGCGGCCGTGAAAGGTCGAATTCGCCGGCGAGAGCTGCTTTTGCTGCGGGGGCGAAGTTTTCATGGAGCATCATGACTGTTTATCACCGAATCCCAATTAGGGTTGATGAGCAAATTATTACATGGGTTTGTGTTTCTTTTAGCCATTGGATTATGGATTTTGTTTATGTTGCTTGAAGTTTATGTTGAAGTTCGTGATCATGAATCGTAGTATAACATCTTAGAATTTCTGAATTAATAAATTTTCTTGCTCAGAATTTTTTTTGGATTTTTTACGCTAAGACTCTTTTATTTGTTGCTTGTATCCATGCAACATGTAACTTTTGTTATTCAATTTAAAGGCTTTTATGACTTATTCTTCTTGCTTTATACTGCTCTTTCTTGTGACTCGGAGATAAGAACCAAAAAAATTGAAAATCAGAGAAAAAGAATTACTAGGACATCGTCATATTGGAATAGAGTCCCTCAGATTTTCTATGCGCTAATTCAAAAGAAAAGTATTGATTCCCCCATTTGATATATCGTTTAAATACTAACACCATTAAGCTTTCTTATAAGTTCTCAACATATATATGCAAAAGAAGTCACACAAAAAGATTAACATATTTTCAAAACAAACGTAACTTCACCAAAAGCCAAATCAGTGGGATCTTGTATGAGATGATATCAAAGTCAACGAACACTAACGTTTACTATTTGTTCCAAATTTTGAAAGAAACACATAATTTCCATGAAATAATGCAAAGAGAAACCATACAAAATATATGATTGGTTTCCCTTGAGAATGTAACAAGTTCCCCAAGTTTTTGTTAACGCTGCTGATTCACCATAATAACGGTTATTCACATTTCAAAAGGAAGAAAATATTCAGAAATGTTCCCCAAGTTCATTTTCCAAGCAGAGTATTAAAGTAGTATAGCGTCTGATTATTGCCGGTTTATTTTATTTGTGAGAATTGGTTTAGTTGTTACCAGTGTAGTAAGTGTATATAAACCTTGTAACAACTTTTTGTACATTTGACGAAAGAATCATTTTCACAATTTCTTGTTCATAGCTTTTATTATGATATCAGAGCTTTTCTTCCTCTAGATCAAGTGATTTCACGTTTGATTTCTTTTTTTCCTTCAAAATTTCACCGATTATTTGTCTTCTTTGGTGTTGATTGATCTTCCACACAATCAATTTTGACGGAAATGGCAAAAAAGGGGGAAAACCGAGGAATCATAGCACGACACCTGAGGATAAAGCTTCTGCAGTCAAATCTCGTCATAAATTAGACGGTGCGATGGCTAAACAACAATATTCTGTGAGATCGGCTAAATTTAACGGACATGAATCGATGAAGAAAGTTACGGAATCTATCGACATCATGCATAGTCCGTTCTACCTCTATTCGTCCGATCATCCAGGTTTAGCGATTGTTGCTCATACTCTTGATGGATCTAATTAAAACAGCTGGTCTATAGCTATGAGAATTAGTCTAGATGTGAAAACAATATGAGTTTCGTAGATGGATCTCTCCCTTGGCCTTCAGAGCATGATTATTACTTCAAGATATGGAGTCGTTGCAATAGCATGGTGAAATCGTGGATCTTAAAAGTTGTGAATAAGGAAATCTATGATATCATCCTCTATTATCAAGATGCTGTAGAGATGTGGGATGATCTATTCAGTCGCTTCAAAGTGAACAATCTGCCGAGGAAATATCAAATTGAACAGGCTGTGATGACACTCAAGCAAGGAGAACTCGATCTATCAACTTACTTTACTAAGAAGAAGACCTTATGGGAACAGCTTGCTAATACAAGGTCTCGTATGGTGAAGAAATGCGAGTGTGATCAAGTGAAAGAACTTCTTGAAGAAGCTGAAACAAACCAGGTTATTCAATTTCTCATGGGGTTGAATGATAATTTCAATAATATTCGTGGTCATATTCTCAACATGAAGCCAATACCTACATTGAATGAGATCTACAATATGTTAGATCAGGATGAGAGTCAGCGAGCAGTTGGATTTGCATCCAGAACTCCACCTATTGCTTCGGCGTTTCAAGCTCATGCAATTATTGCAGATCAAAATGCCATTTTGGCTACACAGGGCAAGTTTCAGAAACCAAAGTGCTCTCACTGTTTTAGGATTGGACATACTGTCGACAAATGTTACAAAGTCCATGGATATCCACCTGGACATCCACGAGTCCGGAAGAATAACTCTGTGGGAAGTACAAATCTAGCAGCTGTGGATCAACTTCAGAATCAGAAAGGAGCAGGATCTGAAGAGTTGAATGAACCAATGTATAAAGAACAACTTCAACACATGATTTCGTATCTCAGTTCCAAGCTTCAGACTCCTAGTATTGGTTCTTCATGCCCTGAGAAATCGTATGCCTCGACTTTAAATTCCGCACCATTTATCTCACATATATCTGGTACTTTCCTTTCTCGCTATGATTACACATATTATGGCATGCTAACTTCTTCTATACATCATGAAACTGAGTTGTCTCTTAGAGCTCGGGTAATAGATTCGGGAGCTAGTCATCATGTCACTCATGAAAGGGATTTATATAGAGAGTATAAGTCTTTAGATAGAACTTTTGCAAAAATTACTGAATGGGTATACAATTAGGATTGAAGGAACTGGTTTCATTCAGCTTACTGATGATTTGTCTTTACATAACGTGTTATACATTCCAGAATTCAAGTTTAACTTGTTGAGTGTTAGCGTTTTAACAAAGACATTGAATTCTAAAGTCAGTTTCAATTCTGATTCCTGCTTTATTCAGGGTCTTACTCGGGGGTTGATGATTGGTCAATGTAGTCAAGTTGCGAATCTATATGTCCTGAATCTCAATAATTCCCTAGTTAATATGTCTAGTTCAACTTTACCAGGTACTACTTTTGTTTGCTCTGTTGTTAAAGTTGATTCTGTTACATTGCATAAGAGATTAGGACATCATTCCATGAATAAGATTGCTACTCTATCTGATGTATTATCAATGTCAAAGCAGAAAAGTAGTAAAACTTATGATCATTGTCATATTTTGCCATTTGTCTAAACATAAACGTCTTACTTTTAAGTCTTTGGATCATATGCGAGACAAATCATTTGAATTGCTTCATATTGATACTTGGGGTCCATTTTCAGTTCCAACTGTTGATGGATTCAAGTATTTTTTGACTATCTTAGATGATTTCAGCCGAGCCACTTGGATTTATATGCTTAAACAGAAGTATGATGTTTTACATGTGTTTCCTGGTTTTCTTGAAATGGTTGAAACTTAGTTTAACACAAAAGTTTGTTCTACTATATCTGATAATGCTCATAAATTGAACTTTACCAATCTGTATTTGCATAAAGGAATATAGCATATTATTCGTGTTCTGAAACTCCTGAGCAGAATTCTGTTGTAGAACGCAAACAACAACATTTGTTGAATATTGCTAGAGCTCTTATGTTTCAATCTGGTATTCCTTTACAATATTGGGGTGACTGTGTCTTGACTGCTGCGTTTTTAATAATTCGTTTGCCTAGTCCAGTGTTAGAGAATAAGACTCCTTTTGAAAAGTTAACATCTAGAACCCCAGATTATGTTTCTCTTAGAACTTTTGGGTGTTTATGTTACTGTTCTACCTCGCCTAAGTCTAGAACTAAGTTTGATCCTAGAGCTAGAGCTTGTGTCTTCCTAGGTTATCCTGCAGGGTACAAGGGTTATAAGCTACTAGATATAGAGACAAACTCAGTTTCTATTTCAAGGCATGTCATATTTCATGAGAATATTTTCCATTTTGCATCTTCTGCCATCTCAGAAGATGTAAAACATTTCTTTCCTCATTTTTCTCTTCCTGCGCCTATTGATGAACATCTGCCTTCAGTGCAATCATCTTCTGATGCTCCTCACCATCCTGGTTAGTCATCTTCTTTGGTTTTTGTTCCTTCTGAGCTTAAATCAGGACTTTCATTGTTATAATAATACTCCTATTAAAGCTACGCCTTATCCTATGATCAATTATATTTCTTATTCATACCTATCCGAGCCTTTTCGTGCTTTCATTAATATCATCACAAAAATCCCAATACCTGATATGTCTATATCTTGCATCATATTTCCTTCCATTTAGTGTAAGTTTCTTATCATTTAGGAACCTAATTAAGCATCATTGTATTGCATTTTGATCATTTAGAGTTCTAGGGTGTATTTGCATAGTCTTTGCATATTTTGGTGCATTTTGAGTCTTGATCAGGTGATTTGGATGCTATGGAGGCATGAATGGAGTTGGAGAAGGATGGCATAGCAAAGGAAGGGCAATAAATCATCAAGGGGAGGAAGACAAGCAGCTAAATGAGAAGCAAAAGTCTTGTAGAAGCATATCAAGCATTTGGAGGCGCAAAATGTATGTGTCCGGAAGAAGGCCTTGCACTTAGAATCAGACTCTGAAGCCTTCTTAAGAGTTGTAGAGGATCCAATGTGCTTTCTAGTGCCGTTGGAATCAAGTCATTCAGACCTGTGGTTAGAAAGTTACATCGATTTTAGTTCAGTTCGACGACTTGGTTCGACGAGCTGCTCGAACCGGAAGTCCAGGGGTTCAGTTTGACGACTTGGTTCGACGAGCTCGTCGAACTGAACCCAGACGAACCTTTTTTGTGTACAAATCGGATCAGACGAAGACTTTCCGTTCCGATTAAGCCTTCTAGCTCTTCATGAAAGTTGTAGGTAATTGAATCATCTTTCATTTGAAGGTGGTTTCATGTCATTATGAGCTGCGGTTAGGGAGATATGGCGATTTCCGCAAGACTGCTACCCCGGGTCAAAACCCGGTTTGTTCCGGGTTGACCCGGTTTGACCTCCTTCCCTATAAATACTTAAAAACCTAATTTTTATGTATCTTCTCTTGGGCTTAAACCTAAAAAACGCCCCTTTGTGGTTTTGAGGAGATTTGGAAGATTTCTTTTAAGTTTAATGCAATTTGATTCTTGTTTCTTCTAATCTTTCTTTTTCTATTCATCTAATCATGTTTACTAACACTTCTTGAATGAGATTTGTTAGATTAGCTATGATTAGTGAGTAGTTCTTTAGGAACTTGGGGATGGGTTAGATTTAGGGTTTTCTAATGGTTCAATCTTGCAATCTAGGATAGATTCTTTCATTTCCCTTCTTATTAAGTAGTTCTTAATGCCAAATAGCTAATCTTTTGCTATTTGGATCATAAGCATTTCATACACCCACCAAGTGTTTGATGAAATGCTTGAACCACTTTTCTAAGAGATTTACATTCCTAGCCTAAGACATTAGTTGCCTAGGGTGTTTATCATGCCATTTAGACTTATGCTTAATGCTTGTTAATCACTTTAATGCTAACACATCATTACTTCATTAAGGTGATTAGGAAGGGATTAGTGCCACACATCATGGATTAGTCTTTATTAAGTGTTCTAGGCATAGAGAAGGCTTGATTAGTTGCTTAAATGATTGCAAGGTTGTCCATTTGATTGCCCAAATCAATGATTCCATCCCTAGGTTTCGTTTTTAGTATTTTGGTAATCTTGCTTAGTTGTTAATCGTTTGATTAGTACTTCATTAGTGGTAATTAAGGCTTAGTTTCATATAATTGCTCTTGTAGTGTCTCTCTTAGGTTGTATCTTGCTTTTAATTGTTACTTGTCACTTGAATTGCCAATTTAGCTTAGCTTAAACTAAACTTTGCATTCTTATTGGATCATCTCCCAAGATGGATTGATATCTCAAGTATTGCAATGATATGAGCAATTGAGAAATTGCTTACAAGAGATAAAAACTCTTGTTTCAATTTGGCGCCGTTGCCATATTGGGATTGTTTGATCACTAGGATTTAAGTATAGTTTGAGACTAAGCTTTCTTTTGTTTTTGTTTGTTTGGTTACTAACTTTCTTTCAAGTGTTTGTTCTTTTTGCATGGCACAATCACAAGGGAGAAAGTATGGATTCGGATATAGCTTCAATGTTGAAGGCTATATTAGAGAATCAAGAAAGAGGGATGGCTTGGGACCCCACAAGCCACCATGGTTTTGAAAGCTCATCCACTTATCAAGGAAGAATTTTGGATGAAAACTTTGCTCAAGAGAACCAAAATGGATATGGTGAGAGATACCAATCTTGGGGCATGGAGTATGATCAAGGAGAAACCTATTCTTCCAAAATATCTTATGAAGAAGAGAATCTCAACTTGGCGAAGTTGATTTTGGAACAACAAGAGAAGTTTAATGAGAGCATTCTCATGCTTGACATCACAATAGGCACTCCTACTCCATGTTCAAGAGTTGCTGCAACATCACATGTGGAGTCCATCAACACCAAGCTTACCCAATGGAATGAGGAACAAGAGGAGAATGCTCGAATTGAGGATGAATTCCTACAAGAGGCTGAAAAGGTTGTAGAAGAATTTGAATTGCTTTTTGGATACACAGTTGATGAGGATCTTATGATAAGATATGAGGAACAAGTTGATCCCATGGCACTCATGAGTGATTCAACCAAGAGCAACGAGGAAAGAGTAGGCAAGGTTGAGAGAACCTTTGAAGATCCTTGTGAAGGTGGTTTGGTTGTTGAATGCATAAAGAATGCAAGTGAGAGCTCAATTGTTAAGAAAGAGCTCTCAACCAAGGAGGAACCACATGTGCAACCCATTGCCAAGAAGGAGAAAAGGGATAGTCATATTGAAGAAGCCTCCAAGGACGGTGAAGAAGAAGAATCTCCAATGGCACAAACCTTTGCCAAGTATCTTGGTTTAATCTCCACCAATGAAGAGAGCATTGATGATCCATGGAAGTTACCTTATGAGGAGGTTAGGATGCAAGAGTTTAGGGGATGGTTCTATGATGAATATGATCCTGGTGATCCGAGCTTCAACATGTCGAGCTAGAGACTTAAAAACAAGCGCACTTGGAAGGCATTCTCATGTTTATCCTAGTAAAAGGGATGTTGGAGGTCATGGAGCATGGTACAAGGTCGAATTTGCCCAAGGAAAAGTCTCCAAAGCTTCCTCTAACTCCACTCTTCCTCCTCTTCACGTTTTTGAGGTATCTCCACCTTCTTTGTATATATTTTCTTTAGATTTTCGTTTTTGTATATTGTCATGTTGATTGAGGTCTCCCTCAGACTTTTATTACACAAGAGACTGTGTAATTTAAGTTTGGGGGAGAGGTTGAGAGATTTGACATGTGTTTTGTGAGTCTTATTTTTCCTTTAAGCATATTTGAGTCTTCATGCATATACATTTGCATATAAAATCAGAAAGTTTTTTGAAATTTTCGAAAAAAAATAAAAATTTCATGTAGCTTGCATTTGCATTTGTAAATTTTGTAGGATTGAGTCTAGATTTTTTATCATGTAGGTTGCATCATTCACGTGCATAGGGGGCAATTTTCCTAGTAAAGTGTTTTAAGCTCATGAATTGGTTCAAGGCCCTAGTTAGTAGTCCTTTGATGCTTGTGCAAACTTGAAGTTAAGTTCTAACCATACTTGGATCATTTGTTTTAATTTTCTTGGCTTAAAGTTGAAAAAGACATGAATTGAATCCTTTCCTATCAAGTGAAACCTTAACATGAATTTTGAATTATCATACTTGTGCATTTGAAAAAGAATACATGGATTATGAAAAAAATATTTAGGCTTTCTTATTCCCTTCTCCACTCTCTTGTAAGCCTAAATAGAACACCACACCTTAACCCTTACCCTCCTTTCAAGCCAAAATTCTTGTGTGATTGCAAATTGTGAGGCCTTATTTTTGATTGAACTTGGCATAAAGTGTTAGGTTTAGGGCGACATGTCTAGGCTCTCATATTGATGCTAGCTTTGCATATTGAAGCTAGTTTTAAGCTGGATTTTGGGTGGGAATTCACGGGTGTTGTAGAATATGCTTACCTTGTTTCGGGTTTGAGAAGAAGTTGGTGTTTGGAGTTTGAATAGAAAGGGATACATAATTTTAAGTGGTTGGTCTTGAATTGTCTTGATTAAAAGCTCAAGTTGAAAAGAAAAGGAGATAGCTCTCTAGAAAAAAAAAATATATCTAAAAATAGAGCCAAAATGGCCAAGTGCATAAGAGAAAGAAAAAAAATATATGAGAAGAGAGCTATCAAAGTAAAAGAAAAGAGCTAATATTTGAATGGCCATACCACTAGCTATAAGTAAGGTTGAAGAAGTTTCCCTAAAGTGAATGTGATTGATGAAGTTCTTGTGGGTTTGTACTTAGCGTTTTCTTGCTTGATTATGGGTATCTCTAGAGGGTGAGTGAGCAAAAAAAAAAAAAAGAATGAGAGGGGAATTAGGATCATTGTTAGTCTATATGGGTAGATGAGAGTCTAGTCATGTATGCATACATTGCCTTTTACCTTTAGCATTATGCATAAGTTCAATCCTTTTTGAGATAAACCATAGCTTGGAGTACCCCCATGAATGAGATCATTTTTATCTCATAACCTTGTCCCTAGCCAAATGTATTCGGTTTTAAATGCATAAGTGTGATTCACGGTTTGAGCTTTAATGAATGTTAAAGGTTAGGATTCTTGGATTGTTTGGAATAGACAAGTCTTGATTTGAGATTCAATGTGTGATGAGTATGGCTAAGTTCTTTGGAGTAGAATTTGTGTACTGCATCCTAGGATTAAGAACAAGGACCATTGAATTGATTTATTTGCTTGACACCTTTGGATTTGAGTCCCCACCTTCAAACCTCTCTCCTTGGCTTGTGTTTCATTTGCTTGGGGACAAGCAAAAGGCAAGTTTGGGGGAGTTGATATGTCTATATTTTGCATCATATTTCCCTCCATTTAGTGTAAGTTTCTTATCATTTAGGAACCTAATTAAGCATCATTGTATTGCATTTTGATCATTTAGAGTTCTAGGGTGTATTTGCATAGTCTTTGCATATTTTGGTGCATTTTGAGTTTTGATCAGGTGATTTGGATGCTATGGAGACATGAATGGAGTTGGAGAAGGATGGCATAGCAAAGGAAGGGCAAGAAATCATCAAGAGGAGGAAGACAAGCAGCTAAATGAGAAGCAAAAGTCTTGTAGAAGCATATCAAGCATTTGGAGGCGCAAAATGTATGTGTCCGGAAGAAGGCCTTGCACTTAGAATCAGACTCTGAAGCCTTCTTAAGAGTTGTAGAGGATCCAATGTGCTTTCTAGTGCCGTTGGAATCAAGTCATTCAGACCTGTGGTTAGAAAGTTACATCGATTTTAGTTCAGTTCGACGACTTGGTTCGACGAGCTGCTCGAACCGGAAGTCCAGGGGTTCAGTTTGACGACTTGGTTCGACGAGCTCGTCGAACTGAACCCAGACGAACCTTTTTTGTGTACAAATCGGATCAGACGAAGACTTTCCGTTCCGATTCAGCCTTCGAGCTCTTCATGAAAGTTGTAGGTAATTGAATCATCTTTCATTTGAAGGTGGTTTCATGTCATTATGAGCTGCGGTTAGGGAGGTATGGCGATTTCCGCAAGACTGCTACCCCGGGTCAAAACCCGGTTTGTTCCGGGTTGACCCGGTTTGGCCTCCTTCCCTATAAATACTTAAAAACCTAATTTTTATGTATCTTCTCTTGGGCTTAAACCTAAAAAACGCCCCTTTGGGGTTTTGAGGAGATTTTGATATTTCTTTTATGTTTAATGCAATTTGATTCTTGTTTCTTCTAATCTTTCTTTTTCTATTCATCTAATCATGTTTACTAACACTTCTTGAATGAGATTTGTTAGATTAGCTATGATTAGTGAGTAGTTCTTTAGGAACTTGGGGATGGGTTAGATTTAGGGTTTTCTAATGGTTCAATCTTGCAATCTAGGATAGATTCTTTCATTTCCCTTCTTATTAAGTAGTTCTTAATGCCAAATAGCTAATCTTTTGCTATTTGGATCATAAGCATTTCATACACCCACCAAGTGTTTGATGAAATGCTTGAACCAACTTAATAAGAGATTTACATTCCTAGCCTAAGATATTAGTTGCCTAGGGTGTTTATCATGCCATTTAGACTTGTAGTTAATGCTTGCTAATCATTTTAATGCTAAAACATCATTAGTTCATTAGGGTGATTAGTGAAGGGATTAGTGCCACACATCATGGATTAGTCTTTATTAAGTGTTCTAGGCATAGAGAAGGCTTGATTAGTTGCTTAAATGATTGCAAGGTTGTCCATTTGATTGCCCAAATCAATGATTCCATCCATAGGTTTCGTTTTTAGTATTTTGGTAATCTTGCTTAGTTGTTAATCGCTTGATTAGTACTTCATTAGTGGTAATTAAGGCTTAGTTTCATATAATTGCTCTTGTAGTGTCTCTCTTAGGTTGTATCTTGCTTTTAATTGTTACTTGTCACTTGAATTGCCATTTAGCTTAGCTTAAACTAAACTTTGCATTCTTATTGGATCATCTCCCAAGATGGATTGATATCTCAAGTATTGCAATGATATGAGCAATTGAGAAATTGCTTACAAGAGATAAAAACTCTTGTTTTAATACCATAAAAGTATTTAGAGGCTAAAAAGGACAAGGTATGGAATGATGCTATATGAAAGGAGATTGGTGGTTTCATACGAACAGAGACATGGAGTATTACAGATTTGCCACCTGGTAAGATTGCAAATGTGTTTTTACCATTAAATACCATGCTGATGAAAGCATAGAACGCTATAAAGCAAGATTGGTAGCTAAGGGATACACTCAACAAGAAGAGATTGATTTCATTGACACTTTTTCACCAGTTGCAAAAATGGCTACGGTGAAGATCCTTCTTGGCCTTGCTCCAAAGATGAATTGGTCACTTCATCAATTAGACATTTCTAATGATTTTCTCAATGGCGATCTTGATGATGAAATTTACATGAAGCTTCCACCAGGGTATGCTGAGATTCAGGGGGAATTAGTGTCACCAAATGCAGTATGTAGACTTCCTAAATCCATCTATGGTCTTAACCATGTATCTCGTCAATGGTTCATCAAATTCTCAACCACTTTAGTTCAATTTGGTTTCGAGAAGCGTCATGGTGATCATACACTATTTGTGAAGGTGTTTGATGGGAAATGTTATTGTCTATGTTGATGACATTATGATTGCAAGTACAGATGATGCTGCAGTGGTCGAGTTGAAGACGCAGCTTAGTTCTTCTTATCAGGTTCGTGATTTTGGTCCTCCCAAATTCTTCCTTGGAATCAAGATTGCACGATCTGATGAAGGCATTTCTCTCTGTCCGAGGAAGCATGTGATTGATTTGTTGGCTTCTACTGGTTTTACTGATTGTAAACCTTCTTCCATACCCATGGAACTGAGGCAGAAACTCTCTCAATCTGATGGTGTCTTGTTGGATGATGCAAACAATATCGTAAACTAGTTGGCAAACTTCAGTATTTGACCAATGCTAGGCCGGACATTGCTTTTGCAGTCTCCAAGTTAGCTCAATATTCCTTTGCTCCACGAGATTCTTATCTCCAGCCTCCAGGCCATTCATAAAGTGTTACGCTACTTGAAAGGTACCATTGGCCAGGGACTCTTCTATGGCACAGAGGAAAATTTTGACCTTCGAGGGTTCTCAGACTCAAATGGGGGAGCCTGTCCAGATACTAGAAGGTCAGTCACAGGTTATGCCATGTTTATCGATGACTTTCTCGTATCTTGGAAGTCTAAGAAGCAACATATGGTCTCTTTAAGCTCTGCTGAGACAGAATACCGAGTCATGTGCATGGCAACTAAAGAACTGATTTGGATTAGTCAGATTCTTAAGGATCTTCGCATTCCTTTCTCACATCCAGCTCACCTCTATTGTGATAATATGGCTGCTTTTCACATTGCAAGAAACTCTGTCTTCCATGAGAGAACTAAACACATAGAGTTTGACTGTCATAAGGTGAGAGAAGCGATTGATGATGGTGTCATTAAAACCATGTTTGTCAGGACAGATAATCAGCTCGCGGATATATTCACTAAAGCCCTCTATCCGGCTCATTTTCGAGATAACATAAGCAAGATGGGTGTTCATAATATTTATGCACCTCCATCTTGAGAGGGAATATTAAAGTAGTATAGCGTCTGGTTATTGCCGGTTTATTTAATTTGGGAGAATTGGCTTAGTTGTTACCGGTATAGTAAGTGTATATAAACCTTGTAACAACTTTCTGTACATTTGACGAAATAAGAATCATTTTCACAATTTCTTGTTCATAGCTTCTATTACAGAGGCTTCATTCAACCAGCCGTAAACACAAAGGAAAGACGGAGATGAAGAAAAAGCCAACTCCAAAGACTAAATCTGATTAAAACGTGAATTAAGCATAAAGGTATACATTTTTTTATTCGCCCACAAATTGTCTTTTTCATAAACATAAGCGTGGGAACTTGTACTTGATCTTTGAAGTTATCTCCAGAAAAACAAAGATGCAGTGGAATGCAAGAAGGTTCCCTACATCATCAACAGTTTTCAATTGTGAGGCCTCTGCAGCCAATATGGTAAATTATTTTATTTCCTCATACTTCTTGTTGTAACTTGAGCAGATTCAGAAGTCTCTCTCTTGTTTTCTTCCACCTTTATCGTTGTAGTTGTGAGGATCTTCCCCTAGGATCAGATATTTTAACTTGCCAACTTCTTTGGAAAGTGAAGTGGCTGTAAAAATTCCACCCAATTAGTAAAAGGACAAACCACTTGATGCATCAAACAAGAAAACACTCTCCATTATCAAATGCTGAATAAACTCCTCTGAGGCTGCAAAAGAAGAAAATAGAGAAAGATTAAGAATGTATTCGAAGTCTTCAATTTTGTAAGCAATAAACAACGAAAAAGAAACTTAATTGTTATAGAATTTCCAAAGTTAAAAGAGTGAGGAGTCTCGCAACGAAAGATGTCACCAAGAAAATGTATGTTGAGACCCAAGAAATCACAGAAGATAACACATGCACAAAATCTGCAATATTAAGAACAGCTGCAGAACATTTGAAAACCATTGGCAGCTGCAGAAAAACAAAAATTTAGACTTTAAAACTGGTAAAAACGCTTACAATGTTTCACTTCTAGGATGTTGGATGATTTTTGTTTCTTGCGACATCTTGAGACATCTTGAGCAACAATTTCAGGAATCTTAAAAGAGATTGTACTCGTGTTCGCTTTTACATATACAATGTATGCTCTTGGTCAGTTCCTCAAAGCTGGCATTTAAAGGAAAACAAGAGCTTAGCATCAAAACTGCAACTTTTTATGGAAAAAAAAAATAAAGAAGTTAAAAGAAACACAAGACCACTAACTTATCAATAGGGATGGTGTGCTTTATGTTGATGTTGTGCTGACTGGTTTGAGAAGATCCATGACCACGTCATCAGAAAGATGATGCAGACGCATCAGACGTGACATCAGACGCAGCAACAGAAAGATGATGCATCAGACGCATCAAACGCAGCAACAGAAGACAGAGATTTATGGAAAGTTTACATATTCAAGAGGCACGTCTTGAATATATTACATGGAGATAAAGCTCAAGAAAAAAGGAAACTAGAAGACATTTGAAAGTTCCTTGTGGAAAAAGGAAATAAAGGAAAAAGGAATATGAAGATAAAGAGGAAACTTGTCTTTTAAGGAAAAGGAAAGACAAGTGTTATAAAAAGGCAATTGGTGTCTCTTGAAGACTCATGCGCCTATGCCATGGCGTCGTCCCACAATGTTAGAAGACTGATGGTGTGGCTATGAATTCTGCAGCCGTTGAAGACGGTGGTGCACCGGTGAAGTCGGGTGGTAGTCAAGCTTGCGGGCTTGATACTGTTTTCATAGTGTTCCATGTAAAAAAGATTGCTAACTGTAATTGTTATCTTGTTCTAATGGAATCGTTGTGGACTAGGTACCGGAGATGTAGGAAAACTGAACCTCGTGAAAAAACTCTATGTGTTCCTTTATTTTTTATTCACATCATATGTCTATCATGCTCTCCTGTTGAACAAATGTAGCTAAGGGCCACAAATCTGCACTTTCACTTTCTTGTTGTGTTCAATACAACATGAGGTCTCTCGGTATCTAAGCATACATGTTTCATTCGAGGAGAGAAGCAAACACAAGAAATCTATAAAAACAAATGTATCATTTACCCATCGTAAAGAAAAGTCAGTTGTACAGTTGGAGATGCAGGTGCCTGTGACTATAGCACGCTGTGATGTATTTGTGACCTGAAAAAAAATGTGAATGTTACATTAAACGAAATAGAACCATATAAAGTTGAGAGAAAAAGAAGCAGAAGCACAAACCATAAACGCAAAACAGCGATTCGCGTTGGTTTTTCCATCAATAGGAAAATCACCTTGGTCTGTGCTTAGTAGTCTAAGAATTTCAGCTGAAGAACTCAGTACCAGTTCCGAGAAACACAAGTAAACATTCAGCTTGTCGTTATCATTGGTAAAAGAGATAATAACATCGTACTTCTCTATGAATCTCTCTTTTTCTTTTTAGAGAGTCTACAAAAGGAACAAACTACAACATAGACAATACAAAACAATAACCTAGACAATACAAATAAGAAAATTAAGACGTCGAAGAAGGGTTCACCAAGACTTAGGATCAATAGTATATATATATCAACTAAACGATCTAGGGTTTTCTACCAAATCTTCGATCCAATTAACCAACAATAAGCTTGACAATCAGCGATACCAATAACTGGACGCATCCTCACTAAGCCCCATATGTTTTCCCCGAAAAGCAAAAATATGCTTTACCTTAGCAATACAACCGGGCAAAATCAAAACAAATCGCCAATGAATGGTTTTGATTTTCAAGACGTAGGAGAAGTATACTGTATATAGCGTCACAATAACCTAGAGCTCACCAATAACAATTCGACCTAATTAACCAATAATCAGTTTGACAAACAGGGTTGATAATGATAACCGATAGTACGACGAAACCGTGACAAAATTAAACAAACCAAATTGTTAAACCCAAATTATTCATTAAGGGTAGAAAGATAAAAATAATCGTGAGAGCGAACGTAGGAGTGACACGTAGGATTTCTACTTCGCAAATAATAATATAGATTGTACACAACGGAATTTGTTGTAGTAAGGATGGAAAAAACGGCAATTCCTCAATAAATTAAAAATTTGCTGAACTATATTAAAATTTTGAAAATACAACATGAACTAAAGAAATATGGTCGATTCCACCAAAAGCGCATATGACGTTAATTGCAGCATTAACGGTTGCTGATTAGGACGACACATGGAAGTTCAAATCGACGTCGTTTTGCGAAAATGGTCAATTCCCCTATAAACTAAGAGTTTGTTGATTATTCATACACGACGTATAACTCAACGTCTTAAACTATATAAACTAAATAAAAATTTGAAAATACTACATGAACTAAAAAAATATGGTCGATTCCACCAAAACCGGACATGACGTTTGTAACACCCTCGATCCGATCTATATCCACTACAAGAAAACATGTGGATTTCTGACAGCGAAACATCCGTCGAAAATTTTTAACGGATATCCAACCGGTAAGAAGTCCGTCGGAAATCCGTTGGAAATTTCCGACGGTTAAAGTCCGTTGAAAATCCGTTGGAAATTTCTGACGGATTTCAACGATTTTTGAATTTTACCATGTTCAACATGTGTGTGCCGTCTTAGCATCTTGATTTTTATGATCCGTCGGAAATCCGAAGGTTCATGGTTTAGGAGTTGCAAAAATGCCCAAAACGATTAGTTGAACATCTAAACACATATAAATTGTTATATATCATACATAAACATAAAAACATACCCTAAATATGTAATATTTGTAAGATTATAGAATATGTTAGATTAGTTTGAAAATGAAGTATATGTTAAAGGTTTAAATGTTTTGGTTATCGAGTTTGATTTGGTGAAGTATATTTTTTTTTGAAAATGGAAGAAAACAATATTTTTTTCAATTTTATAGTGTTATATAGGTATACAGTATAATTATTAGGGTGCAAAATATAAAATATTGAATTTTTAATACCCTAAACCCTTAACCGTCGGAAATCCGTCGGAGATTTTCGACGGGTTAGGATATTTTCGGGAGCTAACTTAACACCATACAAAAGATTCAAATCCGTTGGAAATATGTAGGAAATTTCCGACGAATGTGAATATTTTCATTTTACCGCCTTGATTTAATACACACAAAGAATTGTCGCGGTTTTTTTCGATTTTTTTTGGAAAACTAACGGATTTCCGACGGTTTATTCCGATGGTTTATTCCGACGGATGTGAATATTTTCATTTTACCGCCTTAATTTCGTACACGCGGGGAATTGTCGCGGTTTTTTTTAGAATTTTTTAGAAAACCGACGGATTTACGACGGTTTTTTCCGTTGGAAAATTGTGAAATAAAATCAGAACCAAAGCTTCTTTTCTTCCATTTCACAAAATTCTCTTTCTCTCTAAAATGTAAAACCACTGTTTCTCCGCCTTCTCTCTATGATTCCATGAACATGTGTTCTTTCTTTCTAATAGTGTATTAGTATATATGATGGTAGAGATTTTAATTTAGTGACGGCTTATGTAGATTTGGTGGTTAGGTTGTTAGATTGTGGAATTTAGAGTTTTATGTTTTTGTGATGTTTTGTGTTTGTGTAGATTTAGTGTTTTATACTTTGGAATTTCAAGTTTTATGTTTTTGTTTTTATCATTGATTTTGGATTGTTTAAGTGGTTAGATTATAATTAATTGTTTAAGTGGTTAGATTATAATTTTTTGTATAAACTTGATTGATTTTTGTTTAAGATTTTAATTAGACATAACATTTAGGTTTATGTGGAAACACTTTTAGATTATTAAAATTATTGGTTAGGTTTTTATAATTATTTTATTTTATTTTAATTAAATTTAAAATTATACAAACTATTTTTCTAAACATTATTTAAGTTGATTATATTTTTTATTTTCTAAACAAAATTCTCTATTTTTAAAATAAGAAAAATGAATATTAAAATGTTTTTCCTAATTCTTTTTAAATGGTTTTTTAAAATTTCCGACGGATTTACTACAAACTTTTTTCTGACGGATTTCCGACTAAAATTTCATTCGAAAAATTCGTTGGAAATTACGTCGGAAATCCGTCCACCTAGAATCGACAACCTTTTTCCGTCGAAAAATCGTCGATAAGTGCCGTTTACGACGGATTTCCAATGGTTTTGGCCGTTGGTTTTCACTTGTTTTCTTGTAGTGATCAGAGTTGACTCAGTCAACTGCCTAACAATCAAACAATAACATGAACGATCAACCATTCGACCCGAATCAGACCGGATATGCTACTATGCATACCCATACGCTCACTCTGACGTTTCCAGAACAAATCCAAAGACCCTAGATCAAACGTCCGAGCACATTTACCTATCAACATGACTCAAAAGATTTTCAACCCGAGGCATATCCAATAGTTTGTTCACCCCGGACAACGACTAATTTTTCGGCTAGTGATAAGTAGGATTTTAGTATCACTTTCAATACTCAACACCACTCATGCCATTGTAGTAGTTGAGGTATCAATCCACTTGGTGATGTAGATGACACTAGAAATGCATAGAAGATTTTAAGTTAAGCGAATATACGTAAATTGTTGTTTCTCTACCAACCTAAGTGATCAAACAAGTAGCATTCAAATATAAAAGCAAGAACAAGGCAAATAACTAAACAAGATGATCAAATGATAAAAAGGGAATTCAAGAATAGGGTTATTGACTTTGGGTGACTCTAAATCTGATTCAAGATGTCCAACCAATCAATTTCAATGCTAATCCTTAGGTAAGAAGCATTAATTAAGACTAATCCACTTTCATGGCACTAATCCCTTTGCTAATTATCAATTCAAGATCTAATCATCATTAGTGAAAAGATAATCATCAAGCAAAAAACACAAGCCTCATAGAACCAATAAACACCTTAGACATCTATTTCCATAGGCTAAGCATGTAAATCTCTTGATTTAATTGTTTGGGGCATTTCATCAAACACGTTGTGGGTGGGAAATGCCCTTTGATCCAAATCACTTTTCTCAAACATAATCTAGCATTAAAATCACTAAACAAGAAAAGATAATGAAAGATTTAAGCCCTAGAAATCAAGAACCGTCATTAGAATCACCCTAATCTATCCTATTCTTAGATCCTAAGAGAACTACTTACTAATCATAGTTAAACCCACTAATCCCATGAAAGAAAAGTTGATAAACATGATTAGGGAATAGAAAGATAGAAGATTAACAAAGATAAGTTCCAAATTGCATAAACTCTTGAAAAGATCTTAAAAAATCACTTAGAACCCGAAAAGGGAAGATTTTCTAAGCAAGAACATAAGATAAACAAGAAAATTAGGTAAAGTTACTTTCATAGTGAACAGTGAACGAACCAGGTCAACCCGGAACAAACCGGGTGTTGACCTGGTTTTTGGCTTCGTCTGGCAGTGCATCGGTTTGAAAACCGATGTGATCTCTGGAAGATTCACATCTGTTTGTCAAACCGATGCACCCAAACCCCAAACCGATGTGATCCCTGGAAGCTTCGCATCTGTTTGTCAAACCGATGCACCCAAACCGATGTGGTGCCAGACAACCTCTGTCAACTTCGTTTCAGCTTTTCTTCGATCCCGGCTCATCCACCAAACTCCAAATGGTCTCTTTAGCTACAAAAAAACATGAGAAACACTCCAAATGCAATGAATGTGCAAAGACCTAGGCTAAGACCCATTAAAATCTAATATGAATGCAAACTAGACTATGTGGACAAGTTATAAGCATGAAACAATGCAAATGCTACACTAAATGGACATTAAAATGGTGTAAATATGCTAACTATCAACTCCCCCAAACATGCTTTTTGCTTGCCCTCAAGCAAACAAATATGACAAATCCAAGAGAGAGGTGTGAAAGTGGGAGCTCAAATCCAAAAATGCCAATAAGAGAGATCAAATCATTGTCCAAGTTAACAATTCTAGGATGCATATCGAGTTTGTTCTACTTTAAAAATCTTAGCCATGCTCATAACAAACATGAAATGAATCCAAGTCTAGCCTACACAAGCCTTCTTATCATTCATTCCTTTAACATTCATTCAATTCGTAACCATGGATCATGCTTTGAAATGCCAAGGGAACTCACTTGGTTAAGGGACAAGGTCTTGAGATGAAAATGATCTCAATGTGATGGCTTATTTTAGGTGCAAAAGGGAGCTCTCATGAAAAAGAATCATCCTATGGCAAAATGCTAAGAGTAAAAACCAATTGATGCATACAAGGATGACTTTCATCTACCCAAATGCCTAATCGATTTCTATCCTAGATTAAACCCAAAGATTAACCGCCTAAGCTACCCATTCCCAAGGCTTTTGTTGCCTTTACAACCTTCACACCGTTTTCACCTTCTTTGTTGAACTTGGGGAGGTCTTATTCACCTTTGTGTAGAGTGGTTTTTGGCTTCTTTTCAACGGCTCTTCTTTGTTGTTGTCATGTCTCTTTAATTCATCTCTTTGGATGCCTTTTGCCGGTTTTTCTTCTTGTTGTATGGCCTTCTTATTGCGCTTGAGAACACCTTTTTCTTCTTTGTTTTAGAACCTTCTTTGTTTCCACCATCTCATCATTTGTTTCCCCATTGAATCTGCATGTGTCACCTTCGTTCTTCTCTCTTCTTCTTCCAATGATAAAATCTTTTAAAACACAAGAATTTCTTCCTAGTCTACCCCATTGAACAACCTAGCCTATTACTAGCTTAAAATGCAAGCTAGTGTCTACATGAAAGCTTCTCCTTGTCGCCCTAAACTTAACACTTTTTGCCTAGGTGATTCAAAATTTTCAAAAATCGGCCTCACAATCACACACAAGAGTTTTAGGCTTGAAAGAAGGTATTGGCTAAGGATGGGGTTTTCATAACTGTCCTAAAGATGAGGATCAGCTACTTGGACTAGCAAGAGTGGTAGAAGGAAGAAGAAAGTCCAAGTATGTATATGGTAGCCATGAGTTCAACTTTTCAAAGCAAAGCATGATAATTCAAGTCAATATTAATGGTTATAATAGATAGGAATGATATTAATTCACAGAAAGCTTCAACCAAAACATGAACATCAAGACACGAATTCCAAGTGTGGTGCTATCTTAACTTCAAACTCACTCGAATGCATCAGACAATTATAAACGTGGGCAATGACTTCATCTCAAAAATCAGCATTTTACAAGGAAAAATTATCATTACTCCCTATGCAATATGAATGCAAGCCTATATGAAATGCAACTAGACTCAATCCTAAAATGCAAATGCAACTTTTAAATGCTTCTTTTTGAAAAAGTATCAAAATTTTCAATTTTTTTGGTTTTTCTATGCCTTAGATGAATGCATGAATGCATGAGACTCAAGTATGCATAAAAGAAAAATAAGAATCACAAAACACATGTCAAATCTCTCAACCTCTCCCCCAAACTCACAGTCCCTTGTGTAATAAAAGTTAAAGAGAGACCCAATCAACATGACAAAAAAAGAGAAATAAAACTAAACGGTATGTACAATGAGATTTGGAGTGTTGCCTCTAGAATTTGGTGTATATGTAGGAGAAAGAATGACTTTTTGGGCTACATCTATTTGTTTAACCGATAAAATCTCTGGAAGGTTCACATCGGTTTGTTAAAACGATGCAGCCAAACCGAGGTGATGCCAGACGTTTCCTCCTTTTGCCAAATCGGGCTGCTAAACCGATGTCTTCTTTCCGATGCAATTTCTGGCTGGGTCGCATCGGTTTGCTTGTCCGATGCTTGCAAACCGATGCAACCTCTGGAAGGTTCATCTCGGTTTGTTCCCCGATGCACGCTTCACCGATGCCAGCCAGAGGAAACCTGTCTGCAGCCACATCGGTTTGCTAAACCGATGCCTCCCAAACCGATGCGGCAGCAGATGATTTCTGCTACCTTCTTACTTTGAAGTCCAACTTCCATGATCCAACCTGATGATCACAAACACTCAAAAACACATTATTAAAAGTAAAAATCAAGAATATATACAAGGATAAACATGGAAATGCCTCCCAAGTGCGCTTGTTTAAAGTCACTAAGCTTGACTTGTCAAACCCTTAGGCACGGGGGAGATCATGGAGTGGAACTGAAGTTCCTTCTCCCTTCTTGATGAAAATGGTGCTTGCTCTAGTTTGTAGCACCTTCTTCTTCTTCTTAGACCTCTTTCTTGCCCTCTTTGGTGGCTCAGCTATATGTTCCACCATCTTGATTCCATCAAATATAGCAAGAAGGCTATCACCATCAAATCCTAGTCCATCATACTCCTTGTGGTCTAAAGTATCATTATCCTTCAGCATCACACAAGTGAATCCCATCAGCTGCCCCTTTGTATGTGGTGGTTCTTCATAAGTTTCCATAATGTCACTTGTGATTGTGCCACAAAAACCAAAGGTAGAAGGCTTCATAGGATAGAAGATCTTATCATTCACACTCTTGAGAATCACCCTCTTGTTGGTGAAATCAATGCTTGCACCAGCTGTATTAAGAAAGGGAGTTCCTAAGAGCAGAGGTAGCTTGGCTGCTTGAACCATGTCCATGACTATGAAGTCAGTTGGGACTAGACACTCACTAATCTTCAATGGATAATCTTCAACAAGGCCTAGTGGTTGCCTTGAGGAAGCATCAACAAAGGTGATAGGTGATGGATACTTCTTCATATTTGTAATCCCAAGGCTCTTAAAAATTTCAAGGGACATCGCATTGACACTTGATCCGGAATCACACAAAACTTCATCAATCTTTAACTCCCCAAGAGAGCAAGAAACCAAAAAATTTCCGGGGTTACCAAGCTTCTGAATAGTCTTAGGTTCATCCCTAGTTTGGCTTGGTGGATCAAGACTTCCCATCAGCTCTTCTACCTTCTTTCTATTGGCCAGCAAGCCTTTGATGAACCTTATATGACCCTTGACTTGAGACAAGTTCTCCACATTGGGCAAAGGTGTACCAGCCTTCTCCATACTTCCTCTAAAGCTTAAGAGCACTTTTTTTTGTGCCTTAGTCAAAATCAGCTCAGGATATGGGAGTGGTGGCTTATAGATAAGGGGATCACAAACTCCTCTTTCATTCTTCTTAGCCACTTCTCGTACATCCTCATCAATTCTTTCTCTTGTAGAAGTCAGGGGTTCATCAAACACTTCTTTACCCATTTCCGTAGCAACAACCAAGGAGTCATTTTCAATGATCACCTCCCCATATTGAACCTCAATGTCCTCATTGATTGTAGATGTATCAATAGAACCTTCGAATAGTTGCTCAAACTCTCGCACAACAAGCTCATACTCATCCTCATCAATAGAGGAGATAGCATTGCAATACTCTTTTGGGGTATCTTCGGGCTTACCGGTTAAAGATGCTCGAGGGCGTGAAGATGAAGAAGCAATTCCCTTGTTGTTCTCCATTTGCTTTATTTTGGAACTCAATGTCTCAAACTTAGAGTTGAGATCATTGTAGGAGCAATCAACTTTGTTGTGCATTTCCGCCATCTTCTTGCTCATTTCCATGACCCCATTTGCTTGGCCTTGCAAGATTTGTTGAAGCATGTTCTTCATATCAAGGTCTTGAGGAATGAAGTTGCTACTTTGCCCTTGTTGCGCTTGGTTCCCTTGAAAAATGTTCTTTGGAACATAGCCTTGTTGCATAATAACTAGATTTTTAAGCAGTTTTATCAAAACTAAATCATAGTTTTGTTGTTGTAATACTTCAGGAATCAATCCAAATTGGGAGTTTGAAAGCTACCAAGAATACAAGAGATTTGGTAAATCTAAGTGAAATCCGGATAATTTGGGGAGAAATTCTGTAACAACTATATGCAGTAACTAAATGACTACGAAAACTATTTTAAAATCCCTAATAAAGGGTTAAACAACTACTAGATGACTTCTAAACGATTGAACAACCGATCTACTAATTTTAGAAAATCAAAAGCTAAAGACAGACAAAACGGGAAATTACTAAAAACCTAGGATGAATTTTAAAAACTATTTATAAAATTCCAACGACTTTAAAACGATTACCAGGCTACTATATGAGACTCTAAGAAATTTCTAAAATACTAATACTAGCAAAAACACAACTTTACGAATTTATAGGACTTGAATGCAACTATTAAGCTAACTAAGCTATTTTAGGGAAAAGATTCAAACTTTAAACTAAATGAAGATGATTTTAAGTTTTCAAAAGCTAAAAGCAGATTCAAGGTTGATGTTCATGCTTAGGGAGATTAAAGATTCGAACTTGGGGTTTTAAAAACATATATCTACACATTTTAGTGCTATCTCTAGGCCTTAAGAAGCTTGTAACTAGATTTACCCATGGTTTGTGGTGTAAATCCTTTCTTCACCCTTTCCTCCTAACCCATGATGTTTGGTGGAAATATAGGGTGAAGAACATGAAGCTTAGATCTTAAAAGTGGCCTAACTAGCTCCCTAAGCATCCATGGCGTTTGGGAAAGGATGAGCTAGTCTCTTGGAGTTGGGTTTAAGGGATCTCGTAAGTCTTTTTGAGATAAGGAAATCCCTAAGATTAAAGAGATCTTTCTCAAGAGTCTCTAGACTTTAAAACCTCCAAATCCAAGTAGAGATTAGATGAAGAACAAGAAAAAACCCAAGTTTTAACCTTTAAAACTCCCTAATCGCCCCAACCTTAAACCTTGGTGGTTTACTCACTCAACATGTTCGAACCTCTCTTAAACATGAGTTTAGAGATGCTCAGCATGTTGGGCTTAAGGAAAGAAGAAAGATTTAAGCAAGAAAAGTGCAAGTACTTCAAATAAAAATCAAAAGATTCAAATTACAAACCTAGAAACCTTAAAGTTCAACAATGGAGAGAAAATAGAACTTAGAGCTAAAAATGGAAAAGTGACAATGAGAATGATGGTCTCGGATCCACCAAATCAAGGTAGGTAAGGTGTCTTTTTCAGCTTATCCTCAAATGGTCCCCCCACTACTAAAAGACAAAAGTAGCAAAGAGATAAGGTTGGCGCGACTGGTACGGAAGATCGAGCTGGGACGTCGATCTTTCACTCGATCTGTTCTATGAATCGTCCATCGTTACTCGATCTTCAACTCGATCGGACCTCCAGATCGAGGCGCCTAGTCGATCTTGTGCTCGTTATCCTTTAGATCGACAGACGACCTCGATCTCTTGCTCAATCCTTCCTTCCGTACATGCAAATGTCTTGGCTTGGTCGGTCCCCCACTCGATCAGATACTTGGTTCGAGTTGGCTCCTCGATCGTCGGCTCCTTGATCGTCTGGTCGATCTCTCCAAGATCAACTCATTTTGCTCGATCTTCTACTCGATCTCGGTTCCTTTGCTCTTGGCCGAGTTCTTCTAAGTGCTTCCATAAATCTCCAACTGTCCTTCGAACCTCATCAAGCTCCAGCATGTTCTCCACAGCTCCAAGTACTCTAAACAACCTGAAAATGATGCAAATGTGCAAGGAACCATGCAAATGCTAATGCAAAGTGTTCTAGGACCTAATATGAGATAAATGATGCAAACTAGCCTATTATGTATGATGTATGCATGAAAACCTACTCTAAATGTATGCTATATATGCGAAATATATGAGTATATCAACTCCCCCAAACTTGCCTTTTACTTGCCCTCAAGCAAACAAAATTCAAGCTAGGAAGAGAGGTTTAAAAATGGGGGCTCAAATCCAAAAGTGTTTTATCAAATGTATCAATTCAATGGTCCTTGTTCTTAATCCTAGGATGCAGTACACAAACTGTACTTCAAAGAACTTAGCCATATTCATCACATATTGAATTTCAAATCATGACTTGCCTATTCCAAACAATCCAAGAATCCTAACTTTTAACATTCATTAAGCATTTCAAACCGTGAATCACACTTGTGCTTTTAAAACCGAATACATTTGGCTAAGGGACAAGATTATTAGATAAAAATGATCTCATTCAAGTGGGTACTCCAAGCTTTGGTTTATCTCAAAAATGAATGAACGTATGCATAATGTTAAAGGTAAAAGGCAATGTATGCATACATGACTAGACTCTCATCTACTCAAATACACTAACAATGAACCTAATTCCCCTCTCATTCATTTTCTTTTTCAGCTCACTCACCCTTTAGAGACTACCCAAATCAAACAAGGCAACACGCCAAGCAATAAATCCACACAAAAAATCATCAACCAAATTTACAAAGGGATCCTTCTTCATCCTCTAAACATGCGAGTGGTGTAGTCTACATCCTTGCTCTTTTTCAAATTTTTGAGGGTTATCTCTCTCTCTTATTCACATATTTTTATTTTTTTTGGCCTTTTGGCTCTTTTCTTCTCTTTTTTTTTATAAGAGAGCTAACCCTTTCTCCTTTTAAACACTTGAGCTTATATTCAATGCAATCAAGACTCACCACTTCAAACTATGATTTCCATTTTAATTCAAATCCCAAATCACCATTCTTTTCTCAAACCCGAAACAAGGTAAGCACCTTTATTAATACCTGTGAACTCCCACCCCAAATCAAGCCTAAAACTAGCTTCAATATGCAAAGCTAGCATCATTATGAGAGCCTAACCATGTCGTCCTAAACCTAACAATTTATGCCAAGTTCAATCAAAAATAAGGCCTCACAATTTGCAATCACACAAGAATTTGGCTTGAAATAAGGCAAGGGTTAAGGTCTGGTGTTCTATTTAGGCTTACAAGAGAGTGGTGAAGGGAATAATAAAGCCTAAATATGTATATTTGATCCATGTATTCTTTTTCAAATGCACAAGTATGATAATTCAAAATTCAAGTTAAATTTTCTCTTGATAGGAAAGGATTCAATTCATGTTTGTTTCAACTTTAAGCCAAGAAAATAAAGACAAATGGTTCAAAGATGGTTAGAACTTAATTTTCAAACTTGCACAAAGCATCAAATGACTACTAACTAGGGCCTTGAACCAATACATGAGCTTAAAAACACTTTACAACGAATTTTTGTATCATTGCCCCCTATGCATATGAATGATGCAACCTATATGATAAAAATTATAGACTCAATCCTACAATATTTGACAATGCAAATGCAATCTATATGAATTTTGTTTTTGAAAGTTTTGAAATGTTTCTGATTTTTTTTGTATTTTTCTATGCAATTTTTGTATGCATGAAGACTCAAGGATGCTAACACAAAATAAGATCCAAATAAAAATATGTCAAAGCACACATTCTCCTCCAAACTTGAATGACAACGTCTCGGTGTCAAACAAGTCCAAGATGAGACCAAAATCACAAAGCAAAAATCAAAAATGCATGATATATACAAAGGTTGGAGTTTTGGTACCTCGGAGCTAGGCATGACCGGAGCTTGAGGTTGCTCCGGTCCTCCTGCTCTTTCTTGGAGTGTCTTGAAGTATCCCCTTGTCCTTTCTCATGGCTGTGCCTTGGTGTAGAGAAAGGCGTCCAGCTTGGTTATCGTCTTGAGGCTCACAGATCGCCACACCTCCAGTTGAGTGTCTCCTCATCGTTTCGCCCACTTGCTCAACTCCATCACTCAAATCCATCTCCGATGAGCTATCACCTTGTAGGACTTTGATCTTCTTCACTAGTTTCTTGATCATCTTGCCTTGCCACTTGTTCACCTTGCGTTGGATTTCAACAACCGAAGCAAGGAACTTCTCGGCCTTGGTGTGCGGCTCATAGTCGAGCTTCGGGAGCTCAAACCGTGAAGGCATTTCATCATCTGTGGCAGGGGACTCCGAGGATGAATGGGTGAGCTGAGGTGGTGCTGATGTGCTTCCAAGAGGAGCATAGAATTCTTCATCACTCGGCAAGAACTCTATTTAACCGATGCTATCAAGTAGAGTCTCCCTCGGATTAGGCAAGATGCAAGTCTTCTTCGCATTGTTCTCACCATATAACAAGTAGGCATAGAAGCCTGGTGTTGGAGTAGGTCCCAAGGAATCAGTGTTGCTCATGTAGAGTTGATCCATGTATGCACGCTCCACACAAGGCTCAAAATCCGAGAGAGGTACTCCGGCTTGAATGAACAATGGCGTGAGAAAACCACCAATGAGAGCAGAGGTTGCCGCATCAATTCTTGCTCTTGTAGAAGTCATGGGTTCATCAAACACTTCTTTACCCATTTCCGTAGCAACAACCAAGGAGTCATTTTCAATGATCACCTCCCCATCTAAAACCTCAATGTCCTCATTGATTGTAGATGTATCAATAGAACCTTCGAATAGTTGCTCAAACTCTCGCACAACAAGCTCATACTCATCCTCATCAATAGAGGAGATAGCATTGCAATACTCTTTTGGGGTATCTTCGGGCTTACCGGTTAAAGATGCTCGAGGGCGTGAAGATGAAGAAGCAATTCCCTTGTTGTTCTCCATTTGCTTTATTTTGGAACTCAATGTCTCAAACTTAGAGTTGAGATCATTGTAGGAGCAATCAACTTTGTTGTGCATTTCCGCCATCTTCTTGCTCATTTCCATGACCCCATTTGCTTGGCCTTGCAAGATTTGTTGAAGCATGTTCTTCATATCAAGGTCTTGAGGAATGAAGTTGCTACTTTGCCCTTGTTGCGCTTGGTTCCCTTGAAAAATGTTCTTTGGAACATAGCCTTGTTGCATAATAACTAGATTTTTAAGCAGTTTTATCAAAACTAAATCATAGTTTTGTTGTTGTAATACTTCAGGAATCAATCCAAATTGGGAGTTTGAAAGCTACCAAGAATACAAGAGATTTGGTAAATCTAAGTGAAATCCGGATAATTTGGGGAGAAATTCTGTAACAACTATATGCAGTAACTAAATGACTACGAAAACTATTTTAAAATCCCTAATAAAGGGTTAAACAACTACTAGATGACTTCTAAACGATTGAACAACCGATCTACTAATTTTAGAAAATCAAAAGCTAAAGACAGACAAAACGGGAAATTACTAAAAACCTAGGATGAATTTTAAAAACTATTTATAAAATTCCAACGACTTTAAAACGATTACCAGGCTACTATATGAGACTCTAAGAAATTTCTAAAATACTAATACTAGCAAAAACACAACTTTACGAATTTATAGGACTTGAATGCAACTATTAAGCTAACTAAGCTATTTTAGGGAAAAGATTCAAACTTTAAACTAAATGAAGATGATTTTAAGTTTTCAAAAGCTAAAAGCAGATTCAAGGTTGATGTTCATGCTTAGGGAGATTAAAGATTCGAACTTGGGGTTTTAAAAACATATATCTACACATTTTAGTGCTATCTCTAGGCCTTAAGAAGCTTGTAACTAGATTTACCCATGGTTTGTGGTGTAAATCCTTTCTTCACCCTTTCCTCCTAACCCATGATGTTTGGTGGAAATATAGGGTGAAGAACATGAAGCTTAGATCTTAAAAGTGGCCTAACTAGCTCCCTAAGCATCCATGGCGTTTGGGAAA
Source organism: Alliaria petiolata (assembly GCA_020283515.1). Classification (NCBI taxonomy): domain Eukaryota; kingdom Viridiplantae; phylum Streptophyta; class Magnoliopsida; order Brassicales; family Brassicaceae; genus Alliaria; species Alliaria petiolata. The sequence continues at coordinate 108,798,948 of JAHZTW010000001.1, forward strand.
GGATGAGCTAGTCTCTTGGAGTTGGGTTTAAGGGATCTCGTAAGTCTTTTTGAGATAAGGAAATCCCTAAGATTAAAGAGATCTTTCTCAAGAGTCTCTAGACTTTAAAACCTCCAAATCCAAGTAGAGATTAGATGAAGAACAAGAAAAAACCCAAGTTTTAACCTTTAAAACTCCCTAATCGCCCCAACCTTAAACCTTGGTGGTTTACTCACTCAACATGTTCGAACCTCTCTTAAACATGAGTTTAGAGATGCTCAGCATGTTGGGCTTAAGGAAAGAAGAAAGATTTAAGCAAGAAAAGTGCAAGTACTTCAAATAAAAATCAAAAGATTCAAATTACAAACCTAGAAACCTTAAAGTTCAACAATGGAGAGAAAATAGAACTTAGAGCTAAAAATGGAAAAGTGACAATGAGAATGATGGTCTCGGATCCACCAAATCAAGGTAGGTAAGGTGTCTTTTTCAGCTTATCCTCAAATGGTCCCCCCACTACTAAAAGACAAAAGTAGCAAAGAGATAAGGTTGGCGCGACTGGTACGGAAGATCGAGCTGGGACGTCGATCTTTCACTCGATCTGTTCTATGAATCGTCCATCGTTACTCGATCTTCAACTCGATCGGACCTCCAGATCGAGGCGCCTAGTCGATCTTGTGCTCGTTATCCTTTAGATCGACAGACGACCTCGATCTCTTGCTCAATCCTTCCTTCCGTACATGCAAATGTCTTGGCTTGGTCGGTCCCCCACTCGATCAGATACTTGGTTCGAGTTGGCTCCTCGATCGTCGGCTCCTTGATCGTCTGGTCGATCTCTCCAAGATCAACTCATTTTGCTCGATCTTCTACTCGATCTCGGTTCCTTTGCTCTTGGCCGAGTTCTTCTAAGTGCTTCCATAAATCTCCAACTGTCCTTCGAACCTCATCAAGCTCCAGCATGTTCTCCACAGCTCCAAGTACTCTAAACAACCTGAAAATGATGCAAATGTGCAAGGAACCATGCAAATGCTAATGCAAAGTGTTCTAGGACCTAATATGAGATAAATGATGCAAACTAGCCTATTATGTATGATGTATGCATGAAAACCTACTCTAAATGTATGCTATATATGCGAAATATATGAGTATATCAACTCCCCCAAACTTGCCTTTTACTTGCCCTCAAGCAAACAAAATTCAAGCTAGGAAGAGAGGTTTAAAAATGGGGGCTCAAATCCAAAAGTGTTTTATCAAATGTATCAATTCAATGGTCCTTGTTCTTAATCCTAGGATGCAGTACACAAACTGTACTTCAAAGAACTTAGCCATATTCATCACATATTGAATTTCAAATCATGACTTGCCTATTCCAAACAATCCAAGAATCCTAACTTTTAACATTCATTAAGCATTTCAAACCGTGAATCACACTTGTGCTTTTAAAACCGAATACATTTGGCTAAGGGACAAGATTATTAGATAAAAATGATCTCATTCAAGTGGGTACTCCAAGCTTTGGTTTATCTCAAAAAAGAATGAACATATGCATAATGTTAAAGGTAAAAGGCAATGTATGCATACATGACTAGACTCTCATCTACTCAAATACACTAACAATGAACCTAATTCCCCTCTCATTCATTTTCTTTTTCAGCTCACTCACCCTATAGAGACTACCCAAATCAAACAAGGCAACACGCCAAGCAATAAATCCACACAAAAAATCATCAACCAAATTTACAAAAGGATCCTTCTTCATCCTCTAAACATGCGAGTGGTGTAGTCTACATCCTAGCTCTTTTTCAAATTTTTGAGGGTTAACTCTCTCTCTTATTCACATATTTTAATTTATTTTGGCCTTTTGGCTCTTTTCTTCTCTTTTTTTTTATAAGAGAGCTAACCCTTTCTCCTTTTAAACACTTGAGCTTATATTCAATGCAATCAAGACTCACCACTTCAAACTATGATTTCCATTTTAATTCAAATCCCAGATCACCATTCTTTTCTCAAACCCGAAACAGGGTAAGCACCTTTATTAATACCTGTGAATTCCCACCCCAAATCAAGCCTAAAACTAGCTTCAATATGCAAAGCTAGCATCATTATGAGAGCCTAACAATGTCGCCCTAAACCTAACACTTTATGCCAAGTTCAATCAAAAATAAGACCTCACAATTTGCAATCACACAAGAATTTTGGCTTGAAATAAGGCAAGGGTTAAGGTCTGGTGTTCTATTTAGGCTTACAAGAGAGTGGTGAAGGGAATAAGAAAGCCTAAATATGTATATGTGATCCATGTATTCTTTTTCAAATGCACAAGTATGATAATTCAAAATTCAAGTTAAGGTTTCTCTTGATAGGAAAGGATTCAATTCATGTCTGTTTCAACTTTAAGCCAAGAAAATAAAGACAAATGGTCCAAAGATGGTTAGAACTTAATTTTCAAACTTGCACAAAGCATCAAATGACTACTAACTAGGGCCTTGAACCAATACATGAGCTTAAAAACACTTTACAACGAATTTTTGTATCATTGCCCCCTATGCATATGAATGATGCAACCTATATGATAAAAATTATAGACTCAATCCTACAATATTTGACAATGCAAATGCAATCTATATGAATTTTGTTTTTGAAATTTTTGAAATATTTCTGATTTTTTTCTTGATCATCTTGCCTTGCCATTTGATAACTAGCTTTTTAAGTAGTTTTATCAAATCTAAAGCTTAGTTTTGTTGTTGTAATACTTCAGGAATCAATCCAAATTGGGAGTTTGAAAGATACCAAGAATACAAGAGCTTTGGTAAATCTAAGTGAAATCCGGATAATTTGGGGAGAAATTCTGTAAAAACTATTTGCAGTAACTAAATGACTAGGAAAACTATTTTAAAATCCCTACTGAAGGGTTAAACAACTACTAGATGACTTCTAAACGATTGAACAACCGATCTACTAATTTAAGAAAATCAAAAGCTAAAGACAGGCAAAACGGGAAATTGCTAAAAACTTAGGATGAATTTTAAAAACTATTTATAAAATTCCAACGACTTTAAAACGATTACCAGGCTACTATATGAGACTCTAAGAAATTTCTAAAATAGTAAGACTAGCAAAAACACAACTTTACGAATTTATAGGACTTGAATGCAACTATTAAGCTAACTAAGCTATTTTAGGGAAAAGATTCAAACTTTAAACTAAAGGAAGATGATTTTAAGTTTTCAAAAGCTAAAAGCAGATTCAAGGTTGATGTTCATGCTTAGGGAGATTAAAAATTCGAACTTCTGGTTTAAAAAACATAGATCTACACATTTTAGTGCTATCTCTAAGCCTTAAGAAGCTTGTAACTAGATTTACCCATGGTTTGTGGTGTAAATCCTTTCTTCACCTTTTTGGTAGAAAGATAGGGTGAAGAACATGAGCTTAGATGTTAAAAGTGGCCTAACTAGCTCCCTAAGCATCCATGGCGTTTGGGAAATGATGAGCTAGTCTCTTGGAGTTGGGTTTAAGGGATCTCCTAAGTCTTTTTGAGATAAGGAAATCCCTAAGATTAAAAAGATCTTTCTCAAGAGTCTCTAGACTTTAAAACCCCCAAATCCAAGAAGAGATTAGATGAAGAACAAGAAAAGACCCAAGTTTTAACCTTTAAAACTCCCTAATCGCCCCAACCTTAAACCTTGGTGGTTTACTCACTCAACATGTTCGAACCTCTCTTAAACATGAGTTTAGAGATGCTCAGCATGTTGGGCTTAAGGAAAGAAGAAAGATTTAAGCAAGAAAAGTGCAAGTACTTCAAATAAAAATCAAAAGATTCAAATTACAAACCTAGAAACCTTAAAGTTCAACAATGGAGAGAAAATAGAACTTAGAGCTAAAAATGGAAAAGTGACAATGAGAATGATGGTCTCGGATCCACCAAATCAAGGTAGGTAAGGTGTCTTTTTCAGCTTATCCTCAAATGGTCCCCCCACTACTAAAAGACAAAAGTAGCAAAGAGATAAGGTTGGCGCGACTGGTACGGAAGATCGAGCTGGGACGTCGATCTTTCACTCGATCTGTTCTATGAATCGTCCATCGTTACTCGATCTTCAACTCGATCGGACCTCCAGATCGAGGCGCCTAGTCGATCTTGTGCTCGTTATCCTTTAGATCGACAGACGACCTCGATCTCTTGCTTGATCCTTCCTTCCGTACATGCAAACATCTTGGCTTGGTCGATCCCCCACTCGATCGGACACTTGGTTCGAGTTGGCTCCTCGATCGTCCGGTCGATCTCTCCAAGATCGACTCATTTTGCTCGATTTTCTACTCGATCTCGGTTCTTTTGCTCTTGGCCGAGTTCTTCTAAGTGCTTTCATAAATCTCCAAGCTGTCCTTTAAACCTCATCAAGCTCCAGCATGTTCTCCACAGCTCCAAGTACTCTAAACAACCTGAAAATGATGCAAATGTGCAAGGAACCATGCAAATGCTAATGGAAAGTGTTCTAGGACATAAAATGAGATAAATGATGCAAACTAGCCTATTATGTATGATGTATGCATGAAAACCTACTCTAAATGTATGCTATATATGCGAAATTATGAGTATATCATTGCACTCCTTGACCATGGTTGTTTTGTTGTGGATAAACTTATTCTTGTGGATTAGCCACGTTGTTGTTTCTATAGGAAAGATTTTGGTTATTTCTATAGTTGTTGAAGCCTTGTTGATAGCCTCCTTCATTACCCACATAGTTGATTTCCTCTTGCATAGTAATCTCCCCATCTTGAACTTTAGCACAATCACCAACAAAGTGGACTTGGTTTTGTTGCCCTTGAATTATCATATCCAATTTAGCATTGAGTGACTTGATCTCCTTCCTTGTCTTCTCCTCAGATTCGCTCCTAGAGGTTCTATCATAGTCGTCTCGATAGTTGGCATCGCTTTGAGCAAGATTTTCAACTAACACAAGGCCATCATCAACATCTTTTCCAAGGAAGTTACCATTGCATGCGGTGTCAAGAAGCATCCTTATCTTTGAGACAACTCCTCTATACAATGTGCTTAAGAGTGATTTATCAGAGAAACCATTGTGGGGGCATTGCATGGTGTAGCCTTTGAACCTTTCACATGCTTCACAAAAGCTTTCATTGTTTCTTTGGGTGAAGCTTGATATCTCATTCTTCAACTTGGCAGTCCTTGTGTTAGAGAAGAACTTAGCGAAGAATGCCTTCTTGCATTGATCCCAAGAGGTGATGGAGCCTTGTGGAAGTGTATTCTCTCATAGGTGTGCTTTGTCTCCAAGAGAAAAGGGAAACAACCTCAGCTTAAACCCATCTTCAGAAACTCCATTTATCTTGGTCATGCTACAAATCATGTCAAACTCATCCAAATGGTCCAATGGGTCTTCTATAGCCAACCCATGAAACTTGTTGCTTTGCACCATTGATATCAACCCACTCTTGATCTCAAAATTGTTATTCTCAACCGGAGGAGGGATGATACCTTGGAAATTGGCATGAGTGTTAGGCGCATCACAGGCCCCATGTTCCTTTGGGGCCTAATGTAATGGTGATGGGCGCCAATATGTGGTCCTAGACCACCTAGACCTTGAGGGTCATCCATTCCTAGCCTCTCTATGTGCTGAGCTCTTTCTCTTTCCCTTCTTGCTCTCACTCCTCTTTCTAGATGATGAATGTTATCGAAAGGCTCAACAAGATTTGTAACTCCTCTAGACCTCAAGTTCATACACCTTCAAGAGAGAATCAATGCAAAATGAAAGAGTTAGTAACTGAAGTAAATGAAAAGCTTAGTCTCAAGAAGAACTAAAATTCTAATGCATCTAGACAATCACCAAAGGGCAACGGCGCCAATTGATATGTAGGATCTTAGTATCACTTTCAATACTCAACACCACTCATGTCATTGTAGTAGTTGAGGTATCAATCCAATTGTTGATGTAGATGACACTAGAAATGCGTAGAACTTTTTAAGCTAAGCAAATATAAGTAAATTGTTGTTTCTCTACCAACCTAAGTGATCAAACAAGTAGCATTCAAAGGTAAAAGCAAGAACATGACAAATAACTAAACAATATGATCAAATGATAAAAAGGGAATCCAACAATAGGGTTATTGACTTTGGGTGACTCTAAATCTGATTCAAGATGTCCAACCTATCAATTTCAATGCTAATCCTTATGTAAGAAGCACTAATTAAGACTAATCCATTTTTATGGCACTAATCTCTTTGCTAATTATCAATTCAAGATCTAATCATCATTAGTAAAAAGATAATCATCAAGCAATAAACACAAGCTTCATAGAACCAATAAACACCTTAGACATCTATTTTCATAGGCTAAGCATGTAAATCTCTTAATTTAGTTGTTTGGGGAATTTCATCAAACACCTTGTGGGTGGGAAATGCTCTTTGATCCAAATCACATTCTCAAAGCTAATCTAGCATTGAAATCACTAAACAAGAAAGGATAATGAAAGATTTAAGCCCTAGACATCAAGAACCATCATTAGAATCACCATAATCCACTCTATTCTTAGATCCTAAGAAAACTACTCACTAATCATAGTTAAACCCACTAATCCCATGAAGGAAAAGTTGATAAACATGATTAGGGAATAGAAAGATGGAAGATAAACAAAGAGCCGTGACTAGTGTTCCAAATTGCATAAACTCTTAAAAATATCTTACAAAATCACTTAGAATCCCAAAAGGGAAGGTTTTCTAAGCAAGAACATAAGATAAAAACGAAAATTAGGTAAAGTTACTTTTATAGTGAACAGTAAACGAACCAGGTCAACCCGGAACAAACCGGGTGTTGACCTGGTTTTTGGCTTCGTCTGGCAGTGCATCGGTTTGTCAAACCGATGTGATCTTTGGAAGCTTCACATCTGTTTGTCAAACTAATGCACCCAAACCGATGTGATCTCTGGAAGATTCACATTTGTTTGTCAAACCGATACACCCAAACCGATGTGGTGCCAGACAACCTCTGTCAACTTCGTTTCAGCTTTTCTTCGATCCCGGTTCATCCACCAAACTCCAAATGGTCTCTTTACCTCTAAAAACACCTGAGAAACACTCCAAATGCAACGAATGTGCAAAGATCTAGGCTAATACCCATTAAACTCTAATATGAATGCAAACCAAACTATATGGACAAGTTATATGCATGAAAAATGTAAATGCTACACTAAATGGACGTTAAAATGGTGTAAATATGCTAATTATCAGCTAGCCGCGGTGGTCCTGCGGTGGTGTTGACGGTGGTCAGAATTTCTTTGCTTTGTTATGGACGTGATGATTCTTAAAACAATGAAGCTTCACCTTATATAGGCAAGGAGTTGACGTGCATAGTCAATAATCGCTTTTGATTACATACTCCGATTAATCGAAGGTGAATCCCGAGGCAATGAAAGTAGGCCCGATTTTAGAGGTGTTCCCATATTGCAAAAACATAAGGTCCCACCATTTTTCACCTGTTTTTTTATTACATTTCAAGACAAAGTATTTTAAGAATTGTACAATTGAGGGTCCAAATATTTAGATTTATAAAATATACAACTAAGTTTAATTTTAAAAAAATTATGGCACATGGCTCAGTTTCTGTTTGAGTCAGGCCTGAATAAGAGGGATACGTTGCTTGAGTTTAGTGTTCATCTATTTAGTGACTTCAATTTTCTGAGGCTAAAGAAAAGAAGAACCAAAAAAGAAATTTATAAGAGAGAAAAACAAAAAGATGGATGGAGGAGACAAGATGGAAAAGAAGATACAGAAGTTGAAGCGGTGCATTTTACTTTAGTAAATTAATATAAAATTGAAAATTAAAATATGTAAATTTAAGGAAAAAATAAAACGATGACGTATTGAGCGTTTTAAACTCAATTTACTAAAACGATATCGTTTTGAATTTTCATGTGTCGTCTTAGTTAGCAACCACTAATGATGCTATTAACGTTATGCGCAGTTTTGGTAGAATCGACCATATTTCTTTAGTTCATATAGTATTTTCAAAATTTTATATAGTTCATGTAGTTTAAGACATTGAGTTATACGTCGTGTATGAATAATCAACAAACTCTTAGTTTATAGGGGAATTGGTTATTTTCTGCAAAACAACGTCGTTTTAAACTTTCACGTGTCATCCCAGTCAGCAACCGTCAACGCTTCAATTAACGTCATATGCGGTTTTGGTGGAATCGACCAAATTTTGTTAGTTCATCTTGTATTTTCAAATTTTTATATAGTTCATGTAGTTTAAGACATTGAATTATATGTTGTGATTTTTATTTTATAGGGGAATTGACCGTTTTTCCAGTAATCGCCCATGTCACAAGATCGAATCCTCTTGTGTTTTTTATTTAACTCTCTAAAATAAGGGGTAAAATAATAAAAACACATTAATTAAAATCTAATGGCTTCATCTTCTTCCTGCGACTTCTTTTTTTTTTTTTTTTTTGTAACAAACTTCTCTTTGCACGATTCAATAGAAAAAAACTCCTATTTTTAACCAAATTACTCCGATTTTGATTGATTCTCTGAATAAGCTGATTTATCAAGAAACGATTTTCTTATCAGAACATATCAAAATCGTCGCAGCTGACCTCTGCTAAGCGATTAACCGGTCAATTACACAATAACTTGGCCGAGTTTTAGAACAAGACATAAAACACATGAAACTAAATTTTAGGTACATATATTATGATTTTCATTAAAATCTTTATATATAAAACAAGAGTAAGTTGACAATTTTGTGATTGACATGTTTCATTCCTTATTTTAAAATGAAAATAGTTTTTGGTTTTATATACCTACATACCGCGAAATGAGTTATTTACACCGAAGAGTACTTTCTCCACTTATGATTACATTATAGGCATTTTGGCTTATTGGGCACTTTAGGAGTCACTGTTGCAAGAGAAAACCCGAGACTATCCTTTTTATTTTAAGCATCTCTATCTTCTTCTTCCTCATGTTTTTAAGTTTTCGATTGGCTATGTTTTTTTTTGTTTTTCACCGACAATTCTATGAATCTTGCTTTTTATTTATTTAATTCAATCCAATAGAGTCGAGATCGTTTTAGATTCTCCAACACATTCTGATTTGGATAACCAAACAAAGATATAATCTCCTATTATGGGCAATGGTTTATGAACACAATGGCAATGCTGGTCTCGGAGATTTAGATACTGCGGCGACGCGAATCCCCCCACCACTACTCCTCCACTTCTTTTGCCGCTACTACGGCCCTCACCGTTGATGCGTGTGATACATTGAAGGAGTTTAGAGGTCCTTAGACTTTTCTGATTTGAATTAGTGACTGTAAATACGATAATCGAGCACTTGAATGCAAAAGAAAAATTGATTAGTAGTAAAGCATGAAAGTGGGTGGACTTTGAAGGATCTGGTAATCGAACCATAGACTTTGAAAAACTATGGACAGTAAATATGTGGACAGTTAACTTTGGACAAATATGCGTAGCTAAGTTTTGTTCGACGAAGTTTTCTATTCATCAGATTTTGTATTTTTGGATGAGAACGGAATGGACAAGACTATAAAGATGTTATATGAGATGACATAGTGTGATGGACACTTTCTGAATGTACAATGGAAAAATACTCACAACCAAAATAACAAGATGAATGTAGTCTAAAGCTCATTGGTTTTGTCCAAATTCTATTTAAAAAGAACAGAACAACCCAAGTTCTCAAGTTCATGGCAAAGGAAGTGATATCAAACAAAAACTTATATTATGTAACTAAACTCTTACCACCAAATGCAAATTTATCATCAAGTAGTTGTAAACAACATATTGTGAAGTAGAGACTACAAAGAAATGAAAGAAATAAAGTCAAGAAGCATGGACAAAATCGCAGGATGAAGTGAAGAGAAGTAGGTTGAGCTCAACAACCTGAAAGTGCCTTATGGAACGAATAAGCAGTTGTTATAGTTGTCGTGTTGGTGTGACCATGAGTGTGTAACCATGAGATTGCGTCCATGAGAGTGTGACCATAAGAGTGTGTTCATGAGATTACTTCAACACTTAATCATGTCGTGATAGTCATCGTGTTGCACAGGTCACTTGCCAGGTTAGTAAGCCTTAAATAAGTAAAGAGAAGTATGTTGAACTCGACGACCTGGAAGTGTCTTATGGAACGGATAAGCTGTTGTGGTAGTTGTCGTGTTGTTGTGTCTATGAGTGTGTATCCATGAGATTGCGTCCATGAGAGTGTGACCATGAGATTATGTCCGTGGGATTACTTCAACACTTAATCATGTCATGATAGTCGTCGTGTTGCACATGTCACTTGCCAGGTTATTAAGCCTTAAATAAATAAATAAATATATATATATATTGCTTGATTTTGGGGATTTTCTGGTTTTTTCTTGTTGTGGCAGTTTTTTGTCATTGCCATTTTGTATAAGTCTTGACTTTTTTCTGTTTCTTTGTTGGCACAGCTTTTACCATTCTCAGAGAAGAGAGTGTTGCAGCAAAGCCAGTGTGATGATGTTCATTGTCTAATAGAAAAACAACAATGGTATATGGAAGTTGTAGGCACCTCCAAATCAAGGGCTTTTTTCTTTTCCTCGATTCAAATTTCTTAATGTATTGATGAAATAATATTGCATTTGCTTTAGAACCTAATGGAGAGTGTGTCCATGAGAGTGCATCCATGAGAGTGTGTCCATAACCGTAAACCTTTGGCTCATCCACAGTCATTTGTCCATCCATTGTTGCGCATTTGGTTAAAGGTTTTTCGGAATATTATACTCCCCACCATGTGACGTGTTTGATGCAACGCTCTAGCTTATCCTGGAGAAGTAATCCTGCCAAGAACAAGGACAACTTTACGCCATCTACGTCCAGTAAATAACACTAAACATGTCCACTATATCTTGTCAATTTGATCATATCCACAATCTTATGTCCATTTGATTATATCCATAATCTTATATCCACTATATGTTTCCTCGTTCAAAGTTTTATCCAAAGTAAAAATAACTAACATATTCAGAAGTTTAGTACCATTCAAACAGCAGAAATTGAAATAAGATGGAGGAAATAGTCATGGATATGTATGGTATCCACTCGTTCATATACATGCTTCTGTGTCTAGTAGCGTTTACCCATACTTTCCATTTTTTATCCATGCTTTGGACTCTGAGTCGTCTATGGTGGTCGCGGAGGAGTAGATCTGGGTTTTGCGGTTGAATGCGGTGAAGTTGCAAGAGAATAGGTTGCCTAAAGTCTCGATTCTGATTTGCAAAGACGGTGAAAACCATCAGAAGAAAAGTCAAAATCATACACACAAAAGAAAGTACTGAGTTTTGCCATTTGAATCACGATGCATAATTAAATCAGATTATGAACAAGAGGGAAATACGCTAAGAGCAAACATAATTGGTATAAGAGGATGATAGAGGAAGCTTACTTTGAAAGAATCAAACGGTGATCTGAGTTTCAGAGACGGCGCCTGACGAAGAGGAAGAAGAGACGGATCTGCAAGTGGTGAAAGAAATCAAGCAACCAGTAATTTTGTGAAATATGTTTTTATAGAAATCGACGGCGGCGTTATTCGTAGTTGCCGGAAAATAAAGGAGTCGTGAGGAGACAAAGGTTTTACATTTTTACAGATAAGAAAACAGAGATAAGAGGAAAGGTGTTTTTGTCAAAACACTTGATCAAAGTGCTCTAGTTTTAAAAAGTGTCTGAAGCTCTAATATGAGTTTGTAAAAGTGAATTTGAGTGTAAATATTTCTATTTTTCTCACAATTCTGTTTTTATATTCGTTATTTTTTGAGAAAAATTGTTGGATAACTAAAAAAAATTATATTCTACAATCTAATCAATTTCTCTCTCTATCTCTTCTTATCTCTCTTAGAAATTGGTTAGATTCTCAAATATTTTTTTTTTTGTTATTCACCAAAACTATTTATATTTTGTTTCCATGGTTTTATTACGCACATGCTCTCTGTGAAGAGAATAACAGCTTAAATATTTTCCTAAAATGAAACAAAATAACCCACTAAACAAGAAGTCAAAAGTATCTCACACTAAAATAACAATAAAACTAAAAAAAAGAGAGAGAATGAGAAATCTTTTATTTTGAGAGATTTTGTGAGATTTTAAGAGATTAAGACCATCTCCATTGGTAGAGATCCATATGGGTATCTAAAACATTTTTTAATATAAATTTTACTTATTTCTTCTTCTAAGAACTTTTAATTTGATTTTCATTTTTGGATGATCCATTGGTAGAACCCATTAGGGGTTTCTTAAAAAAAAAAATTATAAAATTATATTATATTTTAAACAAAATACAATTAATAAAAACGTAAATATATTGCATTTAAAAAAAATTTGAAACATACAACTCATATAAAAATATTTAAAATAGAGATTTGCAACTTATAAACGAAAAGAAACGCTGAATTATAAACTTAATTTGTGCCAAAATTTTGCCATATATGCTCTACCAAATCAGCTTTCAACTGTTGATGCATATTTTTATCATGGACTCGATGTCTATTCGTCATTACATTGACGAGATTTGTAGGCATATTGGTAGAGTACGTATAATCCACTTGTGCAGTTGTGTTGCCTTCTCCTTCTTAGAATTCTGATACATTAAAATGAGTGTATCCATCTCGTTCGTCTTCGACTATCATATTGTGAAGTATGATTCATGCTCTCATTATTTTTCCAATTTTTACCTTATCCCAAAAAAGAGCCGGGTTTTTGACAATCGCAAATCGAGCTTGCAAGACTCCAAAAGCACGCTCGACATCATTTCGGACAGATTCTTGATTTGTAGAAAATAATGATGTTTTAGGATCTTGAAGAATTGGAATTGATTGGATAAAAGTTGCCCATTTTGGATAAATACCATCTGTGAGATAGTAAGCCAAATGATACTCACGTCCATTGACGAAGTAATTCACTGTTGGAGCTCGACCTTCTATAATATCATCAAATACTGGTGAGCGATCAAGAACATTGATATCGTTTAAGATACCTGGAGGTCCAAAAAATGCGTGTCAAATCCAGAGATCATGTGAAGCTACAGCCTCTAAAACAATTGTTGGTTTTCCAGATCCACGGGTATATTGCCCCTTCCAAGCGGTGGGGCAGTTCTTCCACTCCCAATGCATACAATCGATGCTCCTAATCATCCCGGGAAATCCGCGTACGGCTCCAACATGGAGTAGCCGTTGAAGATCATCATGTGTGGGTCTTCTTAGATACTCATCCCCGAATAAAGATATTATTGCTTCCACGAAATTTTCCAAGCATAAGAGCACAATACTTTCACCGAGCCGGAGGTATTCGTCAACCTTGTCAGCCGCACAACCATATGCCATAATACAGATAGCTGCTGTACACTTTTGTAGTCCGGATATACCAAACCTTCCGATAGCATCTTTTTTTTGTTGAAAGTATGGAACTTCATTGGTGAGTCGATGAACTATTTTCATGAACAAGTGCTTGTTCATTCTGAAACGTCGTCGGAACATAGAAGCCGGGTATGTTGCATCTTCAGAGAAATAATCATTCCATAAGCGGTTGTGGCCTTGCTCGCGTTCTCTTTCAATATACCGTCTTTTTTTCTTTTCTTTCGTAGGCAGAACATAACTATTGAATGCTTGCTCAAATGGTTCATCGAACGCTTGCTCAAATGGATCATTTTCTTCGAAAAACTCATGAGAAGAAGATGCCATTTGTGTTGGTACTTTGGTTGTTTTGTAGAAGAAGAAGTATATAGAACAATATGTTTTGTAGAAGAAGAAGTAGTTTATAAGAAGTGGTAAACAATATGGTAAGAACGATAAAAATCTTATATGTGTTTGTAAGAAGTGGCTTGTGAAACAACTAAAGAGTGACATATATAGCAAAATAACAAAACTCTCTCACTCACGGGTGTGTGATAATACAACTATACAAAACAACAAAACTCTCTCACTCATGGGTTCACAATCTCTTGGCAGCTTCACAAAACAATCTCTTTGCAGCTTTGTTTCACTCACGGGTGTGTGATACACTCATTTTGTTTGGACATGGAGTGTGATATGAATGTGTGGTAGTACAGCTATGTTTCACTCACGGGTTTTGTCCGAAACTTTCTTGGGCTTGTGAAACTGGAGCCATTCCTGACGTGGCATCATCGGAGCAGAAAGCCTTCATGGCCAATCTCTTTGCAGCTTTGTTTCACCTGCGTATTTAAAGTAATAAGCATGAATCCAGATATCAAATTGCAGCAAAAGAAAACAAATCAGATTAAACTAAAAGTAGCATTTATTAAACTGAAACAGAGAGTACAAGTACAAACAACACTTAAACTAACAAGCATTCATCATGCACAATACTTCTTTGGATCTACTACAAAGAAGACTTAAACTTATTTCGATCTACTACAACCAAGACTTAAACTTATTTCGATCTTCCTCACAAAGTTCACTCATTAGAAAGCATGTCAGTTAGTAGCTTGTTCTTCACAGCCACTTCCAACTCTGAAAGTGGTTCTTTTTTTGCAATGAGACTTTCAAGCAGATGGTTGGTGGACAATCTTTGTTTTATAGCTAACTCCTTCTGCTTGATGGTCCACATGTTCTGATACTCCAACAGAACGCTTTCCTCTATACCAGAGTTGCTGACACTTTTTTTTCCTTTGGCCTTAGCTGCCTTCACACCCTCAGGGCGAGCCATTGGTTGATCCTCAGGTTGCGTAACTGTTTGTGAGCTTTCAGATTGAGCATCAACCTTCCTTTTTTTTGAACTTCCATCACCTTTGCTAGTTGAAGAGCCACACCACTTCTGATCATTGCGAAGCTCTAACCATGCATGCTCAAGACTAAACTTCACTTTGTAATCATTGAAGAAGAGATCGTAAGAAACCTTCAGAACGTCAGTGTCATTGTACCCACTGGTTTTAAGCCTCTTTGCAGTCTCATAGCAGCCCACGAATTTGCAGACATGGTCATTGATCTTGTGCCACCTTTGCTTACAATTGTTGGCCTCTCGGTTTTGAAAATCAGCAAGCTTAGGAGATGCGTTAAAATATGCAGCAATACGCTTCTAAAACGCTGATCCTTTTTTCTCATTCCCCACCACAGCATCTTTGCTTGTGTTTAACCACGAGCTGCATAGCACAATATCTTCAGTTGGAGTCCATTTGCGTCTTTCTCTACGCCCCTCACCTATCTCTTCAAGCTGCTCAGGATCCTCAAGCATTTGCGTACCAAAAGCTGGGACTTGTGTACCAAAAGGTGGGACTTGTGACGATCCAAGTCCCATAGAAGGGGAAAAACTCTCAGGTATTTGGGATTTTTGTTGGCTATTTAAAAGATCCCTGAAATTATTACATGAATCCATAGAAGATTGAATGGTGGTTTAACGATGAAGAGAAGTTGTGATTTAACGATGAAGAGAAGTGGTGGTTTAATATATAGGAAAAGTTGTAATAAGTGTTTACATGTAGGCGATGGCAATTATGTATTTGCCTAATCTACAACTAACAAGCATTGATCACAATAGGCACTTATGTATTTGCCTAATCTACAACTAACAAGCATTGATCACAATAGGCGATGTGACAAGCATTTATCACAACTGGAAGTACTAAAAACAGTCCTAATTTGGTCATAATCTAACAACCATTTATCACAATTTCGATGGCAAAACGAAACTAAAACCAGTCTCGTTCTGCTCCTTAACTAACAAGCATTTATACACCACAACCATACTACCTAATCTACAACTTTGTTACACCATGCGTCATCTTTCAAGTGTCAAAATGTAGCTCATATGTGAGATGAAACAAGGTTTAGTTACCTTATCTATGTGCGATCATTCGGGTGCAAGATCCCATTGTTCTCAAGTCCTTCCTCGGAGACACTCTCATCGCTACCTGAATCGCTAAACGGATATCTACCATCGCATTCCTTATCTTCAGACTTCCCTGGTTAAGCAAACACAACATTTAATCAAAAAGATTTTTCTGATAAATCACAATCTATTCAAATTTATCTGAAAGTTTTTCTAGCTACAAAGATGATTTACTGTAATAACCAGATCAAAGGGTACACCAAATTCAACAGAAAGTTATAATACAATCAAAAGACAATATGATCAAATCTTAATCTGACCCCTGAATTTTTGTGTTACAGAAACCCGTGTAAAGGCCAAGAGAGAGAGAGATTGAGAGATTGAGAGAGAGATTGAGATATCGAGAGAGAGACTGAGATTGAGAGATGTCAAATTTTGATCATATTGAGAGATCGAGAGAGAGATCAAGAGAGTGATTGAGATTGAGAGATCGAGAGAGAGAGATTGAGAGAGAGAGTGAGATTGAGAGATCGAGAGAGAGATTGAGATTGAGAGATCGAGAGAGAGAGATTGAGAGATCGAGAGAGAGATTGAGATTGAGAGATCGAGAGAGAGAGATTGAGATTGAGAGATCGAGAGAGAGAGATTGAGAGATCGGGAGAGAGAAGAAGATTGAGAGATCGAGAGAGAGATATTGAGAGATCGAGAGAGAGATTGAGATTGAGAGATCGAGAGAGAGATTGAGATTGAGAGATCGAGAGAGAGAACCTGATTGCGAATTGATGTAGAGAAGAGGCTAGACATCTTCAGCCTGATTGCGAATCGAGCTTCACCATGAACCTGATTGCGAATCGAGCTTCAACATCAACGCCGGCGATTCGATCGTCAATGATGCTTTCTCGGTTTCATCGGATGAAATGGAACAGAGAAATAAAGAATGAAAAAAAATTTCTTTTTATATTTTAGACCCATCCAACAAATCGGTGACACGTATGGGTTTTTAATCTGTTCTTAAAACTCTTACCTAAGATACGTTCGCTAATCTAATAACCTATTAATCATTTCTTTTAATTGTTTTTTACTTTAGAAACTCATTAACAAACCCCTAAGAAACGCTAATGGAGGTGCTCTAAGAGCATCATTAATGCAGAGCTGAGGAGAGGTTCTTAGATTTAAAAATAGAGAAAAAATAAAAAAAAGAATGACATGTAGAAATTTTGGAAAAGAATCGGTTCTCTGCGCAGAGGTCCAAGAAGCGGTTCTTCGGCCACGTGGCGTAACATGGTTCGCCAATTTTTTTTTTTTTTTTTTTTTTTTGAAAAATCATTATTTTATTATTATTTTTTTAATATTAAATAATGTTTAAGAGCTCCATCTCAAGCTGTCCAATACTGATGTTCTAACGAGAGACCCATTTTACAGTTGTCTTCATATGATAGGTTTAATTTGTTTTTTAAACTTAAAAATAAATTACATAATTACACAATATTACAAATATTAGTATTATATTGTTTAGATATTCTTGGTAAATCTCTTACAAATGGAAATGCTCTGACATTCAACATCTGTGTTTACTATGTTTGGAGAGGAAATAATGGTTCAACATCTGACCATGTTGAAGACGGCGAAGCGATGTTGTATTGAGACACTGGAGCGGTAACAAACACGTTGTTCTTCGATTCTACACTTATGTTGTTAATCTCGACGGCTTCTTTCTCTTTGGCGTTTTCACTAACATACACATGTGGTTGCATGTCTTTAGGAGATGAACGAATCCTTTCCAATTCCATGGACACTTCTCTCATGCTTGGTCGTTTATTTCTCTCTAGATTCAGACACCTTCCAGCAACTTGTGCTACCGCCATGACCTGTTCCACCTTGCAGTCATCTCTGATTCGAGTATCGATGATATCCACAACTTTGTTTTCCTTCATGGAAAGATTGAAGTATGCTGCCAATGTTCTGTTTTCTAGAGACCGAATTAACGAAATCGGCTTTTCTCCTGTAATGATCTCTACTAGCACGACCCCGAAGCTATAGACATCGCTTTTATCGGTGAACTGACTTGACTGGAAATATTCCGGATCTAAATACCCGGCTGTACCTGAAACTAGTGTTGTCAGATGGGTATGCTCCTCGGTTACCGATCTTGAAGTACCGAAATCAGACACCTTAGCTCGATATTTCTCATCCAACATTATGTTTGTGGATTTGATGTCTCTGTGATAAACCGGAGCCGATGCAGCTGAGTGGAGGTATGAAAGAGCTCCAGCAATCTCTATGGCAATGCGCAGACGTACTCCCCAAGTAGCCACCGTGTAGTCAGATAATTCTTCATGGAGATGCTCGAAAAGATTTCCATTAGCAACAAACTCATATGCCATAAGTGGCACTTCCGTCTCAAGGCAACATCCCAAGAGCTTTACAATGTTTCTGTGGTTTATCTGCGAAAGAATGACAACCTCGTTTATGAACTCTTCTAGCTTGTCTTCGTCCACGACTTTAGATTTTTTCACTGCCACGATTCTACCATCGATCAACATTCCCTTGAACACAGTGCCTTGACCACCTTGTCCAAGAACTCTGTTTTCACTAAAATTTTCAGTAGCTTTCTCCAACTCATTTGAACTGAATACTTTTGTCTTCTCAACCCTGCCTTGTGTTGAAGTTAATTGTTGCTGCAACAATAGACCTCCATTGCGCTTGAAAAATATCTTTTTGCGAGTGATCTGCCTTAGCCTTCTAATAAATATGTATATCACACCACAAACAAGGGCTACTCCGAAAATATACAAACACAATTGTAGCAACAACAACGCCTACAAATCACATAAGAAGATTGAAAAGCTTTAACATTTAAGAAATTGTAGCACACTTTAAGATTGGTACCACCTGCCTTCTTGAAAATCTTTGTATTCATCATCACCAATGAATAAAGCTTTAACATTTAAGAAATTCAATGACTTACCTGCAAAAGATGATATAGACATGCAGAAATGGCGGTGGAACTTCTCGATACCTAGATAAGTAAAATAAATTAAATAAAAAAGTAATAAGATGCAATCTTATTTACTTCGAAAGGAAAAAAAAAAAGAAGGTGATAATAGTTACTTACGTTTGCATCCACTCGAGACGTATGGGTTACCTTCGTAACCTTCTGTGCATCCACAACTTGCATAGATGATACCAGAATTATTTCTACACTCACAAGTGCAGCTAATGTTGCCAGAGCGTCCAGTGTATTGTAACCTATTTTGGCATCCCAAGGAAGTAATGAGTGAAGGATTCATCGTACGGAAAGACCATTCGAGCTCAATAGTATCATACTGTTTTGCATGGAACCATTTCGGATTTCCCGGCCTGGTTGAATTCAAAAGCGAGCTAAATTCTTGTTCATTGCTGGGAGTGATGGGGAGTTTGATGCGAACTGACGCATATGACATGGACCTATCACTATATTGGATAGGAAGAGAGATATTTACAACTTCTTTGTTGTTAACGGAAAGGAAAGGAACAGACTTTCCGGAAACATTGTTGCATTCAATCTCGTACCCTTTGTCGAGATAACAACCCTTTCCGACTCCAAAAGGGTAAGGGATCTCGATTCCTCCACAGTAGCTTGGACAAGAGCTTGAAACTGTGAGAGCGGCTGAATCAAGAATCAGTACAAGGAGGAGAAAGAGGATAACCTGGAAGGAGTAGTAATTCTCACACTACATACTGATCTTTTTTCTGTTTGTGTTACTGTTTCTATGCCTTTTGGGAGAAATGAGAATGGTCTTTGCAAATTAAAGCACCCAGCTTTTGTAGGGTATAGCGGAGTTGAAAGTTTCTCCGTTTACTTAGACAAATCATTAGGTCTTCGGCTTTGAAATTTCTCACCTCTGTCTCAATCAAAACAACTATATATATAGTGACAAAAAATAATATCGTTCATGTGAATAGAATCAATAATGGAGCATCATCATCATGGGTGGGATATAAAGAACCGAGATATAGATTTGTTTGTTTTAAAAAAAGAATCGAATGTATATAAAACATAAGGTGAATGTAATTGTTATGTTTTATGCAGCGTCTTTTTTTTATGTTTAAAAAAAAAAAAACAAATCACAAGAGGGATGGTTCGAGTCTCGTGAGTCGTGACCAAATTGTCCAATTCTAACGGAGACTTTTTTTAGGTACCAAGTTATTCGGTAGAGTAAGGTACATGAAGATTTACCACTGAAAAATACTTTAAAGGGAGGATAACTAGACTAATTTTGGAAGGTGTGTTTTTGGATAGTTTGATTCAAAACTTTTTTTATTACAAAAATAACCTAGTGTACTGATTATATCTTTCGGACCCTTGATGACAAAAAGCGTAATAACAAAGTGTCATTATTTTTGCCTTGTCACGTCATACAACGTTTTGACGGTAGACTTATTATTCTTGGTCAACAGTACAAATCTACCGTAGATTTGTTTGCAGGGTGTGAAATTTTGTAGAGTTATTTTGATAGATTTATACAAACTTGGTGTAAGATATTTTGTGAAGTGGTAGATTTATTTTGAAATTGGTAGATATAATCTTTTTGATGGAAGATTTTCAGCCGTGTTGGTTTTCATGTAAATACATGTCGATAATCTGTGGTAGATGTTTGACTTAAAAAGTTCGTTGACTTCTAACGACGGTAGATTTATCATTAATGCGGTAGATGTATTTGGTGATGCGACATACTTATTTGCTGGAATGCAGCGGATCAGTGTTATTAGGATGGTGGTAGAATTATATATTTGATGGTAGATTTGTAGTAAATTGGTAGATTTATGTACCATGACAGTAGAGTTATCGTGTTTGTGTTATGGAAGAGTTATATGTTTCTGTATTTACTAGAGTAACATCGTTGGTTGCTCTAGCGTGTTCGTTTTATGGTAGACTTTTATTTGATGGAAGATATTTGACTTTTTAACAGAGAAGCGAAATCTGCCATATCTGCCAACTTTTTGTTTTTAGAATTTGGATCCACAGTTATCTCTGAAATCTCCCCAAAAACTTGTAATTGCTTATGATGTTTCGTACCCCACGAATTATAACTAAAATTGGCTATTATAATGCCAAAATATAAAAAACCATACATAGTGTTGATAAGTAAAGAAAATTGAGAAATTGAAACAAAAACAAACATTGTGTAACATCACAAATGTAGCAGAAAATAAAGATTTGAAACATTAGACTCACAAGGTGAGTGAAACAAACTTTTTCCAAGCAATGACCCACGAACGTTCTTCATTGATTTTTGTATATGATTTCACAACACCGATATAACTCACAAGGTGAGTAAAAATTGTTAGATTATAGACATGAATCTTACTTTTTTACATGTAAGTGAACTATCTGCTTGTTCATTTTCACCGTAACATATGTCTGTTTTTCCCGTCGAATTTATGCTCGCAGGATAGATTATAGACATGAATCTTACTTTCTTACATGTAAGTGAACTATCGAAATTTACCAAATGGGAGGAACCATCAACGACGAGAAGCCTTCCTCGGACGTTTGTGTGCTTGATTGTCGGACTTACACGTGGCGTGATGCTCCAAATATGATGGTAGCAAGAAAACGCGCCGAGTCTGCTTTTATAGATGGATAGATGTGTCGTTGGAGGAACAAAGGAATTTAAAGATTGTGCTGAGGTTTTTGACGTAAAGTCTCAGACTTGAAATCCATTGCTTAGCCCTAGTGATGACGATGAGTTTCAGCTTTACAGAGGAGAGATATTCGCTACAAGTAAACACGAATGTACCTTGTTGCGTTATTGAAAATGTAAAGTGGTGTTTTTCGGGGTGAGTTTTTTGAGGGTCAGCTTGTGGTATAACTCAGAGCGTAGAAACTCGTTCGATGTTAAGGGTTTATAGCATCAGTACGTCAAGTGTGCAAGAGTCCAGTTAGCTAACCATTGTGGACAAATCGTGCTTCTATGCGACAAGCCATCATTTGAGCTTTTGGTTAACATGAATAAAAATGCAAGACTTATTTAATTACATTGCAAAATTAGAGAATCTCTTTTAATTACATTGCAAAATTAGCGGATTTTAATCCTCAAACACCAGTACATAAAGAGAGCTCGATCCACAGTAGTTTAAAAGAACATTACACAAAACAAATTTCCGGTCATTGAGGTTCTACCGGTTCACTTTCGGAAACTCTTAATAGTCATCTATTTGATTTCTGCAAAAAAAAATTAAGGGTTAGCTATTTTGTAACGACACCACCTCTATGTTCCCGACTTTCCCGAAAATTCGCCTAATCTCCAACCAAACATTCACCGAATACTGCTACGACTCTCTGATTACTGTAACGCCATTAAATATAAATCTACCATAACCCTCAATATAAATCTACCATACCCCTAAATCAAATATACCATAACCCTCTATGTTCCCGACTCCCCAAAATTCGCCTAATCTCCGACCAAACAGTCACTGGAGACTGCTACGACTCACCGCTTCTCGTAACGCCATTAAATATAAATCTACCATAACCCTCTATGTTCCCTGACTCTCCAAAATTCGCTTAATCTCTGACCAAACAGTCGCTGGAGACTGCTAAGACTCGCCGCTTCCCGTAACGCCATTGAATATAAATCTACCATAACCTTCAATATAAATCTACCATAACCCTACATCAGATGGAAGTTTAAGATAAGTTCTCAAGAACCCGATCCCTTCGTTGGTCAGAAACCAATAGTAATGCGAATGTCTCTCTAACATACTTCTTGGATTTGAAACTCTGCATGAGCTTGATCACTTGCAGGTTGGGTACTGATTCAATCAACGGATGCTTTGCGAGATTGAAATCCTTCTTCGCAGAAACAAACTCCTGCAAAACCCAGAGAACTATGATCAGCAACACAACCTCATCTTCTAATATGCTAAACAAGACAAACATCGTAATTGCTAGCAAAACAGCTCATGTAAACCTCATGAACCAAACTCAAAATTTTAAAATTTCTATTACCAACCAATATGGGATACCTAAAACGCTGAAGTTTTCATTAAAAAATGAATAAACCTTCGAGTATCTACGCTCGTCAATGAAACCTTCAATAGTATTTGTTTTGAGATCCATGGAAACTAAACGATTGAACTGCGGAGTAGATATTTGATCAAACTTTTTGTTTAATTAAGGAGGTTTTTACCATTACCTCATGAAAGTTTAAAACTCAGTTACTTTCTTTCTCTGCTTAAACATAAAATAAATATAAAAAATCAGATTTGGTATGCGTCATTACTACAATTCTAGTCTTTTTCTTTATCTACTCTTTCTTCAGTAAAATGAGGCAAAGTCTCAGGTTTAGTTCATCTACTGCAGAGAATCAGAGTGTGGCATATGATGAGTTGTTCATGAAAATTAGGTTCTGGTCCCTCCTTTATGCAACCACTATCAAAGACCGAGACATAATTGAGGCTATTTTCTTCTAGCAAGTAATATGTAATTGTTATATATATGTTATACATACCTATGCCAACAGCTTTCCATTAAAGAAATCCACTGAGGATCAACATCCTTCGAGACTTCCAGCCTCTGGTTCATGAACCCTACAGCTCCAATTTCCTGCAAGTATCCTAAATAAACTTCTCTTCATATTTGGTTCACGTGTGCAATGGCCATTGCTTCTGCAGCTCTTAGCTTCTCGGACTCATTTGCTTCACAGTGTTCCCAATTCTCTAATCCTGCAGAATAACAATGAATTAGAAACCTCATCTTGAAGGAAGGTGATAGTCTATTACAATTAATTAAAACCCTTAATCAATAGGTAGAGCATTCATTAACAAAGCATTTGGCTCGAATTAAGC
The DNA here is from genome assembly GCA_020283515.1 of Alliaria petiolata. NCBI lineage: Eukaryota > Viridiplantae > Streptophyta > Magnoliopsida > Brassicales > Brassicaceae > Alliaria > Alliaria petiolata. The sequence goes on from JAHZTW010000001.1 coordinate 108,822,588, forward strand.
AATAAAACAACGACTCAGCTATAAAATGGAATTTTTGGCTGGTTTTAAAACTCTATTGAGGAATTTCATCAAACAAGTAATATGCATTACTTGAAACCGAACCCTATTCAACAAATTCCACCGGTAGAGCTCGACCCTGATGCACGAAATTACCCAAGCAAACCTCTCTTCGACAAGAACCAAACACCAATTACGATCTAAAACTCAAACACCATGAAAAAAAAAACAATGAAAAATAAAGAAAGAGCAGGGAAACTCACGCGGCTTGTAACGGCGATTCAATTCAGTGTTCCGATCGGCGAGTCTCGGCCTCTGTCTCTCCATTCATGAAATCGAACGCAGAGAACACATAGGTCTTGTCAATCATCGTTATCACCGATCGATTCTTCCGCCATAATCGGTTTTGCTTCCATGGTGAATCGCAAATCGAATCGCAAATCAATTCGCCACACAATCGCCACACAATCGCCACGTCTCTAGAGATCTAGGTTTTCTTTTTTCTCCACAAAACGAATCTAATTAACTTTTTCTTTCTTTTTCCAGTTTTATACTTTATATTTTTTCTATTTACCATTTTTTTTTTTTTTTAATTTAATGGCACTTTTGTTGATTTTTTTTTTCAATGGCTAATTTGTTATTCTTCTCAAATGAGGGGGGTTAAAATCTTTTCCAAATTTCCAAATTTTGTAAGGTTAGTTTTGTTATTTTTATATAAGAGGAAATTATTCTAGTCAATACTAATATGAGTAAGGTTAATCTAAGTAATAATCTTTTAAAAAAATTAACATGTTTTCATCGTCATATTCTTTTATTTTTATTTTTTAGAGGTATAGGTTTTATTTTCATGTTAAAGAGATCGATTTAGTGTATAAGAATGTGGATTCTACGTTTTTAACTTAATTAGTTTTAGATATTACATATTTTGTATAAGCGTCAGAGGTTGCAGCAAATTGTTGTTAAACTGATGAATTTAGAGAAATTTGGCAATTGGGTACTTTTTGACTTTGTAATTGGGAGAATGGGTACATCCATCTTTTTATTTGCAAATAGGATACTTCTCTCTCTCTCTCCTAAGATGTAAATACGCTATACCCCTTACGAAAATTGCCAAATAACGGAACTGTCATTAATAAAAAAAAAAAAATTTAAAACAACAATTCTGCGCCAGCAGTTCTACAAATTATATTCGGTTTAACCCATCTAATTCCGATAAAATCGAAGACGGTTATTACGTGGTTTCTGCTAACCGTTTAAAAAACGAAAAACCGTGTCAAACGGTTATTACAAACTCTGGTTTTCAGTAATTAATTTCGTGAATTAAATTTTCTCGGGCCAGCTTTACCTTCCCCTTCGATTGAAGATCCCAGACGAGGTTTCTCCGACAAACGAGTTTTCGAAAACCCCGACCCAGTTCTCCTTAAATTGCAACTATGGGTCGACGGAAATCAATCATTAGCCGTCCCGGTAGAAAACCCCAACCGAAAACAACCGACATGGTACTTCGGAGTAGGTCTCGGCCGGAACCGCCCACCGTAGACTCTCTCAGCAGTGGGGCAACTGATTCAGAAAGTAAGTTCAATTAATAATCTTCTGGAACTTTAGAGCGGCTCGGCACTAATAGGTTTAATGTCACTTTAATTACAGTTGCAAGAAATTTTGTAAAATTCATCCGCGATAGTTGGGGTTCCGGAGTTAGCTCTCCAGTTAGTAAGATCCAAAGTACTAGGCATTGTCAGTTAAATTTGCGCTCGACATTTAAATTGCTTTACCGGAAATTCCTTCTTATGTTAGTTGCATGTGTGGAGTCATAAATAATGCCCTTTCGTAACAGATTCGAGGGACCACATCGGTGGTGATGGGTGCGAAAGCAGTGGTTGTTCCAAGAAACTGCCTACCCGTCTGTTCGGCGCCAATTGCTACCCAACGGGGGGGGGGCCCCGGCTAAATATCTACTCCAAAGCGAACATGATTGGGGAAGTGGTCTCGGCGTTGGATGGGTCCGACGAACTGCAAGAACTTCTACGGTCCCAGTTCGGCAGTCTATTAAGATTGCCTGTTGCAAGATGCACCAATTCCGTCAAACTAATCCATTCCCTCTTATCCCGTCAACTAATCACGAAGAAAAAACATGAAATGTGGATTGCTTTTGGGAGTAAACCTTTTCGCTTCTCTCTCTCGGAGTTCAAGCGTATCACTGGCCTTATGTGTGGTCCATTCCCTCGAGATTACCACCCAGGGGAGGAAAATTCAAAGGCTGCCACCCCGGTATCTGACCTTTCCGACTCAGATGCGTCTGCAAAAGCAGGGGAAGAAGAGACAGTAAAGACCACCATATCTCGTATGTGGCGAGACCTTTTTGGGAGAGATGATCCTTTCGTAACTGCAGCCAATGCGGTGGACATGCTGAAAGATCCTTCGTTGGCCCAGTGGAAAAGGCTACCCCTTGCATTGATCATCATTGTGGATGGGATCCTCATATGTCGAGACAAGAACCTAACCATCACGCCCGCATATGTGGATATGTTATGCGATATGGAGTACTTCATGTCGTTCCCCTGGGGTAGAGAATCTTTTGCGAAGACGTTATCTAGATTAGTCCCGAATCCACCAAGTCCAACGGTAGAAGCTTCGGTCCTGGAAATGCGTAACCGGCTGAAACAGCAAACGAGCGTATGCTACGGTATTACTCTAGCCTTGAAGATTCTGGCTTTCGAAAGTTTTACTCTGCTGTTGAGAAAGATTCCAGAACCTGAGAAAATGACATCATTTTTAGAAGAACCACACGCCCTTGCAAGAACCATAACCCTCCTTCACATGAAAGATGTTATCGCCGTCGAAGCGGACCCTGAGGTAAACATCGTATAAACATTGTTATAGGCGTACGGGGGATGATGTTTTACAAGCGTACGGAGGATCTGTTTTATAGGCGTACGGGGATTGATGATTTGTAGGTGTACGTTGGATGATGGTACGTGTACGGTTGATGATGGTTTTATAGGCGTACGGGGGATGATGTTTTATAGGCGTACGGGGGATCTGTTTTATAGGCGTACGGGGATTGGTGATTTGTTGGTGTACGTTGGATATGGTACGTGTACGGTTGATGATGGTTTTATAGGCGTACGGGGGATGGTGTTTTATAGGCGTACGGGGGATGGTGTTTTATAGGCGTACGGGGGATGATGTTTTATAGGCGTATGGGGGATGGTGTTTTATAGGCGTACGGGGGATGATGTTTTATAGGCGTATGGGGATTGATGTTTTTATGCGTACGGTGGATGCTGGTTTTATACGTGTACGGCGTTTACTCTCGTACGGTGTACGTACGTTTCCGTGGGCGTGGACACTAACCCGTATAATGTGGTCCTTTGTGCAGTTGGAAATTGTCGATTGTTTTGGAGATGACGTGGAGGCAGAGGTCCAGTGGGATGATGAAGTCGAAGACGAGGAAGTATCGTTGTTGTTGGAACTTCATAGGAGTGGCTATGTCTTTAAAGAGTCAGATTTCCCAGGCGGTGACTCCTCCATACCTCCTATCCGAATAGGGTCCGAAGTAGGTGGGGCTGCTAAGGGAAGACTGTCAAGCAGGAGCCAAAAAATTAAGAAGGAAAAACAACATCGACAGCCAAGAAGAGGGGCTGCTAAGAGGCCCCGACAAGTAAAATCCAAGGAAGAAGGGTTAGCTGAAGACCAGGTAAGTTGCGTCGTAGAAACCTTGAAGACGTGGTTGGAAGGGAAGTTCGCGCAATTGAAGCAGGACATATTGGATGCGGTCATGGTGGATGGTGAGGCGGAGAAAAGGAAAAAAAAAAAAGATGATGCAGTTCAACTCTCTGAGGACGAGGTGGGTAGGGAGACCCGGAAGGCGGGTATCCAAAAAAAGAACGAAATGAGGGGAACTGAAACCGACAAGTTTGGAAGGAGGCGGTCTGCTAGGCTAAGGAAAGTGGATCAGATGCAGAAAGATTCCGCTGGTTGCAGTAACGGGGGAAAGAAAAAAAAAAGCTGTATGTCAATGATGATGGTGATAGTGACAGAGGTGATAATGATGTATGGGAAAACTACGGGGTCACATTCGGCATAGTAGAGGATGTGAATAAAAAAGGAAATCTGGATGCCGAGGAAACTGGGCATGAAGTGGAAAGAAGGAAATCTGACAAAGTTGGGGTTGCGAAGATGGAAAAGATGAGCAAGAAGGTGATGCAGTCAAAGGAGGGAGAGCTTGTGGAGACAGTGGAGACGATGGAGATGGTGAAGCGGTCTCAGGTGGGAAAGATGGGAAAGAGGCAGGCGGGCAAGAAGAAGAAGGTAAAACAGCTGAAAAAACTGTTGCACCGGAAGAGTCAGGAGATAGGATGGAAGAGGACACCGGGGTAGAGGAAGAGACCGTTGCAGGGAAAGCAAGAGATGTTTTGGGGTCGAATGCACCTGCCATCCATAATGAAGAGGTAATTTGATAAAGATGATATAAAAATTATGAAAGTAAGTTGAACGGAAAATAATCTGAGATAGTGTATTTTTTTTTTGTAGATGGAAGAATCAGATGACCTGGCTGAAAATCCATTGCAGATGGTTGTGTCTGGGTATTCACATGCCGGAAGTGAGGCTTCGTCCCCCCTGTCTCCTCAATACGAGACTCCACCTGAACAGGCGGAACAACATGAAGGTGATACTTCTCCAGAGAGGGCGCAAGATAAGCGCGTACCCCAGAGATCGAACATTCTTGGTGGAGTGTACACTGGTGATCCCCGTGTCAAAGCCCTATTCGCAAGTCGTAGTAAACCAGTATATGAGCCAATCCAAGCTGTCTCCAAGTTGGAGTTCAAGACATTTCGAACCCTTCTCCATGAATCAAAGAAAAAGTAAGGTGTTGTATTAAAATATGGATAGGAACTTTAGTTCGTATTAAAAGTTTGGTTATTAAAAGTATAATTTATTCCCTGTAGGGAGTTTGAGCTTGTGACAGGACACAAAGTTTCAAATGGATTTTTCCTAAGCATGGCTAGGAAAACGAATTGGGTGACTACGGAGGTAGGCAAAGATTTATGATTGATCGTACACCATTTATTCCGATGTAGGTAAGAGTTAATATTTCAATGTTGTCTATGTGGATTACAGCATATGCAGATCATAATGACCATGTTGTGGCGTCGTAGAGGTGAAATCGAGTTGAAAGACAAGGCAGCGTTTGTAGACACAGCATTACTCTCCTTGGTAGTATCGGCGTACAGTGAGTTTAAAAACGCTGAAGACAAAAGTTGTTTTGATTGGGGAAAGAACGTAGCCAGCTATGTGATGGGAAAAAGCTGCAGGTGGAAGATCGTCAAATCAGAGTTCTTAAAGAATGTGGACATTGTGTACGCCCCCATGAACTGGGGGAACAACCATTGGGTTGGGTTGGTCATCGACCTGAGTATGGGGAGTATTGAGATTCTGGATTCATTCGTGGAGCACAATGAGACAGATGAAGAGGTGGTGGGTCACATTGAATCAGTTATTCATAGTATGCAATGGATTTTGAAGCGATATTTGCCGGCTGCTTTAACCGAACACCTGACGATGGAACCCTACACTTGGACCCGTCCAACTGATATCTATCAAAACAAGAGGACGGGGGATTGCGGACCATGTGCTGCAAAGTTCCTAGAGATGCATGCTGCAGGGCTTGGCCATGATGAGATGGGGTCGATAACTGACGAAGATGTTGATCGATTTAGGGAGAAATTCGCGATGTACTGCTACGAAGAGTTTGTAGGCGGTCCGGATGTGGCAAACAGATGAAAAGGTGGATGGTCGACTTTAGAACTTTGTTTATTGATATGGTAATATTATTTGAATTTGGCCTGTATTTGTAGTAATTGTAGTATGAGAAAATCCTCTGGGAATTTCTAGTGATAATCAACTTTTGAACTGTCTTTATTGAAATGGTAATCTTCAAATTATTGGCATTGAAAAGTCTTTGGTGTATATTTTTGTGGTCAGTTTTTTTATGTACGGGTTGAACTTGTAATGGTGTACAGTTAACAGAGCAGAAATCATTTTGATATGAAAAATATGCACGTAGTATAATTTTGTAAAAGTATTGGCCTCTTATTTTTATATATGGAGATATGTTGTACGCGTAAAGGAAAAAGCTTGTTTTAAGTAGCAAATAAGATTTCATAGTATAAAACGGGGAAAAATTGAAATTGTCCTGCTAAATAAATAAATTAGTTGGTGTATCCAGTTACAAACTCCCAAGGTACCCTATTGCAAAATATCATAAAATTAAATTACATTCACCAATTCTCCATCGACGGTCCAGTTCTGACGGCAAAGACGATGTATCTAAAGAACATTTCACAATCTTGGGCCCAGCGACAAGACGTACAGATGTTAGCACCCTTAAAACCATCTGAATCCCACGGTAGATAGGGATCTGGCTGACCACACGCACAATCCCAGAGTGTTAGAAATTGTTTATTTGTCTCGAACTTCATCGTCCCGAAATCATCCGGTTCTTAGAAAACATACCCTCGGCGACCCGCATTGATGATTTCCCGGATAATTGTCCTTTGTCTTCTGGGAGATATTTTTGAGAGATATGCATCCCCTTCGGAATGTTCTTCGCGGACGGCTTTCAGAAACATCCCGTACACATATGTAGCGACATCATATCCTTTGTCTGCTAATTTCTTGATTAGTTCAATACCGGAGGAGTTGTGACGGACGAAATAGTCTTGCATACTCTTCATGAATATAGATACCCGATTCCCATCATCATAAAAAAGTTTCAACAAGTCGATGAAATTGAAAAATCCCTCGAGCGGCATCTCCATCTCCACGGGGTCCACAGCGCGGTAGAAGGGTTTTGTTTTTGTAGAGTTGTTGAAGCGCTTGCAAACCTCACAGAGCGTCATCATATCTTGTAACGAACAACTGGTACAAGCAAGTATTTTCTCTAATAATTTTCTGGAAGGGACATAAGAAAAGAGAACGGATTTCCGTTTACTCTCTGCCTGCTTGAAGACATGGCTTATAATGAAGCAAAAGAAAAAAAAGCAGAATAATTTTTTTATGAGTAGGATAGGTATTTATACAATCTTTAAAGACATGTCGTTTGGGTGAAGTAAATATGATCTTGGGTACAACAATTGTACCTTTTCGTTACATATTCCTGTATTTAATAACCACATCTCGGTTCGTAATTACAAGTTATTAATACCGAAAGGACACGTCGGTTGGAAATTTATATTAGACAACTACCATCCACAACACTTAACAAGGCTTCCCGCTATTGGCAACAAAAAACAAAATATTCCCCAAAAAACATCCGAGTTCTCTAAAAACACACAACTTCTATCCCAAGGGAGAGACGCAAGTTGCCCGGTTATGTCCCCCAACTTTACACCTGGTGCATTTGTGAATCCTCGCCTTTTTCGTTGGGACCTGCAGAAATAAAGTCAGACCATTAAGAATTTAAAATAGAAATGTCGTAATTATTTTTAAACATTGCAACATCAAGGGAAATTATTTATGGATAGTATACCGGCATCTCCCCAGCTGAAAGTTTTCTTTTTTTGTTGGCCTTCCTGGCGGACGCTTACTCTTAGGCGGCTTAATTTCTACACCCTATGACACCTCAGTCAGAACATCAACGTCCTCTGGGTCTGGAACCGGCAGAATAATGCCTGCTAATGTATCCCCCCACGTTTTTTTCCGATGCAAATCACCGACTAAACTCTTATACGGCAGCTTCCGAATGGTCGCTGCTGCAATTGCATGTCGGCAGGGTAATAAAAGCATCTGGAATTCCCGACAAGTACATGTCCGTTTTTTGAGGGAAACATGGTGCTGTACACCGGACCCCGCTGTTACTTCGAAATCCCACGCGGACAGTTCTAGGACGGGAAGTCCTCGGGACAAATCCAACTGCTTAATCAGCTCTTTTTCAACTTCTTGTGGAATAACACCTTGCATTTTCGTTATTTTCTTTCGTCTACTCTCATGCCACCTGCTTAGCATCCGCCGGATAAACTCAAACAATGACACGATTGGACAATCCCTGGCAGGAAGTAAGGCATTGTTTAGTGACTCCGCGATGTTACTAGACATCAAGTTATATCTCTCCCCCTCGAAGTAACATCTTGTCCAATGCTTTTTATCTACCTTCTCCATGTACTCCCAACAATCTATATCCACTTCCTTCAGCGTCGCATAAATCTTTTTAAACTCAGCAACTCGGAATGCATCTCCTGCCAAACCAACAATCTCCTTTTGCCGTTTCTTTTTAAATTTGTTCTTCACATTTCTCTGCAGGTGTACAAGACATGCAGCGTGTTTTGCGAGTGGATACCAGGCATCCTTTGCGGTATAGATAGAGCTGCATCTATCCGAAATTATTGTCAAACCTTCACTGTCTCCAATAATCTCTATTAACTTTTCGAAAAACCACGACCAAGACACCTCATTCTCGCTGTCCACAACGGCAAAAGCTATAGGGAATATCTGGAAGTTCGCATCTTGTCCACTTGCTGTTAGTAGACACCCTATGTATTTTCCAGACATGTGCGTCCCATCCACCACAACAACCTTCCTCAAATGGTTCCACCCGTCAATACAAGCCTTCAAAGCCATGAATGCGAACTTAAACCGTGTATCTCCTTTTTCGTCTACTTGTGTATGTAAATGTGTAATTGTTCCCGGATTAGCATACTTGAGTACGTAAAAGTACATCGGAAGTAACTTGAATGAAGTCTCCTCTGTTCCATGGGCAGTTGAAATTGCCAACTCTCTTGCTTTCCAACACTTCCAATACGTAGCTGTTACCCTATGCTCCCTTAGGATTGACGGAGCTAAATCTTTTGCCCGTGGTCCTACTAACGACGCATCATACTTCGACCTCAACAAAGCGGCAATGACTTTCGTTGTCGCGTGCTTCGAGAACTCGCCTCTACTATCCGAATCGCACACATGAGTCAAATTTGCCACCCTAACCTCATAAAGTTCCGAACCTCCAACTTTATGCCCCTTCACCCTCCAATCACACATAGGATCAATACATCTCGCATCCACATACAACTTCGCATGGCGGTGGTATCTGAACCTACAGACCAACTTTATTGCATGTATTGCCAAAGTTATTTTGAAATGCTCTTTGTTCTTGAACATTCTCCCTATGTATATCTCATCATCCTCATACCTCAAATCAACATCGTGGATGTTATATGGTACACATGCCATATCATTAAAAATAGGAGGCGGATCTTCATATCCATATACATCTACCAACCTCATGCCTTTATTAACCGACTCCCATCCGTTTTCACGTTGACTTAAACCTTTTCCTGAACTTGTCAAACAAGGTGGATCCTTCAAATCCTCTTCACCGAAAGGCAGATTCACAGGCATCTTTGGCATACGAGGTGGCATATCCCCCGACTTTTGTATAGGTGGAGTCGATTCCTTTTGACGAGGAGTTTGTAATTGAGGGTCACCGGCAGTTTGACCACTCATATTTCTATACCTCGACGATGACTGTGGTGGTTCCTCAGCAAAATCATCATCTCCAAACACAGGGGAATGTCCATTCAACATATTCTTGCAAACTGGAACATTTGAATTCTCAACCCCGAAAGGTGGATCCTTCAAATCCTCTTCACCGAAAGGCACATTGAGAGGCATCTTTGGCATAGGAGGTGGGTTCTTTGCCGACTTTTGTATAGAAGGAGTCGATTCCTTTTCAGGCGGAGTTTCTAAAAAAAATTCAGGGTCAGCGCCAGTTTGCCTACTTATATTTCTATACTTTGACGATGAATGGGGTGGTTCCTCAGCCAAATCTTCATCCCCAAAAACAGGGGACTACCCATTCAACATATTCTTGCAAACTGGAACATTTGAATTCTCAATCCCCTCTCTCTGTGATGTCTCGGAAACTTCTCCAGCTCCACCTGCCGAATCATCTTCTTCGTCGTCTCCATCCACCTCTGATAACCCGTCATTTAAAACTAGCTCATGCCAGAAATCCCAATCGTAATCATCATCATCTTCGTCTTCATTACCATCCTCGCCTCCGTATTCAGAATCATCATCGTCGTCTTCCTCGTCATCTTCTCCAGTCTCCGCTTTCGAATCATCTGTACCTCCATCTTTACTTTTGTCGGAACCTTTTTCCCTTCCTAATCCCGCTTCGAACTCCTCCACGTGCTTCCTTAATACCTCATCTTCAATATCCCAGCCTGATTCACATCCACTCCCACTACTCTGTTTCTCTCCTCCATTTTCTTCAATGAGAACAGAACTGGGTGTTCCCCTCCTTATTTCAGCAGCTACCCCTTCCTTTGCATTCAAAATTACCAGATCATCTCCGACAAGCTCTCGGAAGGTGACGAACATGTTAACAGATTTATCACCTTTATGCAACGATATGAAATTTCTCAAGTCAGCAATCGTAACTATCTCCACTGGTGCTGTCCCGTTCCCATAGAGCTCAGCTAGCGCATCCTCCACCCAGTAACATAGTTCCACCGACACTACACGGGCATCTAAACCATACTCTCCCGCAATTTTTTCCCTTATCCAGTCAATCCCTTCAATATTACTCAAATCTATTGACCTACCCATCCTAGACTTATCAATCTTGAAATCCCAAACACCATTAGAGTACATAATCCAACGGCCTGCCATCACCACAATATTCCCATCCACTTCACATGTCGGATTCAATAATTAGTGAACATTAGAAGGAAGAGCAGGTGTACAAGTTGGTGGATAATGATTACCTTCGGCCTCTTCATCGAACTCCGATTTCTTCCCTTTTCCATTCTTCTCGGGATTCATCGAGCTCAAATCGTCGAGAAAACAACAAAAGTTTCCGTACGAGAATCACCAACTTTTTGTTGGCTTTCACCGGACAGGTGCTGATATCTGAGTAATTGTCCTATTTAATATTTTAATTTTACTAATTAATCTACTATTAATTAGGGGTTGTTTACCGCCAATTTCCAGTTCATTTCTCTCACAATTTTGGGCCTACATATCTTGCGATTTATAATTTCCTAACCGGGTACATTTGAGCCCAAAAACCGCCCAGTCGATAGGGTACTTCTTCAATTTCTTCATCCGAGCGAGTATACTCTCAGTATCTCCCGTGGACCAAGCGCGCAGAACACCGGAAAATCGATTTTACACAGGCGCGTCCGCCTGACCCCACTGAAATACACACACTTTCCTCTCTCTGTCTCTCTCTAAGACCGAGCCTTTTCCTCTCTATCTCACTCCAACACTCAGGGGCAAATTGTCCAGATTCTCTCTCTCACCCAATTTCCTAATTAAAAGTTAAGTGTACCCATCTAGCAAATTAAAAGTCAAAAAGTACCCTTTTTGCAAAGAAACCCATGAATTTAACTGCATGAGTTTTTTGGTTTCGGAAACCTTATGTAAGCTCGCTCGGGTTGACTGCGGAAAACCATTCTACACAAGTAGTTCCGCTTATTCTCTCCAGACTAGTAACTCTTCAAGAAACCCTCCAAACTTAGATATTTGAACATGAAACCTCTCAAAAGATTTTCGTTTATCTAATTATGTTATCAAAAACCTTAAATCGTAATCAAATCTATTCAAATTATGTTTATGTGAACATTTTATTATTCATGTTGTAATCTTCACACAGCATGCGAACAAAATCCTCTTATTTGATTTGTTCTTTGACCACAAACAAACAACTTCCCTCTGTTACTTGAATTTGCGAGGAAATCACAACCATTCTTTACCTTCAAGAAAGATTTATTCAGGACCATAGTCGATAAAATACGACAAAGAGCCTGAAGCTGGTTCAAGATTCCTCTCCACGGCAGGGAAATTGGTAATGCTTAAGTCAGTTTTGTCATCTATGCCAACTCACACCATGTCTTGCTTCAAAATACCGGTGTCCCTGTGCAAAAGAATCAAATCAGCATTAACCCGATTTTGGTGGGACTCAAAAGAGGATAAAAAGAAAAATGTTGAAAAGTGAAAAGTTATGCACTCCTTTTGTTTTCTGCTTTGATTTCCTCATTGCCACCTATTGTTAACTTGATCAAGAGATGACAACTGAGAATTAAACATTAATACCGTTGAAATATTTTGATGTAGAATAATTAACACCAGCTCACAATATGTAAGAACTATGATTTGTCTATATGGTTAATGATTTTGATGGTATGTCTAATTATTTTCCTAGTCTCTGAAATAGCTTGGATTGTTTCTTAAGTTGGTTCCTTGCAATTTCTGCACCAGAGAGATGATGTTAACGTGGCTTCAACTCACTTTTGAACTTTTGCGAATCTGCAGGTTCTTATGGATCCACCTTAAGATACAAGAACATTGAGAGAATGAAGGGTATTGGTAAGCATTCTCTTCTTGGTGCCAGCGGAGAAATCAGCGATTTTCAGGAGATTCTCCGTTACCTTGATGAGCTCATGTAAGAATCCGTTTGATTCCAAGTTCTTTTTATTTTTGTCAATATTCATCTTCTCACGAACACTCAACTTTTACATAGCCTGAATGATAACATGTGGGATGATGGTAACTCTTTGGGACCAAAAGAGGTTCACAACTATCTGACCCGTGTGATGTATAACCGCCGCAACAAGTTTAACCCTCTGTGGAACACTCTCGTCCTTGGAGGCGTCAAAAATGGGCAAAGTTACCTTGGCATGGTAACGTCTCAGACTTTCCATTCCCATATAATCCTCTTGTGAATGTAGTATATATTGATTTGGATCTGTTTGTTTCTCTATAGGTTTCAATGATTGGTGTTAGTTTCGAGGACAACCATGTTGCCACCGGATTTGGAAACCACCTGGCCAGGCCAATTCTCCGTGATGAGTGGCACTCGGACCTGAGCTTTGAAGATGGTGTCAAGCTCCTTGAGAAATGTATGCGTGTGCTTCTTTACCGCGACAGATCTGCTATTAACAAGCTCCAGGTTTGTCATCACTATCAAGTTTTGTATATATCATGAACAAGAATGGTCTTTATTATGTTTTGGTTGAAGCCTTTCGTTTGGAATGTGATAACGGAAATGCATTGAATCTGTTGTGCAGATAGCAAAGATCACAGAAGAAGGCGTGACGGTCTCTCAGCCATACTCATTGAAGACGTTTTGGGTATTCAAGGCGTTCAACAACCCTACTGCTGGTGCTGAAGGCTCCTGGTAAAGAAGCTAAGCAACCAAATCTCGTTTGGATATCTTTCAAGACATTGTTTTTTTTTTTTTTTACGTGTGATGTTGTTAAAACACTCTGCACTTTAGTGGATTTATTACTAGTAACCATGGTGGTTTCTTCATGAAAATTCTGAGTTCAGATCAATGAGAATTTATGGAGTTTTGATGTTTTTACCGTTTCAGCTCATTTCATGGGACAATATTATCAAATAAAATTTTATCAGGATTAAATCTCGTTTATATGAAACTTGAGTTCTATGCCTCAAGCTTCCACAACCTCGAACATTGTACACGGTCGGTAAATACAAGCGAGATCCGATACTACACACTTGGTACCAAAACAGAACATAAAAGCAAAGAAAGACTCATGATTCAACATCTGCGTTTACTGTGTTTGGAGAGGAAACAATGGTTCAACATCTGACCATGTTGAAGACGACGACGCTATGTTGTATTGAGATACTGGAGCGGTAACAGCCACATTGTTCTTCGGTTCTACACTTGTGTTGTTAACTTCCACGGCTTCTTTCTCTTTGGCGTTGTCACTAACATACACATGTGCTTCCATCTCTTGAGGAGATGAACGAATCCTTTTCAATTCCATGGACACTTCTCTCATGTTCTTTCGTTTATTTCTCTCCGGATTCAGACACCTTCCAGCAACTTGTGCTACCGCCATGACTTGTTCCACGTTGCAGTCATCTCTGATTCGAGTATCGATGATATCCGCAACTTTGTTTTCCTTCATGGAAAGATTGAAGTAATTTTCCAATGTTCTGTTTTCTAGAGACCGAATGAAAGAAATCGCCTTTTCTCCTGTAATGAGCTCCACTAGCACGACCCCGAAGCTATAGACATCGCTTTTATCGGTGAACTGACTTGACTGGAAATATTCTGGATCTAAATACCCCGCAGTACCTGAAACTAGTGTTGTCAGATGGGTATGGTCCTCGGTTACCGATCTTGAAGTACCAAAATCAGACACCTTAGCTCGATAATTCTCATCCAACATTATGTTTGTGGATTTGATGTCTCTGTGATAAACCGGAGCCGATGCAGCTGAGTGGAGGTATGAAAGAGCTCCAGCAATCTCTATAGCAATACGCAGACGTACTCCCCAAATAGCCACCGTGTAGTCGGAGAATTCGTCATGGAGATGCTCGAAAAGGTTTCCATTAGAAACAAACTCATATACCAGAAGTGGCACTTCCGTCTCAAGGCAACATCCCAAGAGCTTTACGATGTTTCTGTGGTTTATCTGCGAAAGAATGAAAACCTCGTTTATGAACTCTTCTAGCTTGTCTTCGTCCACGGCTTTAGATTTTTTCACTGCCACGATTCTACCATCGATCAACATTCCCTTGAACACAGTGCCTTGACCACCTTGTCCAAGAACTCTGTTTTCACTAAAATTTTCAGTAGCTTTCTCCAACTCATTTGAACTGAATACTTTTGTCTTCTTTCGAGTGATCTGCCTTCACCTTCTAATAAATATGTATATTATTACACCACTAACAAGGGCTACTCCGAAAGAGACAAACACAATTGTAGCAACAACGACGCCTACAAATCACATAAGAAGATTGAAAAGCACACTTTAAGATTGGTACCACCTGCCTTCTTGATAATCTTTGTATTCATCATCACCAATGAATAAAGCTTTAACATTTAAGAAATTCAATGACTTACCTGCAAAATATGAAATAGATATGCAGTAATCATCGTGGAACTCCTCGATACCTAGATAAGTAAAATAAATTAAATAAAAAGGATAAGATGCAATCTTATTTACTTCGAAAAGAAAAAAAAAAGTGATAATAGTTACTTACGTTTGCATCCACTCAAAACGTATGGGTTACCACTGTAACCTTTTGTGCATCCATGATATGTTGCGTTTTTGACGCATTCTAATCCAAGGTTTTCAATGGTTTTTCGAGTCAAAGTGTGTTTTTAGAGTCTTTTAGTCTTTTATCGAGTCTTTTCAGGTTTTAGGTCGCTTTAGAAGAAAAAAAGTCATTATGGGTGCAAACGGACATATGAAGATGTAGAACCATGCAGAGAACTCTGAAGTTTGGTATTCGTTGAGGCAACTTCCACCAATGGATCGAGCTGAGTTTTGGACACGAACTAGATCTTTGAGTTAGATTTTATTTGGAAGTGGTTTGAAGTCGATCCAACGGTGCGATCTGAAGTTATTCTAGTTTTTGTGAAGACTGTCCAAACCGACCGGTTCATTAAACGAAAAAAATGAAATTTCGATTTTTCTTATTTTGACTCGGTTTTGGAAGAGATTTTGACTCAGAACGTGATTAGACCTATTTATACTTATTTTTGGCCATTGTTTAGGCAACTCTTTATTTTCTATTGATACTTTTGGCTTTTGCCAATTTGTAAGCTTCGGGGAAGACGAATCTCTGACTCTACATCTTTGAGAAGATTTCTGAACCCCTTTGGATTTCTATCTATTTGATTATGAGTTGTTCTTCTTCTCCTTGCTGTTTCTCTGGGTTACGAAGGAAACTTCGAGTTCATATTGGTCATGGTTTGCATGGCTGAGTAATCTCTTAGTTAGGTTTAGGGTTTTCAAAGGAATTTAGGAATTCATTGAATTAGATATAGATAGGGATTTATCAAACGTTGTCTTCACCTATAGTTGTGTTCATTGCTTAGACTGAATTGATCACTTAGTCTATGATTTATGGTTTAATCTATTCATCAAAAGTATTATAGATTGCTTGAAAGAACATAGGTGAGCGGATTGTCCTTAGCCAACGAAAGCTAATGCTAAGGCAATCCGTGAACAAATTGAACCTGCTCGTTAATGCTTGTTTAGAATTATAAGTTCAAACGACAGTTTAGATACTTAGGTTGCTAAATAAAGTGATTAATACCACGACGGTGGATTGGTTAAACATTCATATTTAAGTTCTAGGCTGAGCTTATTTGTTCCGTGAATAATTGTCTGGTTCATGATCTCTGAATTCCTGCGAATTGACCATGACCTAGCGCTTCGTTTTATTGACTTTACTCCGTTTATTACTTGCTATTTTCGTTCTCATATTTGCAACAACAATCATATCTTGTCTTAGCTTAGTTTCACTCATTAAGAATCGTAGTGTGGCCTTTGGAACTTGTGGATTTGATTCCTAAATACTACGACATTGCTGTGCACTTGCAGTAGTTATTTTAGGGTTAAAACCCTGTCTATCAATCCACAACTTGCATAGATGATACCAGAATTATTTCTACTCTCGCAAGTACAGCTAATGTTGCCACTTTCCAGAGCGTCCAGTGTACTGTAACCTATTTTGGCATCCCAAGGAAGTAATGAATGAAGGATTCATCGTACGAAAAGACCATTCGAGCTCAATAGTAGCATACTGTTTTGCTTGGAACCAGTTCGGATTTCCCGGCCTGGTTGAATTCAGAAGCGAGCTAAATTCTTGTTTATTTACTGGGAGAAATGGGGATTTTGATGCGAAATGACGCATATGACATGGACCTATCACTATATTGGATAGGAAGAGAGATATTTACAACTTCTTTGTTGTTAACGGAAAGGAAAGGAACAGACTTCTCGGAAACATTGTTGCATTTAATCTCGTACCCTTTGTCCAGATAGCAACCCTTTCCGACTCCAAAGGGGTAAGGGATCTTGATTCCTCCACAGTAGCTTGGACAAGAGCTTGAAACTGTGGGAGCGGCTGAATCAAGAATCAGTACAAGGAGGAGAAAGAGGATAACCTGGAAGGAGTAGTGATTCTCACACCTCATACTGAATCTTTTTTCTGTTCGTGTTACTGTTTCTCTGACTTTTGGGAGACATGAGAATGGTCCATGCAAATTAAAGCACCCCAGCTTTTGTAGGGTATAGCGGAGTTGAAAGTTTCTCCGTTTACCTCTGACTCAATCAAATCAACTATATAGTGGAGATAATCACACGTAGTAGAGTAAATCGTACGTCATCATCACTGCTTTGGAAAAAGAAAGCTACTTCATTAGTAAACGCAGCTTCTCTTGTATGTCATGTAATAGTTTTACCAAAAGCTAATTACATAAAAAATTTGCTCTCGTTTAGGGTTTCTTATCTGAATTCTGTTTCTGTTCGATTTTATTATAAATTATAATTTGGTTTTAAAATAATCTTAACCCACTAATAGGGAAAACGTTATTTGGTCGTTTGATTGAAATATTCATTCACAGTCACATTATTTATATTTTATTGTATGAAAACTAGACATTTGTTGTGAATAAAATTGAGATAGAGAAAACTGTTGTGTATTATTTCATGAATTACGAAAAGTATACATATAAATACAATAATGGAGTTTAGTTTTGGGAACAAGTAAAGCTTTTGCGGGAACAAATCTCATACTTTATAGGAGGAGAGTGGTATTGCGATGAAATTGCGAGTGGTATTGAATTAGGTGCAACACGTTTTACAAAAGTCCCACCTAATCCTATGCGAAGAATTATTCCGTTTCAAATTAGTCGGTAGCCGTCACAATTTTCTCGCAAAATCGTCGCAAATTCTGTCACAAATCCGCAAATTAATCTGAAATTTTTTTGTACTTCTGTCAAGTTAGAGCTTTCCCTTTTCCCTTTTCTGTGGTATGAGAAGGTGGCACTTGAAGATATAGTCTTGATGGCTCAATCTCCATGGGAGCTACTGAGATTGCTCCACTAACCGAATGCCTTCCAGGTGCTCGCTCCTCCCTTTGGTCTTCTGTTCCTTCTTCACTCTCACTTGAGTCTTCCTTCTCTTCTTCCTCAGATGAGAAATAATCTGGTGGTTGGATTTTCTTCACTTTCCTCACCAACTTCCCATTGACCTTAGCTTGCCCTTTGTTGATTTTCCTTTGCATTTTCACCATTGATGCAAGGAATTCCTCCTTCGTTGTTTTGATCTCAAAGTCAGTCGTGGAGAGATCAAACTCAGGTGGTAACTCATCGCCACGAGTTAGAGGGGAAGGTGGAGAGTCTTGTGGAGAGATGGGCATGGGTGCTCCTTGAAGCGCATGGCATTCTTCATCAGTTGGCAAGAACTCAATGGTGCTAATGCATTCGGGACTGCTTCATTCGTCGTTTGGAAGCATGAAGACTGTAGCGACCCAACCCGATATTTATATCCCGGCCGGATCGTCCTGAGTCAATCTCTAGGCCAGAATGCAAACACATCATATTTTTCAGATTTTTCTTATGCATAATAAACATATTCGATTCATAAAATATTCATTCTCATTGCATATATAATCAAGATCCAAATCGTACAACGGAGGTTCTTAAAACAGAAAAATAACTTATCAAATTCGATTAAATTATAAAAATGATAACACCAAAGGCAGAAACCAGAAAACTCATAACATAAAAACCCCAAAACACAATCCTTATTCATTCCTTTCTTTACTGCATGCACGTCTCGCCTTCAGAACTAAACGTTCCATACAACTTCTTTACCTGCACACTCAAGAAGAGAGGCATAAGCATTACCATAAATGCTTAGTGAATACGGTCATCCCTTAACACCTTAGCCAGTACAATTCACGCAGTCATACTATCAATCCTAGCATGATATTAAACACATAGCAAGCAAGCACAGAAACAGTATGATCATCTACCCTAACTCGCGGACCATGACTTATGGACTCGGTTCTGCTTTGGCGAGAATCACACATTCTGATATCTCTATATTTTACATTTTTTTAGCATGCATTTAGTATAGATTTTGGTTTCTTTTATGCATTCATTCACTAGTTTTTGTCTCATTTTCATTATATTAGTTTTAAGATAGACATTGCATATTTTCCATGTTTTGAGTGCTTGGCATGTACTTTTGGAGCTTGTGGAGGTTCTATGGAGTTTGGGAGAAGAACCAATGAGCAGCCAAGGCAATAAGGAGAAAAATAGAAGAATTATACAACCACACTGACCAGCCACAGCGATCTCATCCCGATGTGAAGCAAGACGTCTTCTTTCACATCGATCAACTACAATGGACTGGACAAACCGTGGTGGAAAGATCAGCTTGGACGAAGGGTTTCTATCTCGATTCAGCTTCTGATTTCTTCATAATATTTATAGAGGTTTGAGTTAGCTTTCGTCTGGTGGAATTTTCAAGTTATTAAGATAGGCGGTTTAGAAGTTACTGAGAAAATAGTGAGCATCGGTCTGGCCAGCTCGACAAGCTAGTGTACAACGGACAAGTACAATGGCTTGTGTCCGATGAAGCTTTTGCAGATGAAAACAAAAGTTTGGAGCCACAAGGGTCTACCAAAACTGTTTCAAACCGTTGCAGCTAGAGTCCAAAGAAGTTTGCTTTTAGCATTGGATCCCTTTTATGTGGATAAGGGTTTTCACTTGGGTTTGGTGGCTCACTTATAAATACCCTTAGACCCAAAAAAAAAACGAAACACTCTCCCTCTTAGCCTCCTTTAGCTTGTTCTTATTTTTATTTTTAGTTTTCAGGAATTTTGTATATACTTTTGAGTTTTAATTTAGTTTTGCACTTCTCTTTAATTATTTCGTCTTGTTTATGCTTTCTAATCTTGTTAAACATATCTTCTTTATGGGATTTCGTGGTTACTCATGATTAAGATATATTTTTAAGCTTTCATTTTTTTCTTGAGTTTCAAGAACCTTTCTTTTATGTTTATGTTTATTTGAGATTTGTAAACCTTGTACTTCTTGAAAAAAGCTTGTATTTCCCTTTATTTTCTTCTTGTGTATTCATCTTCTCTCTAATCATGTTTAACTTTTATTTCCTTGTGGATCTATATGTTAACCATATGATTAGAGAGTAGTGGTTTCGTGGTTCTTAGGATGTGATAGATTTATGGTGATGGATCTTGATGCTTATGTGTTTAATGATCTTAATCCTTCTCTACTCACCATATTTAATGCCTAGCGTAAATTGATCACTTAGGCTAAATTTCATAGGATTGCCTAACAAATATCATGTTAGATCAATGCTTGAACCGTTTGTAGAGGATTCACTCTTCTTAGCCTAAGAGATTAGTTGTCTAGGGAGTGTTTCGGCTTTATAGGGTTGGATATTCATGCATGTTTTCTTTATTGTACCGCTATGCGAGAGGTAGTCTATGGTGATAAGGATTACAAAGTGACTTCTATCACGAGAGTGGATTAGTCTTGTTTAAAAACCCTATGCCTAAGGATTACCATCTAAGACCCAAGATCTAGATGTTATTATAAGCCATCATTGATCGGCCATGTTCATCATAGATCATTATTCTCATCCTAAGGATCTCCTTTGTCATTTTTTCTATCTTAGCCCAAGCTTGTGTTTCGTTTTGCCTTGTTTTAGCTTTCTTCTTTTATTAGTCTTTGCTTAGCTTGTGTTAGATTTTGTTCTCCTTTTGCTTTTTCTAATCATTTAGGTTGTTAGAAAACTTATTTCTCATTATGCTTAGCTTACTCAGTATCATATACTCATAATGCCTCTATCTTCATTCTTTTGGATTTGACAAAGAACCCTAACTATACTACAATTGGCTAGAAAGGGTTTTAATTGCAAAGAGCCATAAAACCCTCTTTCACATCCCCCCAAGCAAGAAACACGATTCGGCTATCACGGTTCACACTTAACCAAATCACAATCACAGAAACATTGACCTTGCTAAGCAAAAACCACTAACTTACACAAGCGATCAATAAAACATCAGAATCTAGCAATCTTACGATCCTAGATACAAGCCACAGTCACGCACTCACCTTAGACAATCAGACAAATGGATTTGATAGGAGGTTACTCGGTGAAAACTCGATCAGAACAGAAATCTCTCGGTGACAGTCTTGATTTTCTCCTATCGCTCGGCTATCTCCCCAAACCCTTGGTAACTCTCACTCCCGTCAGAATTCTGCGACAACAATCGGTCCTACCCTCGGTAAGTCGCCAATTTTGGATCGATTAACTCGGTTGGAATCGATAGAAACTCAACGAAACACGCGATCTCTCGATGATCTCTCGAAAACTCAGAATTCTCTCGGGTAAAACTCTCCACTCACGGTAAACAGGAACGACTGCTCGAGAAAAGTCTCCCAAAACTCGACTTATACGCGCAAAACCCTAACTAAACCGCCCAGCCATGACTTATCTGGCGCGTTTTAGGTTTCTCTCGGTTATAGCCGGTCCAGAATAACTTCTCTCGGCCTAAACCGGACGGATCCCACATTCTCTCGGCTATCTCCCGTAACGCTCGACTATACTCGCGAGAAATCCTATTCCCACTAGGAAAACTCTATCTTTGGCTGACAAAACTCAAGGCCCACGAGCCCAGCTCTTTTTCTCTCGAACACTTGTATTTTTCTCTGCAATTTCTTATCTTCACTTGGAATTAACAGATTTTTACTCGGTACTTGACATTTTCTCTCGGATAGTCGAACCTCACTCGATCCAGAACACATTTCCATCGGGTCATTCCATGTCCCACTCAGTCATAATCAGATTTCTTGGTCGCGGATGCTACAACTCTCCCCAACTCAGTTTGGATTCGTCCTCGAATCCGGTACTTCTTTCTAAAGTTTCTCAAACTATTTCGGAAACTTTGTACTCATCTTTGACTCTACTTCCCAAGTAGTTTGCTCATCGCCATTATAGTCCCAGACAACTCGGATCATTTTGACCCTTTTACCACGCTTAACCTTCTCATTCCAGTCAACCACACGGATCGGTCTACCTTCCACGGTTAGATCCTCTTGCAATTCCGAAGGTGGTTTCGATATAACATTCTCACGTTCGGTCATGTGCTTTCTCAGCTGCGACACGTGAAACACATCATGGTATGCATTCATTTTCAGCGGTAAGTCCAACTTATATGCCACTGCTCCAATACTTTCCAGATTATGGTATGGTCCTATCTACCTCGAACTAAACTTAGCATCAAATGTTGCTCGGCTTTTCCCTTTATAAGTCATAGCCTTCAGATAAACCAGATCGCCCACACTGAACTCTAAGTTCTTACGGCGCCTATCAGCCTTACTCATTTTCAGTAGTTTCTTCGACCATCGCGAGTCCTAACTCACTCTGCTCCCCCACGTGGGTCCATCATAGCGGTGTCCCACACGGCCTTCCGTACAACATACATCTCAATGCTCCTATGGTAACTGTTGTTATACACGCTCTAGTACACACGCTCTCAGCATGTCCTCTAACGTCCTGATGGTCCTCTCAGACTGACCATCCGTTTGCGGATGATATGCAGTACTCATGTGTACCTTCGTCCTAAACTCTTTCTGAATCTATTTCCAGAATCGTGAAGTGAACTTCGAATCACTATCAGACACAATACTCACTGGCACTCCATGAAGTTTTGCGTTCTCATCGACATACAACTCCACCAGTCTAGCCACTCCATCTGTTTTCTTCATAGGCAAGAAATAAGCAGACTTGATAAGCCTATCCACAATGACCCAAATCACATCATGCTTATTGTTAAACCTCGGTAAACCTAACACAAAATCCATTATGGTCATATCCCATTTCCATTCCGGCATTGGTAATGTTTGCAACAAACCACTCGGATATTGGTTCTCTACCTTAACCAACTGGCACGTCGGACAACTAGCCACCCACTTGGCTACATCACGCTTCATCCCGACCCAATGATAGTACCTTTTCAGATCGCGGTACATCTTGGTCATTCCCGAATGCACAGAAAACCTTGACAGATGTGCTTCCCTCAGAATCTCTTCCTTTAACTCTTTCACGTTAAGAACGCACACTCTGTCATTCACAACAATCGTCCCATTGTTTGAAGTCTGATACTCGGTCTTGTCACCTTGTGACACCTTCTTCAGATTCTCATCCTGCTTTTGAGCTAACCGAATCCTTGTTAACAGGTCAGCTTGATTCACAGCTCCCAAACCCAACGGTTCCAGTTACTCAGTAAGAACGTTCAACCTTAACATCCTAAGGAGATTCACAACTCCTTCTACATCTTTAACAGACGATACACTAGCCCTTCTTTGGCTTAATGCATCAGCAACGAGGTTAGCTTTTCCCGGATGATAAACTATCTCCAGGTCATAGTCAGCGACTAACTCCATCAATCTCCGTTGCCTCAAATTCAATTCAGGTTGAGTGAAGATGTACTTCAAACTCTTATGATCAGTAAACAATTGAACCTTCCCACCATACAAGTAAGATCGCCATATATTTAACGCAAATACTACAGCCGCCATCTCCAAGTCATGTGTAGGATAATTCGCCTCATGTTTCCTTAATTGTCTTGACGCATATGCAAAGACATTCCCATGCTACATTAGGACACAACCTAGTCCTTTTCTAGAAGCGTCCGTGTACACCACATACGGTTCATCCGGCTCAGGTAGAGCCAACACTGGTGCACTTGTAAGCATTCCTTTCAGCTTCGAGAAACGCTCCTCACACTCTGCCGTCCATACGAACTCAACATATTTACAAGTCAGACGTGTCATCGACTGAGCCATGCTTGCAAAGCCTTTAACAAAACGTCTGTAGTAACCAGCCATTCCCAGAAAACTTCTTATCTCTGACGCATTCTCAAGTCTCGGCAAATCCGCAATGGCCTTTATTTTTTCAGGATCCACGGACACTCCCTTGCTCAGCTTGGTAAACAACTTATGTTCTCGCAACTTCCCCAAAACAATCCGCAAATGCTTCTCATGTTCTTCCAGATTCTATCGTCTATGAAAATAATCACAAACTCATCCAAGTATTCTCTGAATACGCCATTCACCAACTTCATGAACGCAGCTGGCGCATTCGTCAAACCAAAAAGCACGACCACAAACTCGTAATGACCATACCTTGTCTGAATGGCAGTCTTCCGAACGTCCGGATTGTCTATTGGTATTTGATGGTACCGAGAAGCCAAATCAATCTTTGAGAACCAAGTATCACCCCATAGTCTATCCTTGGAAGTGGTTACTTGTTCTTAACAGTAACACGGTTTAACCCTCGGTAGCCGATGCAAAGCCCGAAGCTTCCATCCTTCTTCTTTACGAACAGAACAGGTGCGCCCCATGGTGAACTGCTTGGCCTTACAAATCCCTTGTCCAAAAGATCAGCTAGTTGCTTCTTCAGTTCAGCCATATCGACCAGAGCCATACAGTAAGGTGCTTTAGACACTGGAGTTGTTGCAGGCCCAAGTTCAATCGTGAACGATTCTGAACGAGCCGGTGGCATCCCAAACAAAGCTTGGAAAATGTCCTCAAACTCTTGCACTACTGTAATGTCTCCTAACTCCACGTCTGGTCCAACCTCAGTTGTAGATATCGTCGCCAAATATGCTTCACATCCTTTCTCTATCAGTCTCTTCGCTTGTATTGCTGACACAACCAAGCTACCATAAGTCGGTCTAATTCCTTGATACTCCAAAATCTCGCCATCTCTCTCGAACCTCACCATGCCTTAGTGACAATCCAGATGCGCCTTGTGCTTACCGAGCCAATCCATTTTGAGGATGAAATCGTAAGTCTTAACATTTCAAATCACCAAATCTTCTAGCATATTAACATCGCCAATCCATACCAAAATGTTTCGAACCGTTCCTAGTGAGAATATCACTTGGCCTCCAGCCGCCCTCACTAATTCGTACTCTTCCTCGGGTTCCTTCTGGAGTTCTCCTTTTCAAATCATCTCTGGATTAATAAAACAATGACTCACTCCGGAGTCAAACAAAACATGGGTTTCCACCACACCCATTAATAAGGTCCCTACACATTCAATCCTTAGAATTGCTAAGATACTTAACAAAACACGCAGACACAGACAAACTCAGAAAAACGTAAGTACTAGAACTTACCGGTGATCAGTCGAGAAGTGGTCGGATCTGCATTCCCTTTCGCGGTCGCTGCATACACTCTTGGCATGATGGCCTGCCTCTTAGCCAGTGGCGCCAGTCCATCCCCTACATGCTTAGGCTGAATAGTCGCTTGCCCAGCTCCTCCTAACCTCGGACCATCACGCTTGTAATGTTCCGGCTCTCCACAACCGAAACACACAACATACACGCTATCACCATCCGACAATCTCACCATCCTCGAGTCTGGCTTGGGACAATCACGAACTCTATGCTCCATACTACCACAACGAGGACAAGCTCCAGATGCACGCCTACACACTCCAACATGCACCATTCTGCAAGATCCACACACGCTGTAATTTCCACTTGACTTAGCTGGAACATTCTTTCCAAACTTACGGTTTTGTCCTCCTTGACCACTCTTAGCCACTGACACCACGGTTCCAGCCTTTGACAAAGCCTCCTCTGCTTGTTCAGACTCCAATAGTGATGTTTTCTCTACAAGCTCTATGACCGTTGTACAGTCATGCACCAGACAACAGTTACGCAGCTCAACCCTTAGTCCGCTCATGAACCATCATATCAGCATATCATCATTATCGTGGTCACGTCGCACATACTTACGTAACTGGTTAAATTCGGTCTTATAATGCCGAACCGTCTTGGTTCCTTGGCGCAGATACATAAATTCAGCCTCCAACTGATTGTAAGCTTACTGCGGGAAGTGCTTGCTTTGGAACATCGCATAAAACATCTCATACGAACAGTTCGGATTCATCAAACGTCCTGTGGTCCCTTTCCACCAGGTGTGCGCAGTGCCCTCCAAGTAATGCACAGTGATGGGGGTCGAAAGTTGCGATCCAAATTGGATTGTTTCTTAGGGACTCGTCGAGCTTTAAATTTGTCAGACCCTAAGCTGCAAGTGCACAACGTGCGATGTAGTACTTAGGATATCGATCCACAGGGAGGAGGTCAACTGCAAAACATAAAATCAGGGCAACCAAACAACGTAGAGAGATGGATCATTGACTTAACTTGACTTGGATGGAGTCTTGTCTTGTCTCACCGTCTTTGATGCAACAGAAGCATACCGCGGTTGTGGAAGTTGTATTTACGGTCTTTAGGACGTTTAAAAACCATGAAACAAGAAGAAAACTTTCAAGGCTTGACAGGGATTGAAGGAGGTCCGGTTTGGTGAAGTTGTGGATGAAAAGGGTTGCAGAAGAAGGTTGACCGCGCGACGGGTAGTCGCGGCCGCGGCCAGGCGTGTCTTCTCCGCGCCATCGTGGCTCATGGCGCGGCCAGGCTCCTTCTGGCCGGCCAACAGGTTGTTCGTCGCCCGGTGAGTGTTCTTCGAATCTCCTTCATATTTTTTGTCTTTGCGAGTTTTTCTGATTTTTTGTGCTTTTCTTGGTTTTCTGATTTTTTTTTTTTTTTTTGCTTTTTTGGGTTTACATGAAAGCTGTAACTAAGAAGAAACAAAAACTAAAAATTAGTATGGTTAGAGAGATGAGAAAAAGAAAGAAAATACCAAAAATGGGTTGTCTCCCATTGAGCCGCTCTTGTTTAGAGCCTTTCAGCTAGATTTTTTGTAGTTTGAGAGCTCAGTTGGAGGGTGAGCTCGACCTTAAGCAATGTCTCTTCATTGTCTGTGCAGCATCTTCTGTCGAAGACTCTTCAAGCCTCTCCATGCATTTTCATCCCTTTCAAGAAGATGTTTCTCCATGGTGTATGGGCTCACGGGATAAAACTTTTTCTCATCGATATTGGCGAATGAGACTCGTCTATTGGGCCAATCCATGATGGCTCCTGCAGTGGCTATGAATGGCCATCCCCGGCAACGGCGCCAAAAACTTGATGGGGGTCGAAAGTTGCTATCCAAATTGGATTGCTTCTTAGGGACTCGTCGAGCTTTAAATTTGTAAGACTCTAAGCTGCAAGTGCACAACGTGCGATGTAGTACTTAGGGTACCGATCCACCGGGAGGAGGTCAACTGCAAAACAGAAAATCAGGACAACCAAAGACGCATAGAATTGGGGGTTTGAGGGGTTTGTGTCACGGTTTATGTAGAAAAGAAAGAAAGGCAGCCTCGTCCTATATAGAGAAGGGTGTCGACCAACTCTATAACCAACGGGAAAAGGAAAATCGACTTAAAGACTTGTAAAAGGAAAATCAGGTGAGCAATGCAGAAAAAGTAAATATTGAAGTGCGTAAATCTCGAGTTGAAAAGCAGATGGAGGAAACACGTTGGGGATCTCTTCGGGAAATCTATGGGGTTCTAACTAGAAAATAAACACACTTCGGTTCAGACAACGAGACTAGGCGATCTCCCCTAAACTGGAATCACTGATTTTACGACCTAACTCTTTCAAGCTATACAGACTATGTGATGGAGCGGAAGCTACTACGGATAAAACTAGATCCGTTGATTCTAAGAATACCCGGGAACTAGGGTTTGTAAATACTCTTCACAGTGGTTTATCAAAACCTCTATTAGGAAATCTCTTTTTATTAATTTATCAAAGTTTGAATACAATATGAAGTCTAAACGGGTTATTTATAATAAATCCTAAAAACCCTTAAATATTCTAGAAATCTCTAAAAGATAAACATTAAAATATAAATATAAATAAATATGTAAACTATCTAAATATACAAATAAACATTAATAAAGATATTTAAGATATTTGGAATATTTTCAAATATCTCGCTGCATCACTATGTTATGCAAAATTCGCAGGTATATTTTGTATTCTACGTCCTAAACAAACACGCAATATAGATCAGGTTCATATACGTTCACTTTGTTCCGCAGATATGCGTTACCATCCCTTGAAACTTCGCTCAGTCAAACTAGGTTCGGACGTGAAATTCAGCACGTTAGCGGTTCTCAACAATCCTAAGATCAGACTCTAGTTCATGACGCTAGATTCAGGCAATAAGAACAAGTTTAAGCCAAAAGAAAATCTTAATCTACAGACTAACAATCGATGCCGCCAGTTTAAGAACAGTTAATGAAATTCCCCATAGATCTCCTTACAAAACACCCAACCAAAATAAACTTCACAAACTAGAAGAAGGAGTAAAAACTGAGATTGATGAATGCATACTTGTATAAATCAATAAGAAATGAGAAAGGTTCAAACATAAATCAATCTCCTTCTAAGAACAAGGATGGAGATCGAAGGAGAGAGAGATCTGCGGCCGTCGAAAAACAAAGTAAGAAAAGAGAAACGTGTCGTCGACCCTAAACGTCGAGTATATATAGGTCTTCAAGTCTATTTGGGCGTCATTTAGGTCTTGGCGTGCATAAGACGGCTGTGGGTTTAAGTTGGGCTTCAAATGGGCTCAGGAATCGCAAAATGTCTGGCCGCGCCATCGAAGGGTCGTGGCGCGGCCACTGATCTTCTGGCTTGGCCGTGGCGCGGCCAGCATGCTCTTCCTGGTGCTTGACATGCCTTATTGCTTCTTTCATAACTTGAGATCCAACCGTGTGATTGGACTCAGACCACTTCGAGGTGAAAGACAGCTGATAAAGCTACCTTGTCTCCAAATATGAGCTTGATCTTGTGGTGGGAAGTTATTCATTTGATGTTGAACTTATGTCTTCGAGCACTCATCCCGAAAATATCTATTTTGCTCCGAAATATACGTCTTTTGCTAAGATTACCTGAAAAGAGTTTTGAACAACCAAATACTCAAAATCTAGTGTTTAGGCATTAAAGCCTTAGTGAAATGGTTATTAAATTAAAGCATTCACCTATGATAGTAAAAACGGGTAAAATATGAATGTTATCACACAACTATGTCCTTCTTGTACTCCTCAGGACACCGGATAAACTCGAAGTTCCTTTCAAGCCTCATCCTCCACTCATCAGCCTTAATAGGATAGAACTTGGTTTCCAATGTCATCATATGATCCAAAACCTTGAGGTAAGACGGAATCACCATGGCCTAATCCGCTTCCCCAACAATGTTCCCAACGTCCGGTCCAACCACTTGTGGTGCCACTCCCGGTGCCACACCCGGAACAGGTGCAACCACCGGTAAACGTTCCAACACCTGAGCTAGCAAGCCAAGAACTGCCTCCAGCCTATCTAGAACAGCACCCGCGGTATTCTCAGCCACGTGCTCAGCTCCAACCGCAGCCACATTCACAGCAACAGCCGCTGCATTGAAACTGTTGTGCAGATAGCGAAGATCACGGAAGAAGGCGTGATGGTCTCTCAGCCATAGTCATTGAAGACGTTCTGGGAATTCAAGGCGTCCAATAACCCTATTGCTGGTGGTGAAGGCTCCTGGTAAAGAAGCTAAGCAACCAAATCTCGTTTGGATATCTTTCAAGACACTGTTTTTTTTTTTTTTTTAACGTGTGATGTTGTTAAAACACTTTGCACTGTAGTGGATTTATTTACTAGTAAACCATGGTGGTTTCTTCATGACAATTCGGAGTTCAGATCAATGAGAATTTATGGAGTTTTGATGTTTTTACCGTTTCAGATTTTATCAGGATTAAATCTCCTTATATATGAAACTTGAGTTCTATGCCTCAAGCTTCCACAATCTCGAACTGTACTTGTACATGGTCGGTAAGTACAAGCGAGATCCGATACTACACTCCTGGTACCAAAATAGAACATAAAAGCAAAGACATGAGATTCAACATCAGTGTTTACTGTGTTTGGAGAGGAAATAATGGTTCAACATCTGACCATGTTGAAGACGACGAAGCTATGTTGTATTGAGACACTGGAGCCGTAACAGACACAATGTTCTTCGATTCTACACTTGTGTTGTTAACTTCCACGGCTTCTTTCGCTTTGGCGTTGTCACTAACATACACATGTGCTTGCATCTCTTGAGGAGATGAACGAATCCTTTCCAATTCCATGGACACTTTTCTCATGTTTGGTCGTTTATTTCTCTCCGGATTCAGACACCTTCCAGCGACTTGTGCTACCGCCATGACTTGTTCCACCTTGCAGTCATCTCTGATTCGAGTATCGATGATATCCGCAACTTTGTTTTCCTTCATGGAAAGATTGAAGTAATTTGCCAATGTTCTGTTTTCTAGAGACCGAATGAAAGAAATCGCCTTTTCTCCTGTAATGAGCTCCACTAGCACGACCCCGAAGCTATAGACATCGCTTTTATCGGTGAACTGACTTGACTGGAAATATTCTGGATCTAAATACCCCGCAGTACCTGAAACTAGTGTTGTCAGATGGGTATGGTCCTCGGTTACCGATCTTGAAGTACCAAAATCAGACACCTTAGCTCGATAATTCTCATCCAACATTATGTTTGTGGATTTGATGTCTCTGTGATAAACCGGAGCCGATGCAGCTGAGTGGAGGTATGAAAGAGCTCCAGCAATCTCTATAGCAATACGCAGACGTACTCCCCAAATAGCCACCGTGTAGTCGGAGAATTCGTCATGGAGATGCTCGAAAAGGTTTCCATTAGAAACAAACTCATATACCAGAAGTGGCACTTCCGTCTCAAGGCAACATCCCAAGAGCTTTACGATGTTTCTGTGGTTTATCTGCGAAAGAATGAAAACCTCGTTTATGAACTCTTCTAGCTTGTCTTCGTCCACGGCTTTAGTTTTTTTCACTGCCACGATTCTACCATCGATCAACATTCCCTTGAACACAGTACCTTGACCACCTTGTCCAAGAACTCTGTGTTCACTAAAATTTTCAGTAGCTTTCTCCAACTCATTCGAACTGAATACTTTTGTGTTCTCAACCCTGCCTTGTGTTGAAGTTAATTGTTGCTGCAACATTAGACCTCCATTGCGCTTGAAAAATTTCTTTTTGCGAGTGGTCTGCCTTCGCCTTCTAATAACTATGTATAATATTACACTACTAACAAGGGCTACTCCGACAGATACTCCGACAGATAGCAACATAATTAATAGAGTACGAACGCCTGCAAATCACATAAGAAGATTGAAAAGCACACTTTAAGATTGGTACCACCTGCCTTCTTGATAATCTTTGTATCCATCATCACCAATGAATAAAGCTTTAACATTTAAGAAATTCAATGACTTACTTTCAGAACTATCTATGCAGTAATCGTCGTGGAACTCCTTGACACCTAGATAAGTAAAATAACTTAAGTAAAAAAGTAATACGATGCAATCTTATTTACTTGGAAAGGAAAAAAAATAGTGATAATAGTTACTTACGTTTGCATCCACTCAAAACGTATGGGTTACCTTTGTAACCTTCTGTGCATCCACAACTTGCATAGATGATACCAGAATTATTTCTACTCTCGCAAGTGCAGCTAATGTTGCCAGAGCGTCCAGTGTACTGTAACCTATTTTGGCATCCCAAGGAAGTAATGAATGAAGGATTCATCGTACGGAAAGACCGTTCGAACTCAATAGTTGCATACTGTTTTGCATGGAACCATTTCGGATTTCCCAGCCTGGTTGAATTCAAAAGCAAGCTAAATTCTTGTTCATTGCTGGGAGTCAGGCCCGGCTTAAGGCATGTGCGGGCAGTGCTTTTGCACCGGGTCCTACTTGCTTTTCAAACAATTTCTTTACTAATTTAAGGTCTTAAGTTTTGAAGTTTTTACAAATTAGGGTCCATATTTGACTAAAAAATTTAATATAGCACAGGGCCCAAAATATTTTTGAGCCGGGCCTGCTGGGAGTAATGGGGATTTTGATGCGAAGTGACGCATAGGACATGGACCTATCACTATATTGGATAGGAAGAAAGATATTTACAACTTCTTTGTTGTTAACGGAAAGGAAAGGAGCAGACTTTCCGGAAACATTGTTGCATTTAATCTCGTACCCTTTGTCGAGATAGCAACCCTTTCCGACTCCAAAAGAGTAAGGGATCTCGATTCTTCCACAGTAGCTTGGACAAGAGCTTGAAAATGTGAGAGCGGCTGAATTAAGAATCAGTACAAGGAGGAGAAAGAGGATAACCTGGAAGGAGTAGTGATTCTCACACCTCATACTGAATCTTTTTTCTGTTTGTGTTATTGTTTCTCTGCCTTTTGGGAGAATTGAGAATGGTCCTTGCAAATTAAAGCAGCCCAGCTTTTGTAGGGTACAGCGGAGTTGAAAGTTTCTCCGTTTACTGAGACAAATCATTAAGTCGTCGTCTTTGAAATTTCTCACCTGTCTAAATCAAATCAACTATATAGTAAATCGTACGTCATCACTGCTTTGGAAAAAGAAAGATTGTAAAAAGATAGTTCATTGGTAAACGCAGCTTCTCTTGTATGTCATGTAATAGTTTTACTAAAAGCTAAATACATAAATAAAATTTGCTCTCGTTTTGTGGTTTCTTAATCTGAATTCTGTTTCTGTTCGATTTCATTATAATTTGGTTTTAAATTAATCTCAACCCACTAATAGGAAAAACGTTATTTGGTCGTTTGCTTGAAATATTCATTCACAATCACATCTTTTTTTTTTTCTCAAATTTCATTGTTATTTATATGGAATTGTTATAATCGAAATACAATGATTGTGTTATCCAATTAGGAGGATAATGAGTTCCGGAAATAAAAGATCCATTTGGTGGACCAATCCGAGCTAGTTCATGGGCTACTTTATTACAGGCCCTCATACATGATGAAACTCTACATTACAAAATTTAGATAACCAGGCCTTAATATCTGCAACTAAATTGAGCATACTAATATCGGGAACATTATTAGAAAGCAAGGTCACCAAGGTCTGGCAATCTCCTTCAAAACATATGTTGTCATATCCCTTAATCCATGTATTTTGTATGGCGCACAGCAGAGCTTTTCCTTCAGCTTCAAGACTTGTTATTGCCGATCCCAGATTTGAAGCTCCCCAATATTTATTGTGTCCGTTCGAGTTACGTATGATCCATCCACCAGTAGTTTGTTGTGTGTGCAGATTAAAAGCTGCATCATAATTGCATTTGAGGAAACCTAAGGAGGGACGTTTCCAAACTGTTCTTGGAGGAGAAGACGGGAGTGGAGCCGCTTGTGTAGTAATTGCCTTAATCCATTCCGTAGTGTCCGCCCGTGCTTTGTTAACATCCTGCCCTATTTTGATAATTTTTTTTTGGAAAATAAGGTTGTTCCATGATTTCCAAATACACCATAAGATCCAAAAAGGTAGAAGTTTTTCTGTATCATTCATGATATTTGATTGTGCATCAATAATCATTCCAATAATTGTTTCAGTATCATGAGAGGGGGTTGTAAGGAAAGAAAATGGAGTGTTTGCACGCCGCCAAGTTGATATGGAGACAGGGCAATCAAAGAATAAGTGGTGTATTGTTTCTGGGGCAAGACCACATCGAATACATGTATCATCAATTGCAATTCCCCGACTCTGTAATCTCGTAGTAGTGCCTATTGCTTTTGAAAGAATTCGCCATAAGAAGTGTTTTAATTTGGGCATGATTTTGAGATTCCATATTTTGGTTTTGATTGTTGGATCGCCATGGGGAATTGGGGGTGCAGTAGTTTGAGGCTCAGAGATATGTCGAAGGAACCAATAACCGGATTTCACAGAATATTCACCATTTTTGTATAATTCCAGCAAATGCGATCTTTTTGGTTGTGTTGGCTTAGGTATAGTGTTTTTGCAAGAGCAGCATCATCGGCAGAGAGGTGGGTAAGTAAAGCAGAATCATCCCATTTTTTAGATGTACCATTAGTTTTCATCAAATCGTTTACAAGGAGATGATTTTCGTTTCTGGCTTCTGCCGGTCTAGGGGGATGGCAAGGAAGCCAGTTATCAGAGAAAACATTTGTGTCTTTTCCATCGCCGATGATAAAACGAGACCCCTTTTTTAGAACTTCAAGACCACAGAGTATGGAGGCCCAACCATATGATTGGTGTCGGCGAGCTTTAGCATCAAAGAGGTTGTCGTCGTTAAAGTACATTGCTTTGTATATTCGTGAAAACAAGGAGTTTGGATATTGTAAAAGTCTCCAAGCTTGCTTAGCAAGTAAAGAGTCATTAAATTTTTCCAAATCCTTGAAGCCCAATCCTCCTTCTTTTCTTGTATAATGAAGTCGTTTCCAAGCCACCCATGGGATTCCTTTGCTATCCGCAGATTTTTCCCACCAAAATTGGGTGAGTATACTAGTAAGTGTAGAGACAACATGGGCTGGGAGTTTGAAACATGACATCGAATAAACTGGCATTGACATTGCAACAGATTTTAACATAACCTCTTTTCCAGCAGGGGAAAGGAACTTAGTACTCCACGAAGAAGTTCTGTTTTTAACTCGAGAAATGACGTTGTTAAACATTTCTTTTTTCTTTCGGCCAAACTGTTCTGGTAGCCCTAAATATTTCCCACCGCCACCATGATTCGAAATCCCTAATATACGTTTAAGTCTATCATGTTTAGACCTGTGTGTGCGTGAACCAAAAGTGATCATGGATTTTTGCTGATTAATGTTTTGGCCAGAACAATCTTCATAGAGTTTAAAGTTTTTCATAATAGCTGAACAGTTTTTTTCATTTGCTCGGCAAAAAAATAGTGAATCATCAGCGAAAAGTAGATGTGTGATTCTTTGGACTCCATTCCCAATCTTAATGCCCTCGATTTTTCCTTTGTTAGCACTGAGATTGAGTAGGTGGCTCATCACATCAGCACAAAGTATGAATAAGTAGGGAGAAAGTGGGTCTCCTTGGCGCAGCCCCCGTTCGGGAATAATATGTCCTTGTGGAGTACCATTTATAAGAACTGAGAAAGTGACTGATCTTACAGTTGCCATTATCCACGTAATCCATTTTTCGCTGAAACCAAATGCTCCCATAGTGTTTTCAAGAAAATCCCATTCAACTCTGTCGTAGGCTTTGGTCATATCGGTTTTAATAGCCATATACGTTTGTGACACTCGTTTTCTACTTTTAAGAGAGTGCATTAATTCATGAGCAACCATGACATTGTCGGATATTAGACGTCCTGGAACAAAAGCGGCTTGTGATTCGGAGACAATGGTATTAAGAAAACATTTTAACCTTGTGACAAGGACTTTAGAGATGATCTTATAAAACACATTACATAAGGAAATGGGTCTATAATCTGAAAGTGTGACAGGTTTTTTTATTTTTGGGATCATGCAAATGTTTGTATGATTTATGTTGTCTGGCATATGTGAAGTTTCGAAGAAAAGTAGTATTTCTTTGGTGACATCATGACCACGGATGTCCCAACATTCTTGGTAAAATCGAGCCGTTAAGCCATCCGGTCCTGGCGCCTTATCAGCTCCAATTGCACAAATTGCCTCAAAGATTTCAGCCGATGTGATATCCCTTGTAAGGACATTATTAATTTCCGGAGTGACAGTTTGTTTGAATTCGTTGAAGATATTGTTAGTCGAATTTGTATTATCACTGGAGTATATTTTTTGAAAATACGCCTCAGCATGTTTACCAATTTGACGATCACCACGGTACATTTTACCGTTGACATCGTTAATGGTTAGAATTCTGTTTCGAGAATATCTCGTTTTAGTGGCAGCATGATAAAATTTTGTGTTTTTATCGCCAACTTGAAACCAAGAACTTCGACTTTTAAGATGCCAATATATTTCTTCATTTCGGTAGGCTTGTGCCAGATCTCTACGGATTTGAGGAATGCAATAGGGAGTAGGATCAGTTGCACTCAAAGCGAAGTCGAGTTCCATTAATAAAGAATCAATCTGCTTTGCAGAGTTAGTTTTGTTATGTCGACGGAAGGTAGCCATAGCTGATCTAATGTGTGTAAGCTTTTCAGAGAGACTTATTTTTCCGGTTATGGAATACTTAGACCATTTCAAGTTGATATGGTTTTTAAATTTCGGGTGTTCGAGCAGCCTCTTGTCAAACTGAAAAGGTTTTTTAAAAGTTTGTTCAGCATAAGCAATGGCAGTTAAGACAGGCCTGTGATCGGATGCACAGAAGCCTTTAAACTCGGCAACAGAGCCAGGAAACATGAGCATCCATTCAGAATTTGCTATTACACGATCCAGACAGCACTTAACATTGTAAATTCCTCTTTTTCCCCGCCAAGAGAGCCGGTTTCCTTTGTGTGAAATGTCATGGAAATCACAAGAGTTGAACATGTTTCTGAAATCCAGAAAAGTACGTTCATGCCGTTGAGGGCCACCAAGTTTTTCATTGTTAGATAATATTTCATTAAAATCACAAATGAGAAGCCAAGGGCCTGTTCTTGTTTCATTAATTCGTTCAATGCGTTCCCATAGATTATGTCTTAAAGATGGGTTTGGATCTCCATAAACACAAAACAAGTAAAAAACCATTTCATTGCATTGAACAGAAACATCAATCATTCTAGAAGAATGATACAACGGTGAAATACATATATGTTCTTTCCAGAAGATAGCAAGTCCCCCACTATGGCCTTGTGGAGGGACTGTAAATACAAAATCAAAGCCTAAAAGAGTACAAGTATCACGGATAACATCACATCTATTCATGGTTTCGACCACAAACAAAAGATCAGGAGAGGTTTTACGACATAAGTCCTTGAGTCTATCATTTGTCAATGGTGCTTCTAATCCCTGGCAGTTCCAGGAAAGAAAGTTGATGGTGTTCTTCAGAGACGCAAGGGGAGCATATCCCCTTGTTCAGTTGGTGGTTGATCATTCACAATCACATCATTTATATTTTATTGTATGAAAACTAGACATTTGTTGTGAATAAAATTGAGATAGAGAAAACCGCTGTGTATTATTTCATGAATAACGAAAAGTATATATATAAATACAATAGTGGAGTTTATTTTTGGGAACCCTTTCATGGGCTAAACTTCGTTTTCTGCCAGCTCTGG
This sequence comes from Alliaria petiolata, assembly GCA_020283515.1. Taxonomy (NCBI): domain Eukaryota; kingdom Viridiplantae; phylum Streptophyta; class Magnoliopsida; order Brassicales; family Brassicaceae; genus Alliaria; species Alliaria petiolata. The sequence goes on from JAHZTW010000001.1 coordinate 108,859,383, forward strand.
TGTTGGGGAAATATTTGTCTTCCGCCGCTTAGGTATCCCACCATGTATCCTACCATGTATCTTTCAAGCGTTTATTGAAAATTTCAGATGACAAAAAAAAATTTTTGAGAACAAGTAAAGGTTTTGCGGGAACAAATCTAGAACTTTCTAGAAGGAAATATTTATAATGTGCATCCACATATTATTTATGTTTCTTTTGGCTATCCATTATTCTAAAATAATAATTTATAATGTACTATCTATCTATTTTATTAAAAAAAAAAGCCATTTTTTTGCTCTATTCCAATAACATTTTCCTATCTGTTATATTACACAATATGCCATTGAGCATTCATTAATTTTTTAGAGATTTATTAAGGATAACTAGGAGATAATCCGCGCGATGCGCGGATTTTATTTTAATTTGAATTTTAAATAATATATTTTTAGATCTATATTTTGACTACTGATTTTATTTTATTTTAAAAAAAATTAATTTTCAACTTTTTTTTTATGATCTGTACAATCTCTTTCATACATTATTTTACAAATCTTTATTTATTCTTCAGTTTTCATACTCTTTTCATTTTTATAAATCTTAATATGGTAATAATTTTTAATTTTTTTAATTTATCATTTTGATGATTTCTTTTACATATCTTGCATTGAATCCATGTTTTTTTCATGTTTTAAAATTTTGTCTATTTTTATATCTATTCTTCTGTTTCTTTATTTTTTCTTCTTCTCTATATTTTTTTTAATATAATTTATTATCTTCTCGATATTTTATTGAATATTTTGTTGTATCTTAAGATTTTATAGGTTGGAGTTAACATCTTAATTTATTCTATATCATCATTGTTTTTCACTTGTAACAAAGTTTAATTATCCTAATTTATTTGAAAATAAGGATTAATTCACTCAAAAAAATATAATGATAGATTTAAAATTAAGTATTACATAATATTTATATATTTATTGTTTTTAAATTAAATTTGAATTTCATCTACTTATTATAATTTTTTTAATAGTTGAAATTAAATTTAATAGTTTTTATGTATAGTTAATTGTACATATGTTAATATTTATTTATTTTACTTGATGTTAAAAATGACTTTTTAATTTATCATTTTGAGGATTTTTTTATTTATGTTTGGGGCATCCCGCGAACTATGTAATTGATATATACTTATAATTTTTTTTAAAAGTATTTCTAATTTAATATGTAAAACATAGAGACTATATCACTGGTTTTTAGAGAGGATTGACAAAAAGTACATATGACATAGTGGAGAAACCGATTGTTTTTTTATTGAGAAGATTATGGATTCGAATCCCTATTATTGCAAATAAAAGAACAAAAATATTTTGGTTGGTTCAGATTTAATACAAATAAAATTAAATTTTGAAAATTAAATAATGAATGACACGTGTGCTGGCGTGTCACTCTATGGAAGAGAGTTATCCATCTTTTATAGTATAGATTCTATCACTAGCTTATACAATTACTTTTCATTATTTTATTTATTTATTTATTTTGCATATACTTATTACTTAACACATTTATTTTTAAATATTACCTATTTGAATTATTTTAACTTCAGTTTCCAAACACATTTAAATAATTTAAAACTTGCCAAAAATAATTATTTCAAAAAATTTAATATTAAATGATTCATCATGATCATATTATTTTCAATTCGTGATCGGATACGGTCCGACCACCGGTCCAGTCCGGTTTTAAAAACATTGGTTAAAATATAATTTTGTCATTCATTATAAAATAATAAAAACGGAGCACTTTTACACTCAACATGAGCAAAAAAAAGTAATTCTTCTGTGTTCTAATTTTTTCAAATGTTTGTTTTTTTTTGCTCATGTTGAGTGTAAAAGTGCTCCGTTTTTATTATTTTATAATGAATGACAAAATTATATTTTAACCAATGTTTTTAAAATCATATGACAAATTTATATTTTAACCTATGTTGAGTGTAAAAGTGCTCCGTTTTTATTATTTTATAATGAATGACAAAATTATACACTCAACACTCAACAGAAAGAAAAAGATGAAGCAATTTGTTTTTTTTTTCTTAATTTTAAAACAACATGGTTTTCATTTAATCGATACACAAAACGCATCGTTTTAAATTCTGTTACCGATATAATGTCTATTTAACGGAAGGGCTATATAGCGTGTGACTTTTGAGATCATATGATTGACATGCATTGTTTTGATGTGATGGTTGATGTTGCAAAATTAATTTAGTTCGAAGGTTAAATTGCAGTTATACCTTTTTGAAACGTGTCCGAAAACTAAAATCTCATATGGACTCAGGGATGTGGTGACAGTGACTCTCAAGATTCTTCTGAGGAACAGAAGGAGAATCTAAAACGTAAAGACACCCAATAATTCAATTAATTATGTATATTAAGGCACAAGATATGTTGCATGTTCATTAGTTAATAATTTTTTCTATGTTTGACTTTGAGTTATAAATGTAGGCTCTCCTTTGTTCTCTTCAGGTTGCAGAAACTGCTTTTTAGTTTTACATCTACATTATTAGGAATAGTTGATTATGGGGTTTATTTGAGCGCCCTCCATAGAGGAAGTCTCGCTCCAAGTTATTGGTATTCTTCAGTTTCTTATCCTTTGTTGAATAGTGAAGCATATCTTAGACTTAATATCTTGGACGTTTATTTTGTCACTTACTTGGTATTTCTAAGTTGGTTTTCACTCAGTGAGAAAATGATGTGTTCATATGTTTCAGGTTTTTGTTTTTTTTGTAAAAGCGTTTCAGGTTTTTGTTTTTCATTACATATGAATATATTAAGAGATGCGGAGAAAACGTAGATAGCTTAGATTTAGAACCTAATGAGATCTATCGGTTCGAATTTCTAAGGAATATTGAGCTGATATAGTTGGGGAAGCGGGTCCAATGAAGAGGTTAGTAAGTAATATAACCATATTTTGTTGCAAAATGTTTTATTAGTTCCGACACATTTAGTAAACATTCAAAAGCATTAGTTCAGTAATGCATGTATTTGTTCTGTTTTAAACAATTACATTTAACCAACAGGAAAAATAGAACGGCACATGTGGATTTATTGATGAGATTAGTGGCTCGCCTATGGGAACCCTTCTCGTGCAAACTTTTTAGATGTGTGAAAGAGAAAGCAGGAGAAAAATCAATATTTTTTGCATGAATGCATGACCGATTTTAATTGTGGAGTAGGAAAAAGCAAAATAGAATCTGAGTCTAGTCAGACCCGAGTAGCACAAAAAATGACGAAGAATCAGAAAAATCTATGATTTTGTGAGATTAATAGCTATGCAAAGCAAATTTTGGGTCGTATATCGTACGCGACATGATAAGAGGGTATGTGTCGTTTTATTAGAGTTTTCTATATCACGATGGTCAATAACAAAATCCGTAGAGGATAAAAACGGGCAATTCAAAAATTAAATGAATGAGAGAGTGAGAAATGACAATTATTATAAAGAAATTGATAAGCAACTTTGCATGTGTTAAACTATTTATTAACATTGGTTTTTGTTCTACTCTACCTTCAAAAGATCATTTGAACAAAATATACAAAAGTAATTCGGACAAAGTGAGAAACTATATGTTCGACAATAACGTGGCCTCATCATGATATAGAAGATGTGAGCATAATTGATGGATCTGTGAGACTATAAACAAAAAATAGAAGATGAATCAATACATTGACACAAAATTTTTATTAACTTTTGTAATTTTAAAAAAATATATAATTATTTATTTACGACGAAAATGTTCACTACGCTTTGAAAAATGAACTATTGGATTGTTATGCATTAGAACAAGGCTTCAAAAATGAGAAATGCGAGGTGAGATTCGATGGCAAAATTGAGGCAATCAATATTAATGTATATTTTAGGGTTTTTAACAAAGAGAATGTATGCTATTTAGTGACTTAGAGACATATTTTTAATGAAAGAGAAAGCATAAACTGAAACTGAAATGTGTGGAGGAAGTAAACAAATGAAATTTCTGTAAATAATGTATAGGGTGTAATGGTTAGTTTAACTTCGGAAGCCCTCATGAGATCGCTCATGAAATCTGTTTATGCTTTTGATAGGGAGTTTTAGACATCAATGTTTAACTTTGGAAATTTTCCAATCTACTATGAATTTAAACTTTAATGTGGCAAAAAATGGAAGATATTTTTTTGTCTAGGCATTATTTGATATGGTGATTTAGAGTTTTAGGTAAACTTACACATGTTCTGATAGGATAGCTCCAGTCAATGAAGGTGCTGAGGTGGAATTTAGGAAGTTAGCAAGGAAAATAAGTCCAAATAAAAAGTATTTGGATAAGTGAAGTCTCGAGACTTCTCTGTTTTTATTTAATTTCTTGGTCACATAAGAGAACGAGTCTTTAGGAAGACGTTCTCCACTTTCTTATGCATTCCCGTTTTATAGGAGTTAGTGACTCCATTTCCCTTTGTTCACGTTTGTAAGGAATTACGACTCCAACTTTTCCTGTTTAAATCAATGAGAAAAACCTACCAGAAAACAATCGTCTTTGTTATATTCTTATCATTCTCTTTTGCTTTGAAGAGGGACCATAACATGTTCATGTTCCTATGGTTTTCTTTTTATGCATTGACTACTTTTTGTAATTGGTGTTTTACACCAAAACTATATCTTCTTTTTGAGTTTGATAAAACAAGATGTTTCTTCTTGTATATTCACTTTACTTCCTAAACCATTTTAGTTTCAAAGAACATAAGCAAGACTCGAATTGAATCTGAAATTTCATATCCATCTTCAATGCTTCTTGCGTATACTTTATTCTCTTTTACATTTCAAAAAATTAATGATTCGCTTATTACAATTGCATTCAACCTTACATTAGGCTCTGAATCCATTTTTCAACCTTCTTAGAATATTGTGTGGACAATTCAAAAATCCAGTTTGGGAGTTTTTCCTTGCATTAAAATTAGTAGTTTTATTTAATTCAAGTAGATAAATGATTGAAGTTTAGGTAATTATATTTCGGTGAAGAATTATTAGGATAGGTTCACAAATACTAGAAGAGGGAGATGAAGAAGAAAAAGAAGAAAAGACATACGAAAGAAAAGATAAGGTGGAAGAAAAATTTAGATTGGTCCTAAAAGAAAAAAAAATGGAAGAATAAGAATAAAAAAATAAGAAGCCGGAGGAGAAAAATGGATAAATAAGAAGTCGGAGAAGAAGAAAAAGTGGAAGATGGAGATGACAAGGAAGAAGACAAACATGAGTAAAAAGAAGAGAAAAAGGAAGACGAAAGAATGGAAGAAGAAGAAGAGAAATCAAAAGAAGAAAAAGAAAGTGGATAAGACAAAGACGAAGAAGTCGAAGACGATTCAGAAAGAGAAGGTAAAGACAAAATATGTTTGTTGCCAGCCAAAGTTCACTAAATCAATTTATTTGGTTCATAGGCTTCAATAATTTTAATGCACAATAATGTAAAGTTTTAATGTGTTGCCAGCCAAAGTTAAGGAGGGAGGGAGAGAGGGAGGAGGGAGGGAGGGAGGGAATCTATATTCAAGAATACTTTAATAGTATCAAAGTCTCATATCTGCCTAATAAAGATTTAAGGTTGAAAATAGGAACTCTTATTATGTTACTTAAAAATGTAGATTCTAAAAATGGCATGTGCAATGAAACAAGATTATTTGTAATACAATTGGCCTCACACGCGATCGAGGCTAAGCTTATTACAAGTGATAGAGTTGGCCAAAAAGTTTTGATTTCAAGGATATTTGTTTCTCCCCATTAGCTAGCTTTCCATTTAGAATGAGGCATCGACAGTTTTCAATTAATCTTGCTTTTGCAATGACCATAAATAAAAGTCAGGGACAGATGTTGCAAAAGGTTGGGTTGCTTTTGCTAAAACCAGTGTTTTCATATGGCTAATTATATATTGTTGTCTCGAGGGTAAGATCGCGATCCGGTTTAAAGATCCTAATAACAGATGCGAAAAGGAGGTCATAAAGGAAAACTATGAACGTTTTCTACACGAGGTTTTTCAGAATATTTAGGTTTGGTGTTTTCTTGGCATGGTCTAGCTTTTGCGGTTTTATTATACCATGACAACAATGGTTAGTTTAGCTCGGAGGTTTTCGTTTAGTTTTTTTTTCAACATTATGCATGCTTTTTATATCTCTCTTTTGGATTTTGATTTGGTCTGTTTTACAAAGAGTGTCGTGTTAAGGTTTTATTTTTGTTTCACAAAGAGTGTATTTTCAGTGCAAATTTTTTTAAAAAAATCCAGTTTTAACCTTATTATATTAGTGTATTAATTATAAAGAGAAATTTGTTTAGTGTATTAATAAGTGATAGAATATATTTTTTATTAGATTTCTTAATTTGTGCAAAATAGAGTAAAATGACACTTTTTGTGAAACAGAGCAAGTATGTGTGTTGTAGTTAATTATAAATTGTTTGGCCCGTTCAAAACGCAGACGACACACTGTCGGTCCTTCGCAATCCCAAACATTTTATGTAATTTTGAATACAAAATTATAATTATACTAGGTGGGTGCCCGCGCAAATGTGCGGGCTATTGATTTTCCATTATATAAGTTACATATTCTATGTTGATATTGGTCTCAAAATTTATTTTAAATTTTTTGATTCAATTTGTTCTAATCAATCTGTAAACATTTTTGTCTTATTAAAAATTCATGAACATATTTAGATACATGCCAACAACAATATTTAGTTTGCGATGGTGAAAACCACATATACATGCCAATAACAATACATGCCCATTTTTAGCTTGCGATGGAATAACAATATTTAGATACATGTCAAATGCTTCTAATTATAAATACCATCAAGAAAAACATAAATAATAGAATATAAATACCAAAGTTATAACATTCAAGTAAAAAAGGGGAAACGCATGCAAAAACAATAGAATATAAATACCATCAAGAAAAACATAAATAAAACTTATCGATAGGAAGTTAAAAAAGAATCGGGAAAACTTCTTCGTAAACAACATTCAACTTCTTCTGTTGTGGTTTATTATCTTTATACATTATCAAGATCTTCAACCCTGACCTGGTTGTTACCCTTGATAAAGCCACGTATAATTGCCTATGTGTAAAAACCGGTTTTGGTAGAAACACTTCTACTTTTGCAAGTGTTTGACCTTGACTCTTGTTTATGGTCATTGCAAAAGATAAGGTGATTGGAAACTGTTTACGTCTCATCCTAAATGGAAGCCTCGTTTCCGTTGGAGAAACAAAAATTCGGGGTATAAGAACCTTCTCTCAAACTTTATCATTCGTAATGACTCTAGCTTCGATAACATAATTAGCCAGCTGGGTTATAAGCAACCTCGTTCCATTGCACAAACCATTCTTAGGGTCAATGTTTCGGAGCAGCATTATTGGTGTAACAACTTTCAAAAGCAGTTCATGGTTTGGCAATCCGGACACTTTCACTGAATTAAGAAATTCACCAATATCTAATATCCATTTTGAAAATTCTGCCAGACCATGCATCTCCTTACTACTATCTCCTGGTATCAGCCGCATATTATTTATAAGCTTTAACAGTTCACAATCTGGCCAAAGAGTGGACAAATTTAAAGTTGCCATAACAACTTCTACCCTCCCAGCATTAGACATAACTGGCAAGATCTGCCTAAAATCTCCACCAAAGACGATTACTTTACCCCCAAATGGCTTATCACATTTTATGTAATCGCGTAGTGTCCTGTCTAGAGTCTCGAAACAATCTTTGTTCATCACCAATGCTTCATCAATTATTATCAGTTCCTAATCAACTCCGCTAGATTAGAACCAGACTTTATGCGCGGACTACTGGTTTTCCATTATATAAGTTACAAATTCTATGATAATGTTGATCTTAAAATCTATTTTAAATTACGTGATTCAATATGTACTAAAAATTCTGTAAATATTTTTGTTTTATTAAAAATTTAAGAACATAGAAAAAAATAAGTAAAGGTTATTATAAAAACCCCTAAAACCACTTTTTAAAATTTTTAAAAAACTTCATACCGTTTTTTTAATGTAATTATTAATTTTTCCGAAGAAGCATGTTTTTTGGTACTTATAGACTTATTATTTCGCAATAAACTATTCTTTTTGGGCCCATGATCCAAACACAGCCCAATATTTGGTATATCTATTTAACAAGTTAAATAACGATATACTTAGTTTTTAGTTTGTGATGCAATAATAATTTTTACCTACATGCCAAATGTTTCACAAAGGACATAATATTGTGAATCAATAAATGTACCAAAGTTATAACATTCAAGTATGGAAGGAAAAACGCATGCAGAAACAATAGAATACAAATAGTATAAAGAAAAGCATAAATAAATCTTATTGATACTTAATTAGGTCGCTAATACCAATTTAATAAATATTCAGAAAAACTTCTTCGTAAACAACATGCAACGTCTTCCGTTGTTGAATAAGTATACATATGTAAGACTATAAATGTGTGATTAATCCGTTCTTTTCACTTAATATGTTGAATAAGTATACATATGTAAGACGATAAATGTTTCACACACATCGTCTATGTTATTACCACAACACACATGCGTAACGTAGCACATTTTTCTTCAACATCCACATCATCACGGCAAAACTCAGATTCCAAAGTTTTCTTCCTTTTCTTCCTCTTGCTCTTAGAGAGTTCTTTCTCATACTCATCCTTCCACCATTCTTCACCATCATCATGTTCTTCCTCTTCTAAAACTGAGTTGGAATCAAAGTAAATTGTCGACACTTAAAATGATATCTACATATGTTAGTAAGAGCCAAAGAGATTTATAGTTTATTTGTGGTCGACGAAGGATTGAACCCAAAAAGATAAAAAATTTCTTGTCATCCAAAAAACTAATTATTCGAATATTTCTCGTCTTCTTTGTATGCAAAGCATAACTAATAATAAATATAATCGTGTATAACAAAATTTATGTTCGTGTATATTAACGTTATCTCAAAATAATTTAATAAAACTTTTGACTAAATAATGAGAATTTTGAACTATAAAGCATAAGAAAAACACATGCAAAACCATAAACCAAAAATGCAAAGTGATAATTCTATTATAATAAATAAACTTCCCCTTTCAATTAATATGTCGATTAACGTTAGGTGGCCAGCCCGCGCTCTTGCGCGGGATGGATTCTTTTAGAATCTTACAGTTTTATTGTCTAACTAATAAGTCATCTTCTTCCAATTATTCTTTATTTTCTCCAAAATCGTCATCTTTTTCAACATTTTTGTCTTTCTCGTTTCTATTAAAAAATTAATCGCCTTTTTCTTTATATCTTGAATTCTTCTTATTTTTTTCCTTTTTTTCTTCTTTCTTTTTCTTTATATTAAATAATGAGGTTTTTGAACTATATAAAACGAAAGAAAAGACATGCAAAATCAATACATCAAAATATATAGTAATCATTCTAATATAATTAGTTAACTCTTTTTCATTTAATATGTCAAATAAATATGCATGCATAAGATGATTAACGCTAGGTGGTCCGTCCGTGCCTTTCGTGGCATCATAATTTAATATCCTTACGATTTTTTTCCTCTGATTTATTCCTATTCTTCCCATTATTCACCAATGGTTTTTTCCATTAGCAAACTAGAATGACTGATGGGAATACCTTATGACATATTCCATCTTGGTGAATGAAGTATTTCATATAGGTGACGACTGAAGGCAAACAGTACTCAAATTAATACACTGTGAACTTGACAACTTTTAACTCCCTTGATGTTATATATTATATACATTTTCGGTCTTATTTTTCTCTGGTATCTATATAAAATTTTTTGTCCCCTTTCTTCTTATTCTTCCTTTTTTTTTTCTTCTTCATTAAATTATTCTTTTTCTTTTTTTTTCTTCTTTCTCCTTTCTTCGTATTTTTTTTTCTTCTTCTTTCTTCCTCTCTCTTCTTTCCTCTCGTTTCTTCGTTTTTTTTCTCCTTCTTGTTCTTCCCTCTTCATTTTTCTTTATATTTTTTACGTATTTATTTTTTCCACATTCTTCTTTCCAATTTCTTATTTTTTTCGTGTTTATCCTTTTCTCATTCTTCTTTCTAATTTCTTATTCTTTCTTCGTGTTTCTTTCTTCTTCTTCTTCTTCTTCTTTGTCTTACTTTCTTCCTTCTTCTTCTTTTTTTCTTCTCCTTTCTTCTTTCTCCTTCTTCTTCCTTTCTTCATCTTATTCTTCATTAAATTCTGGTTCTTCTTCTTCTTTCTTCCTTCTTTCTTCGTCTTTCTTCCTTCTATTTCTAATTTCTTATTGTTTCTTCTACGTTCTTAGTATTTTTTTCTTCTTCTTCGTCTTTCTTTCTTTATTGTTTTTCTTTCTTCTTCAGTCTCCCTTCTTCCTTTTTTCTTCTGCCTTTCTTCCTACTTATTCCTTCTGTCTTCCCCATTCTTCTTTCTCCTTCATTCTTCTTTCTTCTTCATAAAATTTGTCTCTCAAATCCAAAAAACTTTACAATGAGCTTAAGACTCGGAGAGATATTTGATCAATTACCTTAACGGCATAGTGACAGAGACATGAATATCTTTGCCATCGCTAATGACCTACATCATTGTGATGCATTGAGAACTCTCCACGTTTTGAGATAGATCTTAGCCAATGCCTAGGAATACTGCAGAGCCTATATTCCTGGCGTGAGTGTTGAATCCACCTAGAGAGCATGCAACAGCAGAGCTTGTGATGTCCCATGTGAATTAGTAAACCATAGGCTCTTGAAATGTGTGATTAATCTAGACCATAAATCCAGGAAATACAATATTATTTTCAAACAAATTGACAAAACATATACCGCTCTTTGATGGGTCTAAATAGTCGTCCGGAATTGGACGATTTCTTTGGGGACTCGTCTAGCTGCAAGTGCACATCGTACGTTGTAGTACTTAGGGTATCGATCCACAGGGAGGAAGTCAACTGCAAAACAGAGAATTAGGGCAACCAAAGACGCATGGAACTGGGGTTTTAGGGATTGTGTCACAGTTTTGCATAAAAGAAAGAAAGCAGATTCACATCTTATATAGAAGAGGTTATCAATCAATTCTATAACCAACGGGAAAAGGAAAATCAACTTAAAAGCTTGTGAAAAGGAAATCAGGTGAGCATTTCAGAAAAAGTAAATATTGAAGTGTGTAAATTTCGAGTTGTAAAGCAGATTGGGGAAAACACGTTGGGGATCTTCTCGGGAAATTTATGGGGTTCTAACTAGAAATCAAACTCACAAAAGTCAAGCAAACGAGACTAGGCGATTTTTCCTAAACTGATTCACTGGTTTTAACGACCTAACTCTGACAAGCAAGATCGATCTGTGAATACCTATTTCGCAGGTATACTATCGTATCATGCGTCCTAAACAAACACGCAATATGATCGGGACGATAAACATTCACGACACCTTCCTGACTACGCATAAGCGTCCCATAAATGATGCGCTCCACCCTACTAGGTCCGGACCCGAGATTCAGCACGTGAGCGGCTCTCGAAATCCTATGATCAGACTATAGTTCATGACGCTAGACTCATGCAATAAGAACAAGTATTGTAAGAAAGAAAACCCTAATATACAGCCTAAACGATTGGTTTAAAAACAGTTAATGAAATTCCCCATAGATCCCCTTAAAGAACACCCAGCGAAAGTAAACTACTCATACATGAAAGAAGAAGTAGAAATCGTGATTAATGAATGCATAACTTGTATAAATCGATGAGAAACAAAGAGGGTTCAAGAAGAAATCAATCTCCCTCAAAGAACAAAGTGAAACCGCAAATATGAGATTCGCGGCCACCGAAAGAGTTTTGTAACTTAGAGAATTTCGTGATGCCCTAAAAGAAAACCCTAAACAACGAGTATATATAGGTCTTCAAGTCCCCTTGGTCGTGGATTAGGTCTTGGCTTGCATAAGAGACTGCAGGAATAAGTTGGGCCCGGGAACCGCAAGTGGTGTGGCCGCGTGAGCGACCAGCCGTGGCGCGGCCAGCTTGGCCTTCCAGGTGCTTGACGGACCTTCTTGCTTCTTCCATAACTTGAGATCCAACCGTGGGATTGTTCTCAAACCACTTTGAGGTGAAAGACAGCTGATAAGGCTACCTTGTCTCGAAATATGAGCTTGATCTTGTGGTGAGAAGGCCTTCGTTTGATGTTGAACTTTTATCCTCGAGCACTGTTTCCGGAAATGTCCATTTTGCTCCTAAATATGCGTCTTTTGCTAAGGTTACCTGAAAAGAGTCTTGAACAACCAAATACTAGAAATCTAGTATTTATGCATTAAAACCTTAGTGAAATGCTTATTAAAGCACTCACTTATGATAGTAAAAACGGGTAAAATATGCATGTTATCAACTCCCCCAGACTTAAACCTTTGTTTGTCCTCAAACAAAACAGAAATCTAAGTAAGGAAAAGAGGTTTGAAAACATAAAAAATCACCAATACTTGGGAACTCATCAAGTCTAGCAGTCGACCTGTTTGAGCCACGTAACTCAGAATCTTGCTTCAAGGCGTTTGGGTCTAGTTACCTTGAGCTTTTCACCCTTCCCGGATACGCTTCATGGTCCCTTTGAGTATTTCGAGCTCTCTCTTGTTGACCCCTTTATTCATTTAGGCGTGCGGTCTCTATCAAGGGAGTATTGGTCGACGAGACATTATACCCTTCTCTTTCAAACATCTAGACAAAGACATTTCAGACACAATTCTCCTATTTTCTCTTCTCTAAGTCGATTTCTCCCTACTTTTCTAGGGTATCATTTTATTTTTTCTATCGACTTTCTTTTCTATTTTTTTTCTTTTCTTCTTAGCTTGAGAATGATCACTTCTTTGAAGTTTTCATGATGTCTGCGAAACGTCATGGTCCTTTAAGGAACTCAGGTTGCCATCCTCAAACTAAGGCTTTTCTTTCTATTTTTTTTCTTTTCTATAACAAGGGAATATCAAGGAGAGGTTGCATTGCATCTACTTAGTCATGCTAGAGTTTAAAAGAGGAGCAAAGTTTGAAGTACCTCAAACCCCTTGACGAGAAGTTTTTATTCATTAGGTGCGGAGTCAACGCAAGATCCTTCGAATACTATAGAGATTAGAACTTTCTCCGCTGGAATGATCCACTCGCAGTGTTAAACTTAGTAGACCTTGCTTCTAAATCCGTGAGAATGGTCATTAAGGTTCCTTGTTCGACGCGACTTGTACCTAGCAAAGTTCATAGTTTCGACTAAAAGAAAAAAGTTTTGACTCTATAAAACGACTCGATAAATGATGCAAGTATGCTTAAGACTCATCAAATCAAAGCATAGTTAGTAATATAAGAAACCCCCCAAGACTTAAATCAAAATGTCCCCGGTTTGTTTAAATCGAGTTAAGGTGAAAAAGATAGGTAAATTCAAGTACAAGCTTGTGAAGACTTACTTGAAAGTGGCGATGGGTGTGGTATTGGTGGATAGGCGTGTGGTATGATTGAGCTAAGGACTTAATCATTCTCCTTATGTCCTTGCTTAGAATCGATTTAATTGAACAAAAGAAATTAAAAACTTAGCTCGAAAGGAAATGTGTTGCGCGGTTGAGCTTCCTTGCTTCGTTTGGTGGTGGTGGGCGTGTGGTGGTGATGGATGAAGGTGGTGATAGGCGTTTGATGGTGATGATTGGCTCACCTTTGTTGAGAAGGACAGGTACTCCGGTTGTCGAGTACTTGTCTTGGTTCCTTGACCTTTGTAAAATCCCGTGAATGAGAGATGGAAAATCTTCCGTCCTTGCGTCTTGAAGATTGCATCACCCCAGAAACTTGAAGTTTAGGTCTATGCTGGCCTATCCGGTGATGTGTTCGGGATCCCGGAAGACAAGTGTTACTAGTTCGAACTTCAATGCCATATGAAATCCTTACTTAGCTTCGGTAAAGGTCTCGGTCGCGGAAGAGAGAAGCTAGTCTTCGGGAAAATTTCTCTTCGCGGTTTGGTGAAAGAAGTTGCATCTTCTTCCTTCTGGAGCTTGCACAACGGTTTTCATCCTCCAAAACCGTTGTATTCTTCTTCATCTTCGTGGATACAGGACCGTTGATCGTACAGGAAGAAGTTGAATGAGATGGATCATTGACTTAACTTGACTTGGATGGAGTCTTGTCTTTTCTCGCCATCTTTGATGCAACAGCAACTTGCCGCGGTTGTGGAAATTATCTTTGTGGTCTTTAGAACGTGTTCATGCCCTTGAATCAAGAGGAAAACTTGAAAGGCTTGACACAGGTTGAAGGAGATCCGGTTTGGTGAAGTTCGGGATGGAGAATGTTGCAGAGGAAGGTCGGCCGCCCGACAAATTGGCGCGGCCGCGGCCAGGCGTCCTGCCTCCGCGCCATCGTGGCTCATGGCGCGGCCAGGCTTCTTCTGGCCGGCCCACGGGCAGTTCGTCGCCCGGTGAGTGTTCTTCAAAACTCCTTCTTCATATTTTTGGTTTTTTCTGGTTTTCTGATTTTTTTGTGCTTTTCTTGGTTTTCTTATTTTTTTTACTTTTGGGGTTTATGTAAATGCTGTAAACAAAAAAGAAACCAAAACTAAAGATTAGTACGGTTAAAGAGATGAGAAAGAGAGTACCTAAAATGGGTTGTCTCCCATTGAGTCGCTCTTGTTTAGAGTCTTTTAGCTAGACTTTGGTAGTTTGGGAGCTTAGTTGGAAGTTGAGCTCGACCTTAGGCAAGGTCTTTTTGCCTTCTGCACGGCCTCTTCTGCTGAGGGCTCCTCGAGTCTTTCCATGATTGCATCTTCATCCCTTTCAAGAAGATGTTTCTGGCTTCGGGTCTTTCTCAAACTTCGAGCTTTTTTCCCAGCTCTTGCAAGTTCGTAGAGATGAAGTATCTCTTGCGTAGTTTCATCACTTTCGTGGAAGTAATACCCGATCAAATGCTCTTTCCATGTCGTAGTGAAAGTAGTTCCCGGGGGAAGGCTTTCCACTACTTTGTCGAATCCTGCAAGGTCTTCTCTGCTGATCAGGTAGCAAACTTTCCCGACCTTCTTGTATCTATAAACGTCCATGATCCTAGTCGTGGTGGCGTTGAACCTTGCTTGCATGAAGTGGCACTTGACGATGCCCACGTCTTCCTTGCTATCCTTGAAGTACTCCTTCAAGCCTTCCCTTTCCCATGCTTCATTGAAACCAACATATATTGGGATCTTCCTTGCCTTTTTATGGAACTCGATAAGTTTTTCTCTTTTGATGAGATCCCCGAACCGTGATTCTTTATGGATCCTCTCGTTGCCTGATCGGCAGGTCAAGGTTTCATCTTGTTCTGGCTCCAGATATGATCTTCCATGGCCTGGAGATGGGGATGTTTGGCGCGGCTGATGGTTCGAAAAAGGTGAATTTGCTACGAATGTGCTTTGCCCTAAGAATGGCATCTCGCTTTCCTCCGAAGCGGGTGATGGCGTTGCAAGGTGCAATGATAACTTGCTTGAGCTTCACGTTCGACCGGCGTCCTGGTGCCACGTCTTCCTCGCTTGAAGAATCAGAGGTCTCTTCGCGTTCTTTCGTGGGGAAACTCACGACTCTCTTGAAAGAGGGTAGCATGTCGACGAGCTCTTGTTGGTCTCTGGCGAGTCTTTCGAACTTGTCGCCGCTTCTTTCTAGCTCCAAGGCAATGCCTTCGATCGCTCTGCTGTTGCTACTGGCTTCGATCTTGATCACGAGGCGGCCTTCTTTTGCCTCTTCTATGCATCTCCCGAGATGATCTTTGACTTCATCAACGGCCTCCTTAGTCTCTTCGAGCTCGCAGCCGTACCCTCGTATTCTTCGTTTGATCTGGGTCAGGTTGTAGTCATGGCATCCTAACCCTTCTTCCATCTTCAGCAGCTTGTTTCGGTCCCTTGAAGCTGGGGTCTCAAGTTTCTTGACCTGATATGCGATGTCTTGCACCTTGCGAGATATCTCGGCCTGCATTGAATCGATCCGAGAATGGGAAGACTTCTCGGATGCAGCTCCACGATCCATGATAATTTTCATCAGCTCTGTGAGCTGGTTCAATCACTGATGCAGGAAAAAGGCGGGACCTTCTGGTTGTGGTGGGAAAGAACAGAGGTTTGGCGATGAGAACTTTCGTCCTCATCTCGCGCTAGGGGTGCGGGTTCTTCCTCAGCCGTGAAGTGCTCATTTGGCAGCAGCGTCGGAGGTGGTCTTCGAGAATGGTGCAGAGATTCTGCAAGTGAGCGTGTGTTCAGAGGGATGCAAGGGTCGATCCTTGCGTGCTCCATAGTGTGATGGTTCCTGAAACTTGTAGAGAGAAGTCTAGAAGTTAGAGAAAAAGGATATCTTTGAGTTGTGATCCTGACCTTTGCTTTGGAAAGCGAAACGCAACCTCCCCGGGAACGGCGCCAAAAGCTTGATGGGGTCTAAATAGTCGTCCAGAATTGGATGATTTCTTTGGGGACTCGTCTAGCTTTGAATTTGTAGGACCCTAAGCTGCAAGTGTACAGCGTGCGTTGTAGTACTTAGGGTATCGATCCACAGGGAGAAGGTCAACTGCAAAACAGAGAATCAGGACAACCAAAGACGCAGGGAACTGGGGTTTTGTGGATTGTGTCACGGTTTTGCATAAAAGAAAGAAAGCAAATCCACGTCTTATATAGAAGAGGTTGTCAATCAATTCTATAACCAACGGGAAAAGGAAAATCAACTTAAAAGCTTGTAAAAAGGAAATCAGGTGAGCAGAGCAGAAAAAGTAAATATTGAAGTGCGTAAATCTCAAGTTGTAAAGCAGATGGGGGTAAACACGTTGGGGTTCTTCTCGGGAAATCTATGGGGTTCTAACTAGAAATCAAACTCACAAAAGTCAAGCAAACGAGACTAGGCGATTTTCCCTAAACTGATTCACTGGTTTTAACGACCTAACTCTGACAAGCAAAATCGATCTGTGAATGCCTATTTCGCAGGTATACTATCGTATCATGTGTCCTAAACAAACACGCAAAATGATCGGGACGATAAACATTCACGACACCTTCCTGACTACGCATAAGTGATATGTCTATATTTTGCATCATTTTAGCATCCATTTAGTATAAGTTTCTCATCATTTAGGGGTCTAATATAGCATCATTGTGTTGCATTGTATCATTTAGAGTCCTAGAGTGTCTTTGCATAGTCCTTGCATGTTTTGGTGCATTTGGAGTCTTGATCAGGTAACATGGATGCTGTGGAGGCAACAATGGAGTTGGAGAGGAATGGCACATCACTTTGAAGAGCAAGAAGTTGCCAAAAAGATGGAGAAGAAGAATCCTGAAGAAGTTTCGACGTAGCTGACCGAAACTTCTCTCCAGGACGATGTTTCGACCAGAAGTTTCGACGTAGCTGACCGAAACTTTCTTCCAGGGTGAAGTTTCGACGAGTAGTTTCGGTGAACCTCGTCGAAACTTATCCAGACGCGTGAAGATGATCGACGCTTGAAGACCCGTTCGACGACTCTGTTCGACGAAGCTTCGTCGAATCTTTCCTCCAGGGTGAAGTTTCGACGAGTATGTTCGACAAACCTCGTCGAAATTCTCCCAGACGAATCTTCTTTGTCTACCCTTTGGGTCCCTCCTATAAAAACTCTTTAGACCTAATTTTTTTATCCCAACTTTTATTCTCTTGTTCTTAGCTTAAACTTTTAGCCACTTTGGGCAAATACTTTGTTTAAGCTTGAATCTTTTGAGTTTAATGCATTATCTTTCTTAGATTTCTTGTTTTATCTTTCTCTAATCATGTTTAACCTTTCTCTAATCTTTGATTTGATGGGTTTAAGTATGGTTAGTGAGTAGTTCCTTAGAAACTTGGGGATGGGTTAGATTTAGGGTTTTCTAATGGATTAATCTTGCAATCTAGGATAGATTCTTTCATTCTCTCTTCTTATTAAGTGATTCCTAATGCCAAATAGCTAATCTTTGCTATTTTGGATCATAAGCATTTCATACACCCACCAAGTGTTTGATGAAATGCTTGAACCAACTTAATAAGAGATTTACATTTCTAGCCTAAGACATTAGTTGTCTAGAGTGTTTATCATGCCATTTAGACTTGAATTTAATGCTTGTTGATTATCCTAATGCTAAAACATCATTAGTTCATTAGGATGATTAACAAAGGGATTTGAGCCACACATCATGGTCTAATCTAAATTAAGTGTTCTAGGTATAGAGTTAGCTTGATTAGTTGCTTAAATGATTGCAAGGTTGTCCATTTAGTTTCCCAAATCAATGATTCCATCCCTAGGTTTCGATTTAGTCAATTGATAATCTTGCTTAGTAGTAATACTTGCATAGTATCTTGATTAGTAGTGATTAAGGCTTAGTTTCATAGTATTGCTCTAGTAGTACCTCTTTTAGTTTGTGTTTAGATTTCAATACTTGTTTGTGACTTGCTTTTATCATTTTAGCTTAGCTTAGACTTAACTTTGTATTCTTATTG
This sequence comes from Alliaria petiolata, assembly GCA_020283515.1. Lineage (NCBI taxonomy): Eukaryota > Viridiplantae > Streptophyta > Magnoliopsida > Brassicales > Brassicaceae > Alliaria > Alliaria petiolata. The sequence goes on from JAHZTW010000001.1 coordinate 108,877,839, forward strand.
CATCATCTCCCAAGATGGATTGATACCTCAATATATTGCAATAATATGAGCAATTGAGGAATTGCTTGCAAGTGTAAAAACGCTTGTATCAATAAGCGTCCCAGAAATGATGCGCTCCACCCTACTAGGTCCGGACCCGAGATTCAGCACTTGAGCGGCTCTCGAAATCCTATGATCAGACTCTAGTTTATGACGCTAGACTCATGCAATAAGAACAAGTATTGTAAGAAAGAAAACCCTAATCTACAGCCTAAACGATTGGTTTAAAAACAGTTAATAAAATTCCTCGTAGATTCCCTTAAAGAACACCCAACGAAAGTAAACTACTCAGACATCAAAGAAGAAGTAGAAATCGTGATTGATGAATGCATAACTTGTATAAATCAATGAGAAACAAAGAGGGTTCAAGAAGAAATCAATCTCCCTCAAAAAACAAAGTGAAACCGCGAATATGAGATTGGCTGCCACCGAAAGAGTTTTGTAACTTAGAGAATTTTGTGATGCCCTAAAAAAAAACCCTAAATAACGAGTATATATAGGTCTTCAAGTCCCCTTGGTTGTGGATTAGGTCTTGGCTTGCATAAGACGGCTGCGGGATTAAGTTGGGCTTCAAATGGGCTCGGGAACCGTAAGTGGTGTGGCCGCGTGAGCGACCGTCCGTGGCGCGGCCACTGGTCATCTGGCCAAGCCGTGGCGCGGCAAGCTTGGCCTTCCGGGTGCTTGACGGACCTTCTTGCTTTTTCAATAACTTGAGATCCAACCGTGGGATTGTTCTCAAACCACTTCGAGGTGAAAGACAGCTGATAAGGCTACCTTGTCTCCAAATATGAGCTTGATCTTGTGGTGGGAAGGCCTTCGTTTGATGTTGAACTTTTGTCCTCGAGCACTGTTTCCGGAAATGTCCATTTTGCTCCAAAATATGTGTCTTTTGCTAAGGTTACCTGAAAAGAGTCTTGAACAACCAAATACTCGAAATATAGTGTTTATGCATTAAATCCTTAGTGAAATGCTTATTAAAGCACTCATTTATGATAGTAAAAAAAGGATAAAATATGCATGTTATCACTCTTCTCCTCTGATTTTGAAATTTCAGATCCACCGATTTGTTTCTGTAATATTAAATATCACAAAACAGAACAAGATGAAAAATGAAAGATCAGAAGAAATAGAAAGTCAGCGATATGATTTGAGGGAAAGACACAAATAAGGTATGATTAATTAAGAAAGATGTTTAAAAATAAGGGAAGTTTACTCAAATATCATACAAATTAGGTGAAATGACCAGAAACATACAAAACTTTTTTTTATTACTATCATATTTCGCCTATATTTTCCATACCCAGCGTGCCCTCGTTACATGTTATAGGAAAAAACGTAATTACAAAGAATGACATTACTTTTTAATTCCACATCAGAAAAAACGCGCCGCCACGTCAGAAATCGCTGACGTGTATAAATGAACTCAGCCGTAAAGCGCTACAGCGGCAATCACGGCTGAGTTACGGTATGTTGCGGCTGATTTAAGAAAAATGGCTGAGTTATGAGCTAACGGCTGACTTACGAGATAACTCAGACATAAGTTACGGCTGAGTTAACGAAATATGTCTGAGTTATGAGAAAACGGCTGACTTACGAGATAACCCAGCCATAAGTTACAGCTGAGTTATAACCCGATGGTTGATTTGTCAAAATTTGGCTGAGTTATTGTCTCGACACGGTTGAATTAACTTTCTCCGGCTGGCTGACTTATTGCTTTGTTACGGCTGATTTTCGTGTAAGTGTCATAACTCAGCCGTAATGAGCTGGGTTAACGAAAAACTCGGCCTAATTACGGCTGATTTAGTAGCGAAAGATTAATTACTACAATAGCATGTTTTGACGGCTGACTTATTAAACGATACGGCTGAGCTAAAGATTTTCAGTTGAGTTACGGCTGAATTTGGCAGCCGTTTTTTTCGTTTATTAATTACTGTAATAGTATTCATATTACGACTGACTTAAAGTTTTGTTTGATGGCTGGTTTAAAACAGTTGATTTACGTGTTCGTTTGGTGGCTTACTTGCCACTTCATCAATTAAAAAATGACGTCGGATGCATATTTCCATGTCATCATCAACAAAGAAATACGAAACATCGTCTTCCTCTTCCTCGTCGTCGTCATCGTATTTCTCGCCGTCGTTGTTCTTCACATCAACAGAGAAATACGAATCGTCGTCTTCGTCTTCCTCGTCGTCGTCATCGTCTTTCTCGTCGTCGTTGTTCTTCACATCAACAGAGATATCCAGAACTTAAATTTTGAACATCCAATTCGTCATCGTCTTCCTCGTTCTTCTTCATTTTCGTTCATCCTTCTCCGATATATGATGGATCTGGTTTCGGTAATTGTGGATTGTTTACGGCTGACTTATGGATTGTTTACGGCTGACTTATGGATTGTTTACGGCTGACTTAAGGATTGTTTATGGCTGACTTATGGATTGGAAACGAAGAGTCCACTCGAGAAATCGAAGAGTCCCCTCGAGAAAACGAAGAGTCCCCACTTCGTTAATTGTGGATTGTTTACGGCTGACTTATGGATTGTTTACGGCTGACTTAAGGATTGTTTACGGCTGACTTATGGATTGGAAACGAAGAGTCCACTCGACAAAACGAAGAGTCCCCTCGAAAAAACGAAGAATCCCCACTCGAGTTCGTGAAAAAGGAGACGAAATGCGACGGATATAAGAGAAGCGGCCGGAAGAGACGATACGATGACGGAATTAGGGTTCGACTTCGGAATCGCCGAGAGAGAGAGGTTTCGCCGGCGAGAGAGAGGTTTTTTTCCCGAACTGTATTTCATGACGTGGATTTAGTTTTTTCATGTTACTGAGGTGGATTAGATGTTAATGAGGTGGATTAAACTAATTTTTGGTTAATCATTTTTAAATTAAAAAAATTGCAAATTAATGAAGGGTGTTAATTGTAATTACACAAGGGCACAAAATATCTGAGTAATTTTTTAAAAAATGTATAATATTCTAATAATAAACCAACTTTTGTGTAATATCTGAGTAATTCTTTCTAAAAATAATAACTTAATAAGCCAGACATTGCTCTCGACTCATGTCTCTAGAGGTTGAGTGTACCATACGGACCGGGAGGCAAGAACTAAAGATCCGGAGCAATTTGTATTCTCATGAGTTACTCTTTCAATGTTTAAGCATGTGTGCAAATCAGTCGGACATTACTCTCGACTCATGTTTCTAACTCAAGAGACGAAAGGTTACAAAACTGAAGAACTCAATTACTACTCCGAGAAATTAAAGATATAAAACTAAACAAAGAGAACATAACAGATCATTCCATGATGATTATTATTACCGCTTTTGTTTTTGGGTTTTTATTTTTTCTCAAATTACTCGTCATAAGTTTATGACCCGACAATAGCGGAATTAAACCTAGGAAAAAACAAAGAACATAAATCGAACAAACTTCTTTGGAAGCAAACAAAAAAACAAAAACTGGATTTGGGGGTGTTGTCCACGAAAAAATGAAACTGAAGGTCGTATTAAGCTTCCGACCCATGCCAATTGTTTAAAATCAAAGAACAAAAATAAATGACTTAACAAAACAGAACTATCGTACTTCATTTAGAAAATGAACTAAATTTTTTTTTCTCCATTCGATATTTTAGCCCCTTAAAGAATCGAATAAAAAAAAGTTAGATTTGATTTCGACAATACAAAACAACAACAAAGGAACACAAAAGAGCGTATAATCACCAAATGCGCAGAGTACTTGTTTTCCTTCATATAAGTTACAAAATCTTTCATAATGAAGTTAGCGAAATCTATTCTAAATTTTGTTATCCAATCTGTACAAAACAATCTTTAGATATTTTTATTTTATTAACAATCCAAGAACATATATAAAAATAAGTAAACTATATAGTGATTATAAATGTTACATGGATATCCTACAAATATTTTACTAAGTAATCAAATAATATAGAAAAAACCAGTAACAAATTTTTCCAAAAAGTTTAAATAAAACCCAAGATTATAAATAAAATATTTCCACATTAAAAACTTAAACATATATCATCCATTAAAATATTTTATTACATAAACAACATAAATTTTGATTTTCTCCATATTTCTTCTTCTTTCTTCCTTCTTTTTTTCTTCTTCTTCTTCTTTTTCTTCTTATTTCTTATTTTTTATTTTTTATTCTTCTTTCTTCTTTCTTCTTCTTTCTCTATATTTCTTCTATTTTTGTGTTTCTACTTTCTTCTTCCTTTTTTCTTCTCACTTTTCTTTAATTTCTTATTGGTTCTTCTATGTTGTTAGTCTTTCTTCTTGTTCTTCTTTCTTCATCTTCTTTCTCCTTCTTCTTTCTTCATATTTCTTCTTTTTAGTGTTTATTATTTCTTCATTCTTCTTTCTAATTTCTTATTCTTTCTTCCTTCTTTCTTCTTTCTTCATTTTTTTCCTTTTTCTTTTTCTTCTTCTTCTTAATCATCTTTGACTTCTTCTTCTTCTTCTTCTTTATCGCCGGTGTCTTCCCTAACTTCTTTATTTTTCTCATTCGATTTGTTTTTGTCTTTCTCTTCCATTTCTTATTCTTCATTGATCCGGTTATCTATTTAAATTGGTATCTTCTTCTTCTTCCTTCTATTTATTCCGGTTTTCCTTCTTCATCATAAACCAAAGAAACGACGAATTTAAAGTATTCTAAAACAATCTTTACCTTGCCATCATTAGGGATCACCGGCAAGATCTGTCTAAAGTCTCCCTAAAAGACGACAAAATTACCACCGACCGGTTTTTCATATTTTAGTATATCATGCATCGTTTTATTTAAAATTTCTAAAAAACATCTTTGCTCATCACTAAGTTCACGTCCCATATTATGAGGTTAGCTTCGTTAATCAATTTTCCGAAACTTGATCCAGATTCTTATCCTTTTACTCACCTCACGGTTTTCTTTTATTCTTCTAATTTGTTTTTTCATGTTTCATGTTTCATTTTTCTTTTTTCTTCTTCTTAGAGTTCTTCCTCTTTTGGTTGTTATTTGTAATTTTCTTTGTAATTTTAAAATTATTCTAAATTCTATGTGAACATAATGGACACAAAAATTAGATCGAACTAAAAACTGTTTTGATTATTCATTTATCCGTACGGGAAGTCACCCAATAAATATGGTATATAAATATATATAGCAGGATTACAACATTGTTTGATGAGTAAAAATATCCTCATTATACTAAAAATAAAAAATACATCGAGCACTCATAATCATATTCTATACATAACATAATTGAGTAAAATCAAATAATTTTGTCTATATCGTTGTTTTTCTTTTCCTCCAATTTTTTTTCTTTGTTATTCTTCATATCACGTTTTTTGTATCTTTGTTCCTTATCCAATACACATCATGTGAGAAGATATTGACGAAGATAACAAATTTCCTTCATTTGTATAGCTCCAGTATATTGGAATACATAAAATTCAAAATTAAATAAAAATAAAGATAAAAATCGACCCTAAGTAAAAGATGTGTCATAATTCAAATCAAATCAAGCGACTTCCTCCCATGTGAACATCTCTCTCTAAAAAAACTCCATACCACTTTTGCGTTTGTGCTGATTGCCTTTTTCTTTTTCTTCCAACAGGCGGCTTCTTCGTCTTGTTTCAGTTGAAGATCTATTCGGATTCTCAACTTCATAGAGTGATGCCTTCTCTGCATCCTTGTGTTTCACCAAGGCGTTGTCGAACAAAGTTTCAGAATTCTCCTCCCACAACTCCATCTCCACATCCATTGCCTTTTGAGAAGATTTCCTATCTCATTCATCCCTTTGGAGCCTTATTCTTGAAGGTACGATATGTGGATGTGTTTGTGAAGGTTGATGGTGCTCTCTCTTGTCACCACCTCTTCATTTTCTATTTCTTCTTCTTTCTTTTTCTTTTCTCCGGTTTCTCACCGTTGATTATCGTCTCCATCTTTCTCTTCTTCTCGCAGCGGACTTCTTCTTATTCTTGTTGTGCTTGCACATGCTCCAAGACCAAGATTAGCTCTGATACCATGAAAGAATATTGATTTCCCAAAAGAGAGTAGAAGAAGAAGAAACAGAGAAAGTGGAAAAGAATGATCTCTTCTCTTTTAAAGAAGAACATAAATGAAAAATAAAAAAAAATTTGAATCTGAAACTTGTTATTTACATTAAGACAAAAATTGATTTATATAGAAAACAAACATACACTACAACACAAAGAGTTGTGTCTCCTCCCACGTGTGACACTTACATGAAACAACACAACCTAACCGAAATAGAGTAAGAGATAAAAAAATGATCTTATCTCTTTTAAATAAACAAAGTAAGAAATAAAGAATGATCTCTTTTCTTCTAAAGAAGAACATAAACGAAAAATAAACTTTTTTTGAATCTGAAACTTGTTATTTATGTTAAGACAAAATTGATTTATATAGAAAACAAACAGACACTACAACACAAAGAGTTGTGTATTTTCCTATTTGTGACTCTTACTGAAACAACACAACCTAACCAAAATAAGAAATTGTTAATCCTCTCTTTGACTAACTTTAGCATGTTTGTCTCCATTTGCTGTTTGTTTTATGTCAAGTTTTCCCCAGTGTACACACAACTTTGCAAAACATAATACTCTCTCCGTTTCATAAAGAGTGTCATTCTAAGGTTTGATTTTTGTTTTACAAAAAGTGTCATTTTAGCTTTTCAATGCAGAAACTAAAATAAAAATTCAGTTTGGACCCCACTAATTTAGTGTATTAATTAATGACAAAATTTTATTTAGTGTGTGAATAAAGGGTAAAACAGAATAAATAGCTTAATATGTGTGAAAACTGTCAAAATGACACTTTTCAAGAAACAGAGGGAGTATAAACTTACAATGGACATGGTTTCACATGTTGTTAAGTAACCGACGCAATTAACACAATACCCCGTTGTGTTTTAAAGTCTCTTTTAAGAAGATAGGTCAAGAGAAGAGACGTGGACATTGGAGCTGGTTGTCAGCATTTATCTGCTGAAAATCACTCTTATCTGCAGAGAGTTTTTTTTTTGATATTGTTTTAATGTACAGAGTTGCTAATTATTTGTGTGAACTTTCTAGAGGCCGAGGAAGAGGGTAGACTCATCTCCTCGCTTTTGGTCTTTTTTCAATTTGTACCCTTTATTTTAACAATTACTATCGTTTTCCAAGATTCTAAGTTTTCGATACATTGGTTTAGTCAATGGAGTAAGAAAATTGCATCAACTTAGCTCCCATTGATAGAAAATGTTGAAAAGATTACAACTGCGATTAATACCAAATTTGTTTTACCCTAAAATTAAATGAAAAGACAGAGCAAAATAAACAATACATAAGCATTAAAGTCTTAATATTATGGAGTATCCAAGAGGGTCTCATGATCCCCAGCTTCGGATAATGGTAGCTTGAGCCACAGATATCACATGAGTGAGTCTTACACATCTCTTTTAAGTCTGAAGCCGCGAGTCATGTAAGTCGTTAGCTACTTGTTAACCTTTTCCTCGTCCCACACGAATCCTTGTATGTTCTGCACTCACACACAATACACAAATCAGTTTAGTGTTTTGGTCTATTGGGTTAGGGTCCTACAGTCTTGGCTTGAGTGTCGTACCTGAACCCACTCGAACTAACTTGCAGTCACTCCTCCGGAACTTGCGTATATACCTGAGAGAGAGAGAAAAATGTATGCAGTATTACTAAACTGCCTCCGATCCAAAACGTGATCCTATTGAAACCTCTCCACCTAGAAGAAAGAACAAAAATTAAAATTTTTATGGCTGCTCCTCAGATCAAATGTAAGCAATAAATGCTGAAATGAAACGTGCATAAAAAGAAAGAAGTACAAACGTGGATCGTAATGACTTACACTGTCGAATGCGATAGACCCAAAACGTGTTCTGCTTCTGGCTTAAGATTTGGGGTTCGTAAACATGAACAAAAGAGTACTAAAAAGAGCGTAAAAACAACAAAGAAAAAGCAACACGAACCCAAAAAGAACGACAACACCTTGAGCAAAACCAGTAGAAGCACAAACCATAAACACAAAAAGACAATTCCCGTTGCTTTTTCCATTAATAGAAAAAAAATCACCTTGGTTGGATTAAACCAAAGCCACCGAACACTCGTGCGAATTAAAACCTCATCCTCTTGAAATTGTGATTATTCGTGGCATAAAACTAAGCCTTTTAATTCAGATACATGTCAATTTCTCTAAATTTCCACACATAAAAAGACCAAAGTTTTTGATTTTCTTATAAAAAGGAATCCACTTAATGCAAAGGAGGCTGTGAAGATTCAAATTTTCGTTAGGTGATTACCGTTAAAACTCATGTTGGAAACATCGCTGTCAATTGAAGAACTAACATGAAAACTCCAGGCAATCAATGGAGAAACAGGGAGAACCCCAACAAAATTGATTGAAGAAGCCATAGCCAATCAGCTGAGATAAGAACAAATGATATAAGTATATAACTATGAAAAAAAATCAAGGAAAACATCATTGCTTAAATGGAACAAAACAAATAATAAATAAACTTCGATTGAAACAATAATAAGAACATAAGCGATCACACATTACCTTTTCTCTGGTATTGCACAAGCGAGTTTTCCTATGATCACATTTTTTACTGTATAAATGATCACCTCTTGTTGCTATATGACTATGAAACAGAGGCATGCATAATCAATGACAACCTAGATGACCAATAACACAATATAAACATAGAGATGATGATAATCCGAAGAAACGAAAAAAACTATCCGATTAATAGAAACATATAGAGGCCAATGCGGAGAAAAAAAAACAAAAACAAAAAATGCATACCCAAGCAATATCGCCTTCCCCTCAGATGAGAAAGGTGATCATATGAAGGATCCCCATACGTTGAGTTAAGTTCATCTGGATTAACTGCAAGACAAAAATACAAACCACAACATTAGGCAAAACTCAACGAAACTATAACACTATTAAGCATAGGGGTTGTAACAGACGCATACATAATCAATGATTTAGTGTTAATCAATAATCAATTATACTAAATCTCTGAGACACATATGCATCCTAGCGACAAGAGATAAAAATGTAAAACACACCGGTCAAAGCAACATTTAACTCGCCATTATCGAAAAATATGACTGACACCTTTTTAACAACATATATCTGCAGAAAAACAGAATGTTGTGTACCTGGGTTGTCTTCAGGAGAGCTAGTCCTGCGATACCATAAGTTAAGTCAAGTGCACCAGACTTATGTACTGTTGCCTCCACAATATTGTTCTCTGAGCCAAGCTTAAAACCTTCAAAACAAAAAAAAAATTATTGAGAAACTTATCAAACTATAGCAAAAATTGGTTCCAAAAGAAAGTGAGAAAAACCCACCATGCAAATGCGGTTTTCCATCGACGCATACACGCTCCCATGGCTTCTCAATGATTTTCACAATAGCAGTGAAAACCTGGTAAAACAACAACGAAGAAAGATATGCTTTTACACACTTTTAATTTAAGAGTAATAAGCAAAAATTGAAATGAGTAAACACTATGGTGATAGATATTGCATAGTGCATACCTGTGGATAAAATGAGCAAAAGTATTTCCCTAAGTATGGCAAATTCCTCCACCGAGAGTTGATCTCCACATTCCTTGGCCTTCACATAAACCTTTCATCCCAACGCAACAGAGATTTGTCACACCAAAATTAGGTTGGATATGTTCCAAAATCAAGCAAAAAGCTGATTTATAAACCGTGACCACATTTAAATATAATCAGGCAGAGATTCAATTTTTGACTTCAAATTGGACTGATTATGAGACGGATTTAGACTATAAAATTAGTCTAACTTCGAGTCAAACGAAAACGATTTGTGTAAATTTGATTTTTAAGTCAATTGTTTTCTGATGACTTACGGTGTTGTTCATGGTATCGGTGGCGACGATGTCAGAGTTATCATCACGGTGGTAAGAGGAGAGGCAGTGAGAGAGAAGACTGATGCTAACGTTCCATTCGACGAAGCCAAGCAACACCCTCGTTCGGAGTACCAGCTCATGCCCACTCATGAATGACACGAACCTAGACAAAAACACTATTCTTTTGAACCAGCAGTCAAAATCGTTAAGCGTAAATCACATTATCAGGATATGGGTGCTCCACTCGAATCGATCTAGATACAAATTAATGGGGACATATCGAGATCTGATGCATGACCGTACCCCTTTGTTGAAGCCAGCGACACAAATTCCAGCGGTAACACCGATAAGACAGCCGATGAGAAGCAGAGCCCACTCAGGTGGAGCGCTATCCCGGAGCTCGTTGTCTTCATCAAAACTGTACTCATCAATCCGGTAATCGCGATCATCGACGCTCTGTAAATTATTAAAACCACCGCCATCTTCTTCTCCAGAAACCACACCAGCCGAAAGCAGGGAACAAAAAGATGGATGGTGGTGCTCCTTATCAGCTCTGCTGTTCTCCGGCCGTTCAATGCTTAGACGACGCCCGGAGAGAGAAAATCGCCGATCCAGATGCTTGAACAGATCTCTAACTCCTCCAATTCCACTCCTGATAGCCAGAGATTGAGATTCAAGATTAAATCACCGTCTCCGGCTCCTCCCGATGACATATCTAATTTCTAGCTTTCGTTACAAACACATCATCCCACTTGCCTTGATGATTCACGATAGCATCAATCTTTCAGTTCGAATCCGTGATGAAATATATAATCAACGCCACAGAGATTCTTTGCCGGTTTTCTACAGATTTGATCGGCTTTTCAGATTCCGATTATTTTCACTGTCTCGATAACGAAACACACGGCATGCGTCAGAGGATCCAAGCCCTTCTCAGAACTAATTCCATTAAAAGACTCGCTGATCTGCCAATAATATATACTAAAGACGAAACTATAACCTAGACGATAGAAATATATAAAACTAAGCGGCTTAAAAGAATGAGACAGGTTAGTATATGTAGCTTTTGTAGAATCTAGGGTTTTCGTTTTTTAAAGTGTAACTTCGATATTTAGCCGACTTAACAATAAAAATAGTCAAATCCAAAACGTTAATATTTTGTGGGCCAAGATACAAAATTATAATCGATCTATCTATACTATTAAAAGAATATTACTTTTTTGGACACTTAAAAACTTTCAATATTGTGTTATATTACGGATTATGTCATTGGTCATTAAATAGAAAAATAGAATTTATTAAAGATATTTTAGGGGGAAAAAACGATTTTAACTTGCTAAAACCTGTTGTCAAACAGATTTAGTTAACTGAGTTGACTCGGTACATATTTCAAAAAAAAATTATACACATTAAACTTAAAACTGTTTCCAAACAGATTTACATTCATCACTTAAATCAAACATTTACCTAATCCTCCACACAAGCACACACCAGAGAAAATTTAACGTTAACAAAAGATGTCGATGGCGGCGTGAATCCCCTTCTTCGTGATAAAACACCGGAGGAGCCATGAGAGATCCAAGACGACAGATCCGGAGGATTCTACGGTTTCCGAGGAGAAATCAACCGGTTCTAATCAGAATCCAGTGGATGTGGATGCTATACTGATTCAGAGAGGGAGGCTGAGCCGGAGCAACTCCGCCGCCGCGAAAACCAGGAGGTATTCTGGATCTAATAGGAGCTTTGATTTTGACCAGAACGAGAGGAGTCGCGACAGTGAGCAGAGAGAGGGAGGATTCGCCCCAGTCTCCGAGGTCACAGTCACCTGCGAGAGCGGCGGCTAGCACCAGTAGCTATGCTCAGCCTTCGCCGTCAAATCGCAGCTGGAAAACGGAGCATTCTCCGTTCAGGAGGAACCCATTGGGAGAGATAGATCCACAATATAGAAATTCGTGTAAGTGACGTAGGTTAATTCTGGGGTATATCGAATGGGTTTTTCTCTTATTTTGTGTTTTAACATTAGGAAACTAGAGCAGCTATTCGAAAAAAATCTCATGGTAACATTGTTTTTTTGAAGATATCGTGATTGTGGATTTCTTAGTCAATGTTCTGTAATTGATTGTCTCTACGATTTCAAGATTGTTGCTTCTTTGTGCAGGGAACTTCTTTACAAACCAGTTGTGCTATGTAAGTTGTCTAAGTCGCCAGACAATCGCAAGTATTTCCCTTTCGTCTCTTTTGTTCTGTTTGGTGTTTTTGGTTCTAATGCGTCTTTTGGATTTGCAATGCAGCATGTGGTCACCAATCGTGTTTCTGGTGCGTCCACAATTCCATGAATGATCAGCGCGAGTCTCATTGTCCCATATGTAGAGACCCACATGTTCACTTTCAAAAGATGATTTGCTCTGGTTTAGCATGTAAGGAGCTGCTCGGAATTACCTGTAGTTCTCAATTGCGTACAGGGTATCATCTTCCTACATGTTTGCTTTTTGACAAGTATTTGAACTTTCAGCTGCTTTAGAATTTTCTTATGTGCTAATTTCTTATCTAATACTTTTCCTTCTTATTGCGAAGGATGTGTAGTAGAAATGGCTGGAGAAAGTGAAAAGATCAAATGTCAAGTTTGTGACCCAAGAGGATTTCCAAAAGTTTGTTTGGTTCTTGAGCAGCTTTTTGAGGAAAACTTTCATGAAGAATACAATTCAAGGAAGGGTGGGATTTAGAAAACGCTTGCCCATAATAGCAAAGGAGTAAGTTATACATCATACCTTTGTCATGTCCTTGTGCTCTCTTAATAATTCTATCAAAACATGGAAAATGATCCTGTAAATTGTTAAAACTCATTTTGCAATTACCCAAATCGTCCTGGCATACATAATTGTTACATACCTATCGTTTTGTCTTCTCTTTGATTTGTGTTCTTCAAACAATTTCTTTGTGAATGAACAACAAGAAGTTAAAAGACTCATGATTTGGATTGAAAGAAGTGGTGAAATACCTTGCCATCACAAAAGTACTAAAATGCTCGAAGCTTTCATTGTAATTCATCTGCTAAAGTCTTTGGCTTTCCTGTTTTTTGTATATGTTATTACTTTCCTTTTACCCTCATAAACCATTTTAAAATTCATGAGCTAATATTGTTTTGTTATAATTCTCCCTTTCCATCGAGCTTTGAGTGTTTGAGATTTGCATTCTGAAACGTGCATGCATCACGTTTGTGGCAATTCTCAACACGTTTCTACTGTTGTGGTTGAAACAGAGTCTAACTACAACACTTTTTTTTTTGGTACAGCCTCTAGAACATGTGATCAAATAAAGAATTCCAGGCATTCAGTCGCTTATTAACAAAACAGTATTAGAGCTGGAAGCTGAACTAATTCGCCTTGAAAATTCTATTGCAGCTAATGCAGGGGTAAGATTTTTTGAATTTGTTTTGATTTGTATTCTTAGTTCTCAAGAGTTAATTTGCTCTTTTGGCGCAGGCTGTACTCAATAATAGAGATATGTAGACTTTTCGACCAAAAATTCAAGGAGCATCTCGATGGAGTGTAATGTTTAAACACAAATTAGGACTCACAGTTGTAAAGATTGTTGTAAACAAATCCAACAAAAGAAAAGCAAGAAAGGTAATGGCTTTCCTGGGTATTTAATCGATCACAAGACCTCTTTTCTGAGTTTTGTTTTTAGTTGTGATTTGTTTGTTTCATTGTTTCAACAGATTTAAGCTCTTGCGTTTCTGTGGAATTGCTTAAGCAGAAGAAAGGGAAGGAAATTTTGCCATTAATGGGTATGTCTCTTTTCACCATACGAGGGGTGTGTTTTTTTAAATAAGGAAGAAAGCCTTTAGCGTCATAAGTTGGAATTTGATGTTGGAAATATGCATATCGTTTTAAGATTGAGGATAGCACTCACATTGATGGAATTGACCCAAATTAGTCTTTGCTTTTGTATCATGCTGTTTACTCTCTGTTTGATCTGTTTCTTACTTTTCCAGACATTTGAGATCCCTTAAGATTAATCTCAGATTATGATCATTAATGATGGTAGATATTTTTTTTTGTTCAAACAGAAAAAGGGAAGAGGAAAAAAGCGCAAAGGGGGTCCTAACAGATTTGTCGCTGGTAGGAGCAATGTTGCAGTCGATAGAAACTTAACAAGTATTGAGTTGAACCATCAACATGGAGAGGAAGGTTAACGGGATTCATGATAGGTGAAATCCCAAGAGAAACTTTAATAAGGGAAGAACAGGGAGCCTTGAATAGTTTGATCGAGAAATTTTTCATTTTTCAGAAATCGAGTAGATGCGAAATGAAACTTCTACCACTATCGTCTTGAGTTGATTTTTAGTAGAAAAATATTTAATTTTGGTTATCCTTTTTTTTACTTTATCATTTATAAATTTTCTAATTTATAATTGAATGTTTATAATTAACAATTTTTTCTTTAAGAAAATTACACATGTTAAGGAATTTATGATTAGTGATCGTTTTAACTTTAATTTTATGAAATATTGCTTCAATTTTATTTTAAAATAATAATTTTAACATTTGTAACTAAGAAAAAAAAAATTTTAACAATGACTATTAATGTATTTGATAATTGTCATGTTTGTCGAAACAGATATGAGTTGGGGATTCGAAAACCAAAATAATTGTTCTACGAATGTTCAATTTAATATTCGAGAAAAAAATATAATAAAATAGGATGGAATAAATGAAATGGAAATTCAAAAAAAAAGTGATAGTTATAAAAGTCATTATTTACAATGATGAGAAGAAGAAAGAGAAAAAGAAAGAGAAGAAGGAAAAAAAAAAAAAAAAAAAAAATCTCACTGTTGCAATTCTGTGCAATGCAGGTTTTGCTGCATGTCTCCTGTCATTTTGGATTCAACCCATCAGAAAGCTAGCAAAATGCAAAAGCATTAACGAAGAACATAGATATGTGTTTTGTAACCTGGCTGCGAACGACGGCGAGGAGGAGGAAGGCGGCTAAGCCGAAAGCTACACGTGTCAAAGCACCACGGTGAATCATTTTTCTCTCTCCCCGGTTGAAGTTTGTGGTTCTCTCCAAATTGTTTGACCCAAAGTATAATCGATTCTCCTTGGAAGATCTCATTGGTTCTCCTACTTTCTCGGCCTCTCCCTCATTTATGTAACCCCAGACTTAAAAACAGAATAAGTTATTGTCGACGTCATTTCTGTTACGAACGAACAAGATTAATCAATCAGCAACGGCTAATGATTTTTACATGAAAAATATCAGGTGTTACAAATGGATTGCAAATAAATTTGGTTCGACTTTTGTGTCATTAATGTGAAGAGAAACTTCCTCGGAAATTTTGTTCTTATTGATCGCAATCTTTATCAAAGAGAGTTTAGCAAAATGGATTTTACTCGGGGTCCAAATCCTCTGTTTTCCGTTTCAGGGAAAAACTGGA